>BQKN01000496.1:28654-67845 GCA_022839385.1 Asparagus kiusianus | reverse complement strand
CATCAGCAGGTTTATGAATATTTTGGAAATAAACTATGTGATATGAATTGCCAGGCTTGACTCGTGCATAAGACTTGTCTCGTGCACGGGTCGTTGCTGTCGCGTACCTGTATTTTATGAGATTTCGTTGTAGATTTCGGGGCGTGACAGTAAGGTGGTATCAGAGCTTAGGTTTGGACGTTAGAAACCTTGTAGGACACGTTATCAGAGAGTATATGCGCTAGATGAGTGTTAGCGTATGGATCAATTATGTGATATATATGTTTGTATACATACATATATACATATATGCATATAAATATGTATATATAAACCCATATACTCAGATATATGTATGGACTAAAAAGTTAAATATTAATAATATACTTTTGGTTTGTAAATACTGATTTTTGTTATTATGTTGAGTAATGATTAAGTTCCAAATTATTTAAATTACATATATGTGACTGACTCAGGAAATTTTTCCTTGTATAATAGTTGACTGAAATATTATATATTTTATTATAGGAAGATATGGCTTCCGGTGATGAGCAAACCCCTCCTAATGGAGATAAGGATCTAAATCAGACAATAGGTGAAATGATGAGATCTAGAATTGCTCGTGCATCCACCTCCGGAAACTTAATAGATAACAATGCGTTGATGGATCTGCTGCAAGCGGTGACAACTGTAGTCACCAGACAACAAGATCAAATTGATCGTAATCAGACGAATGGTCAAAATGAGGAGCACCCAAAATTAAGAAGTGACATGAGAGAATTCAAGAAACTATCTCCACCCAGTTTTGAGGGAACAACTGATCCTATGATGGCTGAGCATTGGATCACTGAAATAGAGAAGGTCTTCACATACATGAAATGCCCTGAAGAGGAGAAGGTTGGTTATGCAGTATATATGTTAAAAGACCGCGCTTACGGGTGGTGGCAAATGCAGGTCAGGACATTGGGTGAGAAGGCATACAAGATATCGTGGGAGGAGTTTAAAAAGATTTTTTATGAAAAATATTTTCCTTCAACTGTTCGCAAACAAAAAGAACAGGAGTTTCGAAAATTGGAACAAGGTGACAAGACGGTAGCTGAATATGAAGAAGAGTTCACTTATCTATCAAAGTTTGCCATTCACTTGTTGGGTAATGAGGAAGATAGAGCTCGTCGCTTCGAGGAAGGGCTTCGACCGGACATTCGGAAGACGGTCAGTGCATTTGAACTCCCTACATATGGAGAAGTGTTGAAAAAGGCATTGTTAATTGAGAAAAATGAAATTGATACAAAGCCAAAGAATGAGACGGGTAACTCCTACCCAAAGAAGCGGTTCTGGCAAGACAATCGCGGTGGAAGAAATAAGAATTAGAGAAACAAAAAGCAAAACTTTGGACGCAGAGAGGAGCAATTTCCAAATCAGAAAACTATAAGATGTGATGTTTGTCATAAGCTTGGACATGAAGCAAAAAGTTGTTGGAGAAATACTGGGGCTTGTTTGAGATGTGGTCAGAAAGATCACAAGATAGCAAATTGTCCCCTACAGCAATCAACTCGGAATACTTTCCAGACTGGTCAGTCCAGTAATGGGAATCGGTATCCTCAAGTCAAGGCCCGAGTTTATTCTTTAACTGAGAAGGAAGCAGAAGCAAACAAGGATGTGGTGACAGGTACGCTAACTTTTGCATCAGTTCCTGCTCGAGTGCTATTTGATTCTGGTGCATCGCATTCCTTTATTGCTGCATAGTTTGTTAAGAGAAACAAATTACCCTGTGATACCCTACAACAAGAATTGCTTGTTAGTACACCTGGAGGTAGTATATTAGTATCAAATCAAGGTTGTAGGGGTAAAATTTATATTCTCGACAAGGAGCTCCCCGTAGAATTAATGATGTTAGAAATGCATGATTTCGATATCATATTGGCGATGGATTGGTTATCCTTAAATCATGCTTCTATTTTATGTCGAGAAAAGAAAGTAGTATTCAAATTTCCTGGCCAACCCGAATTTTGTTTTGAGGGCGGTAAGTGTCAAGAACCCTTAAAAATCATCTCAGCCCTTAAAGCACATCGAGCGCTGAGGAGTGGATGTATGGGTTATTTGGCTTCGGTTGAGATGATTGATGATGGAAAACCAAGCTTGGAAGAGATACCAACTGTCCGAGAATTTCCAGAAGTATTTCCAGATGAACTTCCAGGAATGCCCCCAGATAGAGAAATTGAATTTTCAATCGACCTAGTACCTGGTACGAGTCCCATTTCTAAGGCTCCTTATCGAATGGCACCTGCTGAATTGAGAGAACTCAAGACACAACTGTAAGAACTTTTAGATAAAGGCTTCATTCGGCCGAGTGTATCACCCTGGGGTGCACCAGTGTTATTTGTGAAGAAGAAAGATGGAAGTATGAGACTATGTATTGACTTCCGTGAGTTGAATAAAGTAACCATTCGGAACAAGTACCCATTACCGAGAATTGATGATCTATTTGATCAATTACAAGGAGCTCAGATATTTTCAAAGATTGATCTCCGTTCTGGTTATTATCAATTAAAGATTAAACTAGAGGATGTGCCAAAGACTGCATTTCGAACCCGTTATGGTCATTATGAATTTTTAGTTTTACCATTCGGGCTCACAAATGTACCTGCAGCATTTATGGATCTTATGAACAGGATATTTAAACCTTTCTTGGATCAGTTTGTGGTGGTATTTATTGATGATATTCTGATATACTCAAGAAGTAAAGAAGAACATGAAGAACACTTGAGACAGGTGTTGCACACATTAAGAAGAGAACAACTGTATGCGAAACTTAAGAAATGTGAATTCTGGTTGGAGGAAGTAGCATTTCTTGGGCATGTAATCTCTAAGGAAGGGATTTCTGTGGACCCTGAGAAAGTAAAAGCTATTGTTAAATGGGATAGACCAACTACTGTGACGGAGATCCGTAGCTTTCTTGGTATGGCTGGCTACTATAGAAAATTTGTAGAAGGATTCTCTCGTATTGCTTCACCTTTAACTCGTCTTACTCAGAAGGGAGTTAAATTTATTTGGTCAGATGAATGTGAGAAAAGTTTTCAAGAGCTAAAAAGTCGATTAGTGTCTGCTCCAATACTTACATTACCCAGTGGAGACACAGGCTTTGCTATTTATAGTGATGCATCTAGAAGAGGATTGGGATGTGTACTTATGCAAAATGGAAAAGTCATAGCATATGCTTCAAGACAGTTAAAGCCTTATGAACAAAACTATCCCACTCATGATCTTGAGTTAGCGGCAGTAGTGTTTGCTCTCAAAATTTGGAGACATTATTTATATGGAGTACATTGTGATATATATACTGACCACAAGAGTTTGAAATATATATTTACCCAAAAGGAGTTGAATTTATGGCAAAGAAGATGGTTGGAGCTTCTGAAAGATTATGATATGACCATCCATTATCACCCTGGCAAGGCAAATGTTGTTGCTGATGCCTTGAGCCGTAAGAATTCATGCAATTTAGCTTGCCTAATTACTTCTCAAAGAAAAATATTGGAGGACTTAGATCGTACTGGAATTGAAATTAGAGTCCACCAAATTGGAGCTAAATTAGCAAATATGATAATACAACCCTCTTTGCTTGATGAAATTAAAGCAAACCAGCAGAATGATCCTCAACTGTTGAAGATAAAGAAAGATGTGGAAGAAGGCACTCGAGGAGAATTTAAGATATATAAAGATGGATCATTGAGGTTTAGAACTAGAGTTTGTGTGCCTAACATACCAGAGATAAAGAAAAAGATTCTAAAAGAAGCACATCACTCTCTGTATACTATGCATCCTGGATCAACAAAAATGTATAAAGACCTGAAGGAAATATATTGGTGGAATAATATGAAGAAGGAAATTGCCACCTATGTTGCAGAATGTTTTACTTGCCAACAAGTAAAAGCTGAGCACCAAAGACCTGCTGGATTAGTCCATAACTTGGACATATCAATGTGGAAATGGGAGAAGATAACCATGGATTTTGTCACTGGCCTTCCAAAATCTTTGAGAAAGAATGATGCAATATGGGTAATTGTTGACCGATTGACAAAGTCAGCACACTTTTTACCTATTAATATGAAATTCTCATTAGAAAAGCTGACTAAGATGTACATTAATGAGATAGTAAGGTTACATGGTGTACCAATATCAATAGTTTCTGACCGAGATCCTCGGTTCACATCAGAATACTGGAAAAGTGTGCATAGAGCTCTGCAGACTAAACTAAATTTCAGCTCAGCTTATCATCCACAGACAGACGGCCAATCAGAACGGACAATTCAAACACTGGAAGATATGTTAAGATGTTGTGTACTGGAAATGAAAGGGTCGTGGGAAGATTATCTGCCTCTGGCTGAGTTTGCATATAATAATAGCTACCAAGCTAGCATTCAGATGGCACCATATGAACTTCTTTATGGAAGGAAATGTAGATCTCCTATTCATTGGGATGATGTTGGAGAAATAAAACTTCTTGGACCAGAGTTGGTACAGCAAGCAATTGATAAAATTCAATTAATTCGAGAACGTCTTCGCACAGCACAAAGTCGTCAGAAGAGTTATGCTGATCAAAGAAGAAGGGAATTAGAATTTCAAGTAGGCAATCATGTTTTCTTAAAGGTTTCGCCTACCCGAGGAGTGAAAAGATTTGGAATCCAAGGGAAGTTAAGCCCGAGATTCATTGGTCCTTTTGAAGTTCTAGAGCGTATTGGTCCAGTGGCGTACAGATTAGCCTTACCACCAGCCCTGTCTGAAGTACACGATGTATTTCATATATCCATGCTTCGAAAGTTCATCCGAGATCCAAATGAGATTGTTGAATTGTCTCCAGTAGAGCTCAAGCCAGATTTGACCTATGAAGAAAGACCAGAACGTATTGTGGATTATAAAAAACAAGTACTCCGACACAGAACAATCAAATATGTGAAAGTTCAGTGGAAGAATCACTCTGAAAGAGAAGCTACTTGGGAGACGGAAGATTCTATGCGAGAGAGATATCCAGAGCTCTTTCAAGATATAGGTATGTTAAGTTTCGAGGACGAAACTTTTTATTAGGAGGGAAGAGTGTAGTAACCCAACTAATTAAAGTCTTAAAACTTGATTAATAGAGAAATTTTTTCTTTACTTGCAGATTAAGGAACTAATTAGGGGTGTTTTGGGGATTTCACCCCAACTCTCATTATCAGCCACGTTAAGGTTTTGTGGCTAAACATCATTCGATAGTTTGGCCGGCACCTCCTTAACGGGAGAATAAAAACAGGAAAAAACAGAGAAAATTCACAGAAAAATCATAGAAAAAAAAACACACAGAGAAATATTATCTCACCTTCTTCAACTCAACCCTCTGAGAACCTAGATTTAAAGTTGTGAAAAGAAATAAGAGAAGAAGAAGAAGAAGAGGAAGAAGACAGTGAAAGGAAACAAAGGATTTCATCTAATATTCAAGGTATAAACCCTTCCCTTTTGTTGATTTCTTGTTTTAGAAGAGTAAAGTGTTATAGGAATCTTAGTAAATCAATCAAAATAGAATGAATAAGGGAAATTAAATTGTTATGAATATAAAATAAAGGAATCTAGGGTTTGCAAAAAGGGTTCTTTTGTATGTTTTGGACTCATGAAATAAACTGAAAAAAATAAAATAAAATAATAATAACAAGCTAACCTTGTTTTGGGGGTGGGCCGCCGTCGGTCTCTCCTTGTCGCCGATGGCCCTCGTTGCCATCCCACCACCATGGCGAGGAGAAAGAGAGGGGGAGAGAGGGAGAGAGAGAGACAGAAGAGAGAGAGAGAGATGAGAGGAGAGGAGAAGAAAACCGAAGAAAAAAAAAGAGAAAGAAGAAGAACAGAGAAAGAGGAACCGAAGGAAAAAAAAGAAAAAAAAAGAAAGAAAGAGAACGAAGGAAGAAGAAACGAAGAAGAAAATGATAATCAGGTGATAATATAAAGAGAGGAAAAATTATTTTTAGCCCCTAAACTATAAAAATTCTTTTGAAACAAACCTTATAGTTTGAAAAATGGCTAGAAAATATCTGTTAAGCCCCGTTCTTTACTCAACTTGTAAACAAGTCCAATCTGTAGAAATTAATCATTGTTGATTATGTTTGAATTTATTAGACTCTAGATTATGAATTGATGTACCTATAATATATGTTTGTTCTGAATTAATAATTAGTCCTATATCTTATATTATAGGTTCTGGTTGATATTCGGGAGAATAATAGTTTGAGAAAATCGTGACCACTAGAGGTGAGTTCATTTCTCACTAGTATTTTATAATATGAAATTGCATGAGTTTATATTTGATTTATCTTGTGATAAAAATAAATAAATAAATAATATGTCTTTTTATGTATATAAAGATTTGACCTATTTCTGTTGTGGTCTATCCTATAATACGATGTTAGCTTCGTACCATATATCAAAAGCTAATTTGATCTTTATGTAAAATATGAAAAATAACTTTGGCTCTCATGCAATTTTCAAATAATCGTGGACATTGTTTATCTGAATATTTTGATGAGGTAATTGAAACATATTTCAAAAGTTTAACGGATTTAAAGATTTTCCGTGGTTTAGTATCTGATAAAAGAAAAAGTAAATATCCGTAAACTGTTTTAACAGAAATGAGAATGTTTTACCTTGTCAATTTCATCTGAAATATCTGTCAATTATGATATGCAAAGTATTTCTCATTTGACATGTGATCTCGATGTTTTCAAACCCTCAAATAGTCCACTATGGATTGGTTCTGCCTGCCATATGGTGAATGCACCTTTATTTGGCCCTTCTGTATTTGGCCTTGGCCCTTCTGTATTGGCCCTTCTGAAATCTGTTCTGGCCCTCTGTATTTGGCCAGTAGCCTATGGCAGTGTTAGGTGCATTCGATTCCCGGGAATTTATCTGTTATCTGATGCGGTTTACGCATTCCCTTGCTACTGGGCTAAAATTCGTAGCCTTAGTGTGACCTATGGGGTGACTTTTACATTCATGAAATACTCACCGAGAAATGAGATTCTGATATTGACTGTGAAATTAAGAAAATAACAATTCTCTGATTTTGTATAAATTAGTAGTTCTTTTCCTTCTTAATATTTACCTTGATTCAAAAAGGGTTTGATTTTAAGAAATTTCACAGTTTATTCAGTTGCACATGAGAAAGAAAATATAATTGTTGTACTCTTTCTTAAAAATGACAATATTACGATATTTGAATCGTATTCTGCTATCTGTGAATTTCTCATGCAAAACTTGAAATTTGTTAAATTCTGAGAACTATTCTTGTTACTATTTTGTTAGTTATCTAGGAACTCTAGTGGGAATTGTTCTCACTGAGCGCTAGCTCACCCCGTTGTTTTTTAATATTTATTTTCAGATTCGGCGTAGCTTCCTGTTAGCTGACTTTTGGGTTGAGCTTTTGGCTAAGAGGCGTTATATGGAGAGCCTCTTCTTGTTGATGTTACCTTCATCATATTTTGTTTTGTTTTGTAAAAATACTTATAACGGTGAGCTTGTGGGCTGTAAGTACTGATCATATATATATGTAGTTGCTCTGATTTCTATCATCAGCAGGTTTATGAATATTTTGGAAATAAACTATGTGATATGAACTGCCAGGCTTGACTCGTGCATAAGACTTGTCTCGTGCACGGGTCGCTGCTGTCGCGTACCCGTATTTTATGAGATTTCATTGTAGATTTCGGGGCGTGACACTCTCTGAGATTTTGTGTTTGTTGATGGGATTTTTCTTTTTATATTGTGTCATTTTCAGGGAAAAGTAAAATATAAGAAAAAGATAGAGAAAAATAAGAGGGAAGAATGGTAAGCACAAAGGCGAGTTTCAAGATCAAAGTAACTTGTCAAGAATTATGAATGTTTTTGTTAAAAAGGGTTTTAGTCTAATTAATTTAATTTTCTCTATAATTTTCTAATGAATCAGATTAAATAGGCATATTTATTCTAAAACCATTGTAGATAAGAGAGGAAAGGTGCAGTCAATTATGCGAGTTGCTCAAGATATCTGAGGTACTGCCATTTGATCTTTTAGAATATAATGCTATAATCTAATATGATTTCACCTCCATTTTGGGGGAAGATTTTGATGTGAGTGCTTAAATTAATTCACTTAAAATCTTCATATTTGTATCTTTTGATTCAATGTAATTTCGCAAAGTGCAATGAAACATTCAGGCCTTGTTTTATCTTCTACACAAACATACATCAGTGGACGTGTTTTCCCAAAGGTTATAGAATTTCCCCAAAGTTATAGAATTTCAGGTCTGACCTTTCTCAAGAAATGTTTTGTATTTGATTGGCAGCATATTGCTTAATTTAAATAAATCATTATATTTCTAATGCTTTCATGTTCTGTAAATTTCTTATCACTTTTTTGGGGTTGAAGTTTCACATGTATTGAAACTTAAAGACATGCACAGTGGTGTTGACTTCATCATTGTCACATTATAGTGAGTTTTAATACAATGTGGTATCAATTTCATCCAATGCCTTGCTGAATAATTTTAAAGGTTACTCTCTTTTAGTTAGAAAGAGCTTTGAATTGGACGTATTAAAGGTCAAACATGAATTTTCCTATTGTCTATGCTATTGCGTTTGTTGCGTGTACTCTATTTCTTTTGTTAATTATTGGTTCCGCTCCGAGTGTTTATTAAAGATATTTATGTCTACTGATAGTATTTGCCTCACTAGTGACATCCTACTTGGGCATCTCATATTGTGGCAGAGTACAGATTAGGTTTTTTTCCTGTGACAACCTTGAAAATGATGCTCGCCAATTAGGACTTCAGGTAGCTTTTTAGCAAATGTGGAAAGGTTGACATGAGGTGAGTTAAATCCCCATAACTGATACTGGATTGGAGAACTTTTTGTACTTTTAATTGTTGAGCACTTTGTTCTGGCTATATTATCGACCTCTAAGCATTTATAGATATTAGACATGAAGCTTTGAGCGATGGTTTGCGCAAAAAATATGCATCTCTGGAGCATGTATTGAATTTATGGAGTATTACGGGGCATCATCCGAAGATGCATTTCATAATTTATTCCTCCCTAAATACGAGGATGGCCATCTTTGATTCACAAGACTACATGTTTGCCATCTTTGATTCACAAGACTACATGTTTGATTCCTAAAAATTTTGAGTTGCTTTCTATTTTGATCATTCTTTACTTTTTAACCTTGAACTCGGCGCATAGCTACTATTGCACGCGCAATGTCTATTTATGAAAACTATTAATATTAGTTGGAAAGATATGGATAATATTGTTCTATAATTGACAAAGATTACATAACCTTGAAGAATATGCATATGTAGAAATTCATACAGAAGCATAAATGCAATAAAATCACTCAGATACAAGTAAATATCTTAGAGGTATATTCATTTTGAAATTGAATAAAGAAATCTTAGATAGTGATTGTTAGAAAGTAAACATTGAGATGGATGATATTGAGTTTAATTAATAGGTAGTCATGTAAGTGTTAACTCAATAATTCTTCGTCTAATACTCTCTCTCTCTCTCTTTGGTGTAGATGAAAATTATGTTGAGGTCAGGAGAAATTAGCTCGCATGCGTGGGAATTGGCTAATTTTAAGATCGCTTTACGAATCTAACAATAAGATATTAATACTTCTTAATTAAGTATAGAGTCAATAAGATACTATTTTTTTTAATTAAGTCATCTTCCTCTACTTTAAGAAAACCATAAGAATGGCCTTTGTGAACTTCTTAAACACCATGAAGCGCCAGCTTCGTAGCGTATTGATGAGTATTGATACTTTCTTATTGCTAAGAAATTAGAGGTAATTTTGAAGGTGATGGAAGTCTTGGTGGCTCCATCAAGAAAATCTCTGCTATTGCTGACGCGAAGCTACAAAACCCACTTCTTTCCACAATGGAAGATAGTTTACTAGTTTGAATACATCCTACTTAATATTTTTAAGGCATATTTGGGTTTCATTGAGGGTAGAAGAAGTTAAGGGAAAATAAAAAAAAGAGAAAAGAATAGAAGAAGAAAAACTTAAAAACAAGGATAATAAAAGAACCCACACTAATAACACTGAGGCAATTAAAGAATGTATCATACACTCATCATCTCATCATGTCTCTCCAAATATGAACTGTCCCCTCGCTACAGCCATCCCATGGCACGCTTACTTCTCTTAAACCTCCCCTACTAGCTTGAAGGCAAGCAAACGCTATGGTTTTCATAGCAGTGAGAAACTAAGAACGAAATCAGATGAAAAGCGAATAAAAGGAAGAAGAAGATTATTATCATCTTTTTTAGGAACTATTTCCTCAACCTTCTCACCTCCCAGCTTGAACCCAAATCCACCTCCATAGGTTGTACACAGCGGTCAACTAATCCGAACCCACTCAATGAATGCCACAACGTTCACGGGACATATATCTCTGTAAAGGAGAAAACATTAATCTGTTATTTCACTTTTCTTAGTGATTTTAGTAGGTCTAAAAATGTCGGACTCCAAGAATGAGCTTGTTCTTGCTCCTTTCATCTCGTACAAAAAAAAAAAAAAAAGGGAAATGAAGTTTCATCCCTACGCCACAAAAAAAAATCTAGCAATCATACTCAGTCGCCGTGATTTGAAGCCCACAACGATGTTTAATTTGTGTTAATCGAATTCACCCACTCGTCGTCGAGTGTTCAATGGTTTCAAACACTCAAATACCAAACTTAGGTTAAAGCAAAACCTTCATCAAAAATTAAACTGAGTGGATTGATCCATCTTGATTCCTCGAGTTAATCCAAACGAACGAGTACGATTTACTAGCCTACAAAAATTAAAGGAGCCCAAAAATTCGAAAATTTGAAACACAGTGGAAAAACAAACCCCAAAAAGATTTCACCTTCTACTTCTGGTGACCTCTTCGGCTCTTCCTCTCTCTCTCTCTCTCTAGAAAAACACCCATCCTCTTTTTCTTTCTCTCTCTCTAACGATTTTTTGGGTCTAAAAATGACCGACCCCATGGATGAGCTCACTGCTGCTCCCATCACCTCTCATTATGGAATCATGTACTCCATATAGAAACCAAAAATCATCTGAAAAATCATCATCACGTCTTAAAAAACTTAAGCAAGCGTGTACTTGCTCACCGCGATTTGATTCGCCCACCAAAATGGGTTCAGTAGCTTCGAAGGCTCACACGTCCCAAACTTATGGTTAAACAAACAAAAGCCGTACAAAATTAAACAAAGTATAAATACGTCGTGATCCTTCTTCGAGTTAACACGACTTGCGTGCGGAAGCTAGTAATAAGTCCGCCCAAAAACGTCTTCGATGGTTTCCCAGACTCCCTCGGATGCCAAACTCGAGTTAGGATTCAACTTTATCCTTCGAGTTAACCCAAACGCGAGTGCGAGCCTTGGTCGCAAAAAAAAGGCTGCAGGACTCGAAGATTTGAAACACGAACCAGCAACAAACCTCGCGAGAACTTTTCACCATGGCGGCTCTCCCCGCTCAATCTAAATCCTCATTTTCGTTTCCCGCCATCAAAAAATGGGGTGGAGGAAAAAAAAAAAAGAAGGAGCAAATAGAAATCAAGAGATTGATTCATGGTGATGGTGGGATCCAATCACCGCGTACGCGAAGCACCGTAACCCACCCAAAATCCTAACTCCGAACTCGTGCACGATAGAACTTAACCCATGGATAGCCTTCTCAGTTCTCAGCCCAATTTCACACGAAACCATTTTAGTTCCAATTTTAGAGAGAGAAACGAAAAACAAAACCGAAATTAAAATTAAAAAGTAAAGCAATCCCCTCTCTCTCTCTCTCTCCAGCTAGAGAGAGAACGAGGGAGCGGTTGGACTTTAGAGATAGATCTCTCTCTGCTCAAAATTAGGGCTTGTCTTCCCCCAAATTCGATTTCTATGTTGAGATCTAAAACCTAGGGTTTCTACCAAAATGATAATCAAGCGCAATCTCCGAGCTCAAATGCCGACTCTCAAGCGCTGCAGCGCTCAGGCCTCGGCCTCCTTCGCCTCCGAAGACGACCTCGCCGGCGACGACGAATTCGCAGGCGTCCAAATACGCCATAAGCGCCGCAAGCAGAAGGACTTCTTCCCCTTCGAAGCCCTCGGTAACTTCACCGCCGCCTCAATCCCTTACCTCCCCCTTGAATTCCGGCGCAATTTTTTTGATTTAGGGTTAGCCGTCAGCACTGAGGTCACGTCGCCTCCTCCTCCTATGCCTCCGCCGCAGGACACCTCTGCGCCGCCGCCGGCGAGGCCTCCGGTTGTGAGGACTTCGAGAGGGCGAGCTCAGGTGCTGCCTTCGAAGTTCAATGATTCGGTCCTGATTGATCCCTGGAAGAAGGATAAACCGAAGCCCAAAGGTTTGGACAGCGAATTGGAAGCTGAAACCGAGGTGGTTGATGTTAAGGTGAAGGACTGCGGTAGAGATTTTAGCTACAGAGATCAGCATTTGGAAACTTTGTCCAGGGAGGAGGAGTGCTATCGGGCGTGTAGGAATTTGAGTGCGAAGAAGTATTTGACCTCGAGTAGCACTTTGACTTCAATTCATGAGGAGAAGTTTGGAGCTCATTTGGGTTATTTTGAGGAGGGGAGGCCAAGGAACTGGTACCGGGAGATAGTTGTGAATGAAGATAGGAAAATTGTGAAGCAGAATGTTCAAAAAAGGAAAGACTATTTCTTTCCTGAAGAGTTTAGTTTGGGTGATATTGTTTGGGCAAAGTCGGGGAAGAAGTTTCCAGCTTGGCCTGCAGTGGTGATTGATCCAATGCAGCAGGCGCCCGAATTGGTTCTTGATTCGTGCATTCCTGGTACAATTTGTGTCATGTTTTTCGGGTACTCTGCAAATGGAAACGAAAGGGTATGACAATTCTTTCAAGTTGTTATTCCCCTATGTATATTTGATTAGTATTGGTTAATGCGGGTATTTGCAGGATTATGCGTGGGTAAAGCAGGGGATGATATTTCCTTTTACAGAATATATGGACAGGTTTGTAAGCTTATTGCAAATTTGATGCTAGTCATTTATTTGGAGAAGATTTACGTTAATTTGCAGTTATCATTTCAGGTTTCAGGGGCAGACTCATTTGTACAAGAGTAAACCGGGAGACTTTCAGATCGCTATGGAGGAGGCTTTTTTGGCTGAAAGCGGTTTCTTGGAAAAACAGGTTGATGAAAGTAATAAGAGTGGGCAGGCTACATACCCTAGAGGGATTCAGGAAGCCACCGACTCAAACCACGATCAGGAATGCCAATCACAATTCCAGGCAAGGGTCATTAGCGCTGAACTTTTAATTTTTATTTGTATCTTTAGCGCTTGGGATCAAGTTTACATGGGGAAAACCTCGACTTTTAGAACATTAGGTGATTTAGTTCGGAAGATGGTGATTAACATGATATATTCCTGCATATAAATCTATGTTGGGTGGAAAAGTAGTATATGTAGCTATTTACTTCACATAGATGGATGGATGTTTACTGTAAAAGGACCAAGATTGGCTGACATGCCATATTTTATTCTTTAAACCCACATTTCTGCTTAGAACTCAGAGCTGTATAAATGTGCCTAGGAGCAACGAGTTTCTCACTTCTCTTGCCTGCTGGTTGCAATAAAGCCTAAAAAGTTTCGTAAACATTTAGGAAACGAATTGAGTAACGAGCTTCATTTTTACGGTCTTGTGTGCCTTCAGCTTTCCGTGTTGTTTAATGCAATATGAGTCTATAAAGGTCTTGAGAGGAGGGATTGCTTTGTGCTCTTTTATTTAAAAGTATATTTTGCAGAAAATATATATCATGTTGATTAATATCAAATACGTTACTATCTCTGGAAGTCATCTTGTACCGTGCACCTCTATTTACCCCAAATAGTTTATACTGCATAGCAGAAAATTTGCACACATCTCATTTTCGCATCTTCAATTCTTATCTCTTTTCCTGCCACTCTACTGCACATCTACCCAACTATTTTTCTTAATGCATCGATTCATTTTTCATGGTTTGACATGCAAATTTGCAGAAGAAACGAAATTCTAGTTGATGGTCGGCTGCTGGAGCACTTTATTTGTTCGAACTCCATATTTGCTTTATCTTTGCTTTCCTTCTATCTCAGTTTATGTCTCAGTAAAAGAATTGTTGACTATTCTCTCATTTGCAACTGATTGGTGCCTGAATACGAGGCATGTTGCATATTGTAAAAGGATCTTCAATCTTCTTTATGACTGAATATGTGCACGTTGGATTTTACAATATAGGTGATTCCAAAATTTTTAAAAAAAGTCCAGAATATGAATTTCAAGTTATGTTGGAATCTACCTTCCAAAGGGTCTGGACAGAACTTGTTCAGGTCTCTACTTTTAACATGTTGTTTCCACTCTGAAACATAACTTAATTATTCAAAACAGTGAAAATGATCTTCTCTGGGCCTACAATTACTCGATTTCACTAACTTTTAGTAGCATTTTTTGAAAAGCTAGCTTTGAACGGTATAGGAGATTTTTGGGATATCCATAAAGATCCTCAAGCTGGTAGGGACTTCCTATTGTCTTCTTTAGTTGAAGAACTGGCCTAAACATCAAAACCTGTAACCTAGTCTTGCTTCCTCAAATTCCCCCATTTTGCAGATGTTCTCTGGTCACTGAGCTTGTTCATCTTTTTTGGCACTGCAATAGAAGATGCAAGGATGCACTTTTTCTGTTCTTGACTCCTGACGCCAACAACTTGGTTTTCCTTGGTTTTAGTTTTTTTTCACATGGCTGTAAAGTCTTTCCTTCAGGGTTCCCTCTAAAACCTTTGGCAAGCTTTGTACCTCTCCGGTCTTGTTCCCTAAAAAAATACCTTAGCCTTACAACTCTTGAATATTATTTCACTATGTTCTTGTAGTTTTTTATATGAAGTTCCTTTATGCTATTTTTAGTGCTCAGACATAAATAAGACAACTTTCTAGTTGTTTAACCCTGCTGCTGTTGTTTGGACTTTCATATGATTCTGGTGGAATATATTTCTGGTTTATGCATTGTAAGACTGTATTATGAGCATTTTTTCTGTTTTAATTGGTCTTTACAGGACGTAAACAAATCAGGCCCACATTGTGAAAGTTGTGGGTTGAGTCTTCCATCTAAAAGGGCAAAGAGACTGAAGCAAGATAAGCAACAATTGTTCTGTAGACATTGCACAAAGGTTTGTATGAGTATGCTATATTCCTGGCACGTTACAAAATTCTTCAGAAGCTATTTAGATTTTCGATTAAATGTGATTTTCTCCATTACTTTTGTGTTTTGATTGTGCATCTTATCCTAAAATTTCAGCTGTTGAAGTCAAAGCAGTATTGTGGCATATGTAAGAAAATTTGGCATCATACAGATGGTGGAAGTTGGGTAAGTTGATCTTCCGTATGATTGAGTATTGTTCATGTTCTCCCCTGCAAAAAAATGTTATAGTTATGCTCAATATGATAACACATGTGCTTTCAATTAGGTCTGTTGTGATGGATGTCAAGTTTGGGTTCATGCAGAATGCGACAAAATATGTGCTAACATCCTGGTATCTATTTAATGTGCAAATGTGCAATATATATAAAAAAAAAAAAAAAAAAAAAAAAAAAAAAAAAAAAAAAAAAAAAAATATATATATATATATATAATATTTGTTTGTATCAGTGTGAAAGTGGCTCCAGTTGATGGATTCTTTTTTCCAATCACAGGATATGGAAAGCAGTCCTTATTTCTGCCCAGAGTGCAAGGCTAAGTTTAATTTTGAATTGTCAGATACAGAGAAGAAGCTGAAGCAATCACAAGTTAGGTATACACGATTTTTTATGTCTTTTTATTGTTCTTTTTCAACCATAATCAACATGAAAACTGCTTTAGACTCTCTGACTGTATGTTGAATTCTAAGCATAAAGTCATCAATTTTCCTTTCTATCTGAACAGGTCCGGAAACAATATCTGGCAAAGCACAGGGTCAGACAAGATAATTGTTTGGTGTTGCGGCATTGAAGGCACATATTTGCCAGAGCATCATGTGTAAGCATCATCTAACTTTGACATAAGATAGAAGTTACATAAGTTTTCTATATTACCACTTTGCTCTATCTAGTCACTTGACTCACTTTTGAGAATTTCAGCTAGTAAGTTGTATGTAACATGTCGAGGACAGTCAGTAGAAAATGTGCCTTACATCATGGAGAGGGTTAAGTTCAGGGATGTCTATAGTAAAACTGGCAAGAGGATTTTCCTCTTTTTTTTTTATTGTAGCAAATGCCACCTTAAATCCATTTTAAGAGGGGCAATCTAAGAGAATACATAGAAGCACATGAGGTTTGAGAAGGAGTTTAGAGTTTGACGGGTGTGAGGAATTCCTCTTCATGAATACACAGGAATTTCCTCTCTTATATTTTACAGCAGCAGGTGCCAAATGCGACTGTAGATCTCTTTTGGAATATGTCTAACAGTGGTGTAGCTTTGCTGTTGACAAGTGCTTGACTACATATATGCCTTCAAATAGTACTGAGTCTTCTGGGGTTTCCGTTAATGCTTATGTTGCCTACATCATTCAAGTCCTAATGATCATGAGGCACTAGTTCTGTCAATGTATTAAAGTGAAAACAAGGAAAGAGAAGATGAAATCCTAGTTTGTTTCATTGAGAAAAATATGTGATGTCATACCCTGATTTTAGAGTATTTAATCATGGGAACACCAGGCAGCACACCAGCTGTGGCTTCAGCAGAATTGTTTGCATCTACGCAATAACTACATGCACTATTTAATGTTTTTTTATTTTTATTTTTTACTTCAGCAGTACCTGGCTTATTAGCTACTAATCTGGGTTGCTGAAGGACTGACCTTTTATTGTGGTATCATGATCAAGGTAGCTAAGACTGTATCCTGTGTCCTAGGTCCAGTAATTGTTTGCTTGCATCTACTGATCTACTGGATATACAAAGCCAATCATTTAATTATTCAGTTTCACATTTATACAGGTTCTGATGCCCTCACTTTGCAAAGACAATGACTTGGTTTCTTGAATGCACATTTTAAACTTCCCAATTCTTGCTTCATAAGTTTATAGCATGATAAAGTGTGGCATTCAGATGGGGAGCCTATAGCACATATAAGAAGCATTCCCAGAATAATTTTAAGTTTAGAACTTATGGAACAAAGAATAACCTTAGTTTTCTGGTCTGAATAAAAGGTTGGATAAGGAACGAGCGCATGTGTAGAATATTAAAGGTTGCTCCTATTGAGAATAAAATGAGAGAGAATCAGTTAAAATGGTTTGGTCATGTACAATGGAGGCCTCTTAGTGCACCAGTTGTGACATGGATAAGATCATAGTTAATGGGGGCAAAGAGATCTAGAGGTCGACCTAAAAGAACTTGGTTGGAAGCAATTCAAAAAAATTATAATAGTTAACATGTTACTTAACGGAGGAGATGATCCAACATAGAACCAAATGGAAGAATAGTATTCATGTAGTTGACCCCAAAATTTGGGATAGAAGCTTTGTTGTTGTTGTTGTTGTTAGTTTGCTGGTCAGGAAAGTTATACCTGGCTGATGGGTGTGTCAACCTTACTTGGGTAATCGCTAAATGCTAGGACAATGTCTTAGGCACTGATTAAATGAATTTCTTTCACTATATTCAAAGCTTTACTACTTTATAATATGTAATACTGGTTTCATTTTGCTCAAGGAGACAAATTATTATATGATGTTTGATTGCATAAGTTTATTTTTATCTTTCTCAGAGTTTCATGTCATTGTGGCTCTTGCAAGGGGCAAACTCTACCACCTAGTGAGTGGGAGCGACACACAGGTTCCAAAAGTAAAAGCTGGAAGAGCAGTGTCAAAATTAAGGGCACAATGATTTCCCTTGGAAAATGGGTTTGTAATTTTTTTACTTTGTTTAAGCTGGCATGATAGATTTTTATATGCTTTCTTTCATGTAGTAAGTTGCTTAGTTTGTAATTTTATAAGTATGCAAAACATGGTGGTATCTTGTAGGCTACATTTCATGAGATCATCAGACTATTATATAATGGCTGGCATAAACAATACCCAATGAAAGCTCTTTAACATATTTATTGTATTTCTCTAATATGAATTTGTGCTGCATTCCTGCACCTTAATATTATGTGTGACCAATCTATTACACTTCTTAGCGTTTGTTTCCCTGAAATGCTGTCATTATTCATATTTTTGTTTTTCTTCTCCTAGTCCCCACCCCTCTTTCTGTATGTATATGTGTGCGCTTATACATGTGTGTGGGGGTATGCATGATCTTTGTGTTTGTTAACCCTTGGTATGTTTGTCTTCTAGATATACAGCCATCCCTTAGCATTACTGTGATTATTTCTTTTCTCCAGTCATTTTACTGAGAATCTGATGTTTTACTTTGTTGCCTACCTGCAGCTAGATCATTACAATACAGTTTCGACAAATAATGGAAAACGACCTTCTCTGAAGGTAGGAAAACGAAAGTTGTTCGCTCTTTTACAAGGTAAACAATTTTCCTTGTTGCTTTTGGTGTTTAATTTAGCTAATGCTGTTGGTTATTGTGTCAAACAGATACAATGTTCTCAAGACCATAGCCAAATAAAATTCCTTATGGTAGTTTTTCATGTTAACAGAAGCATACGAGGCTGTAGATGCTAAATGGACTACCGAACGATGTGCTGTCTGCCGATGGGTTGAGGACTGGGATTACAACAAAATTATTATTTGTAACAGGTACTCCATATTATGGTTCTGATCCAAGACTTATTTGCTAATGCATTCACTTATGATTGTCTGTACTTGCACCCTATAAATATGTGTGGACTTTTGTTAAGAGATGGTTTTCTCTCTAAATTTGCTACGCTTAGTTCCAAACAATAAATAGATTCTTTCAGTTTCTCCTTCTGTTCTGCCTCCCATTATCAGCATCACCATGAAATTCACACCCTCTCATTCTGGAAACGACCCCCACTTCCCACCAGCGCAAGTTCCACTGTCACTGCCAAATTCCAACACAAGATCCACTGTCACTGCCAAATTCTACTTTCTTTGTAGTGTGTAATGTCAGCATTTACCACTATTGATATCTTCTTTCCCTATCGGTTTCTTCATCAAGCAACAGTCTTCCCGGTTCCATAACTGTCTTGCTAGTTGTCCTTGCAGCAGCCAGCGGGTTAGAGTGGATCTAGAGAGTGGATTTGAGCAAGTCATGGAAGGATAGGGGGCCAAAGTTGGTGCCAATAAGTATGTGAATGGTGCTTGAGCCGCATCTTATTATCTGTAACACTTCCCATGCAAGGATGTAGATATGAATGGGCCATTTGTTAAAAAATAATGAAGGACCTTTAATCCTTTCTTTTAACATGATGTTTTGGCAATTAGTTTGGGCCATTAAGATGTAAGAGTCTTAGCATTGATTTACAAATCTAATTCTTATAAGGTTGTGGGGGTGAAGATGTCTCTCCTTTGATTTTGTTCTTGGAACAATATGTTTTAGTTGCATTTTACCTTTTGGGTTGGTAAATAAAAGGAAGTTTTTAGCCAGAAAGAACTCTCTAAACAGTTCTCTCTCCTCAACGGTAGTTGTATGATCATTCTCTTATTATTCTGGCTGCGGGATTGCAGTTCATATTGAAAATGCTTCCAACTAAAATACTTAAACAGAACATAAATTCACTGATAAGTTAACGCTTGTAACTAATTACTTTGAACTTTTGATCTCATTAAATTTCCAGATGTCAAATAGCTGTCCATCAGGAGTGCTACGGAGCTAGGAATGTCCGAGATTTCACGTCTTGGGTTTGCAGGGCATGTGAAACACCTAAATACAAACGGGAGTGTTGCCTTTGCCCTGTAAAAGGTATGCACTTGGCACTCTGGAAGGCACTGAAATTTTATTATTCCTGCTTAATGACAAGTCTAAACATGTATCACATATTTTAAGGACGAGTTCTCGTGCAAGTCTTGTGTTCTGGGTATTTAGGTGACATGACAGTTACGTTAATAACAGAGGACTTGAGTCTTATGTACATCTTGAATAATTTAATACCTCTGCTAGTTTAATTCCTGCAATGAAAGTATGATCTTGCTGCTGATATTTTAGTGACCATGTCACTTTAGCTAGCTCTTAGTAGAAAATTTCTTTATAAGATTAACTTGTTTTCTGTATTTGGATCTTGATATAACAAAAATATTTTTCCTTAGGAGGTGCTCTGAAGCCAACAGATGTTGATACCCTTTGGGTTCATGTCACATGTGCCTGGTTTCAACCAGAGGTCTCTTTCAAAAGTGATGAGAAGATGGAGCCTGCTGTCGGTGTATTGAACATTTCGGCACAGTCCTTTACAAAGGTCAATATATGAACATGTGATTATGGATAATTTCATGATAAAAGAATCAAATGATTGAAAGTTACAAGTTCCTAGTACGATGGCAGCGTGGCACATGCTATTATCTGACTCCAAACGATGTAGCAGTATCTAGAAAGTGATAATTTAATAACTTTTTTTCTTAAACCTTCAGGTTTGTGTGATATGTAAGCAGATGCATGGTTCCTGCATGCAATGTTATAGGTGTTCCACTTATTATCACACTATGTGTGCATCAAGGGCAGGATACCGTATGGAGGTAAATCATAGACCTTGTATATATACCATTTTGAAGTTGTTATCGTTATTACATTTCGAATAACCGTCTTGTAAACTTTCTTCCTTTATTAAATATGGAGTTTATCTAGGAAAGAGATTTGTTTGTATTTTTTTGATGATATCTTTCTTATGATTAACTAAATTTCAATTTGGAAATTAACATTGTTTACCCAAATTGAAATATGAATTCCCTGTTTGGTTGGGATAAAATGTTCATAACACAGATGGTTTTCTTATACTCATGAATCAACTCTTGGATCTTGCTGGTTGAGGTTTTGGGAGATGGTTTCTTAATGGAGATTGCAAAGACTGCCTGGAACAAGAAAGATCATCTGTGGCTAACTTTTGCTCAGTGTTCCAAATTGGTTTGTGACTTTGTGGTTGATCCGTAGTTGTTAGTTTCTCATTGATTTCCGTCAATGCTAGTGGAACAAATTTATAGAGACGTTTCTGGTGTGTCCAGTCCTCATCTCTTTATTGACTTTAATAACATCCCATAGACAGATGCATAATTGTAAAGGTTGAATTCTTTAGGAGCAGAGTCCATACAGATCCCAGTGGGGTGACGAAGGTCTGGTTAGCAATGGATGCTGGTTCCTGCAGGCTGCAAGCATTAATTAGCCTAGCAATGATACTGCAAACATATGTTGGATAAGGCCGAGAACGGGTTTGCCCATTGATGTTGGAACCTCATGATTTAAATGTCGTGAGGGTGAAAACCCTTCTATTATGCCCACACATTAAAGAGGAAATTGGAAAGGAGTTCATGTATGAGCAGTCCAGAGGAGAATGATATAAAGACAGGGCACACTTTCTGGTCAAAAGTAGTTCCCGCCCAATATTAAATCCTTATTACACGTCCTTGTGCATTTTATTTCTATGTTGAAGTTATCTCCTTTGTTGAATGAATTTGTTTTTTTAATCGGTCACAACGTGTCAGCATCTCTTTACAACTATCTTCATCTAAAACATGTTTCTTACTCCTGAACATTCTGACTAATAAAGTATGAACAATCATATAGACGTAAAATTTGTCCTATAACTTCATGTGTTTTCTTCCTTTCAAAACATAATAATTTTTACCAATTAATATTTACTAGTGCTAATATCTGATGCACAAAGTACTTTATTATTGGGAATATGTTCTCTAGCTCTTTGGTTTTTTCCCCTACCTCTAGAACTGACTGTGATTCCGAAGAAAGTTTGTTACTTTCTCCTTGTGGATTCTCAATCTAGGGGAATTTTGCAGGGTTGCTATTTAGTTGCATGAGCATAAATTGCACAACCAATAAGGTACATTTTCCTACCATTCAAATGGACTTCTAGGATCTAGGACAAACTCTTCTCTTTGCGTAGTGCCTTGGCCGTTGAATTTGGCAACAACTGATTGTTCAAGTCAAATTTTTTATGGAGCCATGTTCTTCATTGGTAAACTATGTCTTTGATGGGAAAAGGCTGGATGATTATAGTGATGATGATTAGTATTTTAAACCGAAGACCCTTGTTGAGACTTGAGAACTAGATGTGTCAGATTGATCAGCTGGAACCTTTCCTAAAATTGTGTTATAGTTAGATCTTTGATTAGATCGGTTTATCCAATATTTGAACTGGATACCCGGATGTCCTAGGTTTCACATAATCAATGTTGTTGGTCTTTATCAGTAATCATTTGGATTGTCATGCAAAGAGACAAGTGATGATGTTGTTTAGCAAGTCTGGAGATATAAGGAAACATGTTGTTCAACTTTGGGCATGGAGTGTCCTCATGAATTGATCAAATTCGTAAAATATAGATCATTGCTAAAAGATTAAAGTTTGGTACCAAGAGAAAGTTGATCACACAGCACATGTATCAGAAAAGCAGACATATAAACACTAAACTATTAGAATGCAAAATGGATGACAGCATATATAGTTAACAAAGAATAAAAAATTCACTTTAATCGACATATTCAGCATTCTTTTGATGATGTATTATCTTATGGAACCTGGAAAATTCACAAAAAATCCTTGAACTGTGATGAATCTGCACACATTGAAGAAGCCATCATTGTGAGGAACTGTAGCTATTTTTATATCAATACATGACAAATACACACTATTCCTAGATTGCAGGGCGTGTATAAGATAGAATGGATTAAAAGTATTTCATAGGATCTATGTGCTTCTTTTTATCTCCTCTTTATTTATGGGACCAGACTTGTGGTGGGAAGTCAGATGACTCTAAAGGGGCAACTTTTGATCTGATACCTAGGTTTATTTGTGTGATATACTCAAGGTCACAGAAAGTGCTAGGCAACCTAGGTGTTGGACCCGATGCCTAGATCCTAGCCGTCTAGGCACCTAGGTGGTTTCCCCCTTTTTTTTAAATTTTAACAATTGATAGTAAATGCCAATGTAATACAAAACACAAGCGACGAATGGCGCCTAGGCGGATTTCTTTCTTTGTTTAGGTGGTTGTGTGGAAATTTTGTTGTAGGTCGGAGGAGATAGAGGATGTGTTAATGGTTGTAGGTCGGAGGAGATAGAGGATGTGTTAATGGTTGGAGGCTAGAGGAGGTTGGAGGGCGTGGAGTCTGCAACAGAGGAAATAATAACGTTCAAGGCCTAAATGGTGCAGTCAACGTAAGTAGCCCACGCTTTCCTAGGTGCTCCTAAAATCAAGGTGTACAACATAGATACTATCTAGGTGCTAGGTGCTAGGCGGATAACCTAGGTATCACCTAGGCCTAGGCATACGACTAGGCGGACTAGGCAGAGACTTTTTAAAACATTGGATACACTGATATATTAATTTGTTGGATATAAATGTGCAAAACTACTCCCTAGTGAGGAATGTCCTTAATCCTGATTTTTTACATTTCATCACTTTGTACAAATATATTTTAATTGGTATTCAATTTATTTGTTTCTTCATTGACTTCAAGTTGTTGAAGGCTTTTGCTAATGGGTATTATTATTTTAATGTGAAAATGGTGATCAGGCTTATTTCCCTCTGGTAATTGCAGATGCACTGTTTGGAAAAAAATGGGAAGCAGATAACAAAGATGGTATCATACTGTGCAAATCACAGGTACATTGTATCCAGTAAAAGTCAGTTCGTATCTGAAGGTCCATTATTTCTTGCAACTTATGGCATCTCTTGTTGTTCTATAACACCAAGCTTCATAACAAGTAAAAAGCTTAACGGCACCTCATTTCATGCCAGAAGGGCTTGTACAATTGCATGCACGAGATGCTTGTCACTGGTTAACCTTGAGCTTAGAAGCAGTGAACTAGCAGAAATAGGCTTAAAATCTGCCGTTGAAATGTTACATACGGACATGCATGAATTATGATTATATGACATAAATTATATCCAGTATACTACTTCTATGCAGGGACCCAAACCCAGATACTGTTCTCATTATACAGACTCCGCGTGGTGTCATTTCTGCCAAAAAATTGCTCCAAAATAATGATAAACGGAATGGTTCGAGGTTAATCCGGAAGGAAAACCTTCAGGATTCAGCTTCCCCTGCTGTGCAGCATCCAGGATCTTCATCTGCAGCAAGGTGCCATGTTTACCAAAAGACAGAAACCAAGGTACCTTGTTCCCAAGTTGTTGTCGGCTTTACCTTTGTGATAAAGAAATATGTTTTTGAAACTAACAAAAGTCAACCTTTTGTAAAGCAATTATATGTTTTTTTACTGGTATCGTAAAAATGAGAAACTTAAGATGATTATTATTTGATTGGTTAAAAATTTCTTGGATATAAATGGGTTGTTCTAAGCATATAAAAAAAATTATAGCAAATGATGGTTGCAGTTTGTATTTTCACATGTCCACAATGCAACTTTTTTTCCTATTCATGCTCATGATTCTTTTGTCATTTTTAAACATTTATAGCTACAGTTAATTTCCTTGATATTGCTATCCTCTCATCCTTAATACTTTTTATCTGCTATGCAGAGAAAGCGGGAAGAAGTCGTTACTCATAGAGTAAGGGGTGCCTGCCATCATTCTCTGGAAGAAATTAGAAGTTTGAATATACCAAAGGTAAGATCTCTGTTTTTAATATAAATAATGTGGATTCACCATTGGATTGAACTAATGACTTTATTCTGCATGAACAGGAAGAGAAGGATCCTAAATCATTCTCTACTTTTAGGGAACGCCTTCGTTACTTGCAGGCATATATGTCTTACCCCTCCTTTTTTTACCCATTTTGTTAGCTGGTATTGTAAGCTTATTAGTTGTTTTTCCCCCAGTCAACCGAAAAAAGTAGGGTTTGTTTTGGTAGATCAGGAATACATGGATGGGGCCTTTTTGCGCGTAGGGATATTCAAGAAGGAGAAATGGTACCTGTTCCTCGTCTATGCTTCATCTGTTGAATTGTTATTTTTATTTATTTATTTATTGTTTTTTGGGGGTGGGAGGTGTCAGGATCAACTGTTATTTCTTCCCCTTATTCAGCAGTTAACAAAATAGGTAGTTTTGTTATATGGAGAAAAGTTCACTGTGTTCTTTGATTTTACAATGCAAGTGAATCTGTTTAAAGTAAACTGTCGAATAGAAACTCAGTTTGCCTAATTACCGTCAAATTCAATGTTTGAAACAAATGATGCATTTTCATACTGTGTACTAGTATGAAGACATTTAGCTTATGAGATATGTTGAGCTGAATATTGCGGGATGTGAGCATTTTTTTGTTTAGTTAATAACTTAATTCAGAAATAGTAAGAAGTGCTTGGCATTCTTATAAAGTGATTTTAAAGTATACTCTATTCTTGTAGTTGGATAGCTTTGATAGAGCTTAACTAGTCCATGTTACCATAGCCAAAGTCAACTGTACTTATATTGTGCAAATTTTAGTCCTCTCAGCATGACAACTTCAAATCTTTTGCTAATTGTCCCATTCTTTCTGAACCTTAGTTGCTTTTCTTCATGACTGGTAATTCCAGAAGAGTGTACTGTTATAAGATTCTGTGGAATGTGTTACATGCAACATGAAATTTTTTATAAAAGGGGTTTTTGTTGAACTAATTTATTAATTTCTTGCACAGTTGCTTTGGTTTTTGTGTATTGATAGTTCAGTCCTCACAGGAGTGAAATAACGTAGATGGTATATGTGAGGAGAGGGTCATTCCCTTTGGTTAGAAGAACATTACGATCAACAAGAGTTATTTCTTTGATGTCTCATATTTGTATCTCCTATTTTCTCTTCCTTTTCCATTTATATAATTTTGTCGTCATTTTTCTTAACTTAGTTCCACCAACTTTCCCTTTCTGATAGATCCACTTCACTTCCTTCAAACTTGTTATGGACTTCATTTTATTGGGCCTCCATTCATTGTTATCTCATGATTACCTGATGGCTGCTAAAGCGGCGATGTTAAACTCATATCAAAATGGTTATTCTGCTGGCTGCTAATATAGCTATGTTACACTCACAGAAGATGCATAACACATACAATGTGCATACTGATGCACATGAACATATCTATTTTTGCGAACATGCAGGCCTTCTGATTTCAGAGAAAACTGTTTCTTTTCAAGATAGACTAATTACATTTCAGTTATATTTTAATTAAAGGAATTACTTTGAGTTGAGTCTCTAAATTGGAGCTGACTATTCTCAATTTATATTCGTCAGGTTATTGAGTATCGCGGTGAGCAGGTCAGACGCAGTGTTGCAGATCTTAGGGAGGCACGGTATCGGTTGGAAGGGAAAGATTGCTATGTGCGTTACTCTACATCTGCATATTGTTCTTCTTTCTAAATACCTTTATAAATTGCCATCAGGCAAATCTGTCCTATACGTTAGTTATCTGGATTGAAGCGTACTTTTCTGTGGAAAAGTATGACAGTATCTCTTAGGAAGCTGAACATGTGGAATGATAAATTTGTTCACACTTGGTAGACAGAGAAATTTTGTTTTCACATGTTGATTGTTGGCATGTATGCCTTACCACTGGATGCATGGAGAACAATGGACATAAAAGTGGACACTGGTATATATATAGTTAACATTAGAGAGTTTGGAGCACTGCAATCTATGTTGCATGGGTACGGGTACGGGACACGGGCAAATTTGTAAAAGGTAGGGTATGGGACACGACTATATAAATATTTGTATACACATTATATGTTGAAACTAAAAGCATGAGATCAATATTATTTTTTATTCACGTGTGAGAATTAAAATTCCTATAACATTTTTATGTTTCTCTTATTATGTGAATTGTAAATTGTAAAATGCATGTTTTTAAAACTATACACCCGAACGAGCATTATAATCACAGTTTGGAATCCAATTGAGTTTCAAGAAGTGGATGTCAAGTGTAGGATTTACGTGCAGGAAATGTTTGACATGTGTTCTAAATTAAAACATATATCATTTAATTGAGTACATGCCCGAACAAATGTATGAATCTATGCAAGGAGTGTCCAAGCAGTTTGTTTACGAATACATGTCAAGTAGCTGTACGGCTACAAGATAGAAGTGTCCAGGTACAAGTACATGCTAGAGACACATACCAGATATTATATTTTTTTCACGGTCAAGGGTCTTAGTGACAGACAATACAGTACTGATGCAAAACATATCTTCACTCTTCACTCTTAATAACTATTAACGCTCCACTGTTATGCAAGGGGCCTAGTGGTTCGGACTTGGGGCCTTGGTGCAAAAGGCCAAGGGTCGATCTGTGTCTATGGCAATGCCTATCCCCAATTTCTAATTAGTAGGCATTGCCACACTTGCACTGTTCAGCCTGCCTGGCTTCGATCCCTGGTACCTAACATGAGACGTTGCCCACAAATTTCCTCTGGAACACAGCTCTTGATGATGTTTATCCATTTTCATCCATTGCATATCTTATCATTGTTATCCAAGAATTGGTGGACCATTAACACTAACTGCGTCTGGGAGAAAGGACCAATCAGCAGGCAAGTCTGCAGGAAACACAAATCATTCTGCAGCAAAGAAAAGTGATTTTTGTTACACTATTTTCTGAACTCATCATACCGGGATATACTTATGCATAGACATTGGTATAGATTTCGTAAATGCTGTAGGAGTTTCTATGATAATCTATTGTTGACTGAACAGGCATGTAGAGCGGCAACCTTCTCCTCGAATTTCTCCCTTCTTGCAACTTTTGCTGGATGTTGACAATGACGTGGATGTCTAAATGCCTTTTTTGCAAAAATCTGAGACCTGATTATTTTCATGGTGGATAAATCTTGGATAAATCTTATCCCATCTCTCTGGAACTTCAATCACCTTGATCAGACCCCTTCCCCTTTCATTTCTGCATATAAAAAGTATCAGCTTAGTGTTTAGTTAAAGTACTCTTTGAAATACCTAGTTTGGAATTTTGTATCATCTGCAAAGTTCCTGATCGAGTATGGATATCAAAATTTAAAACTGAGATATAGACATAAGTACGATGATCATATGTAGACATGGGCATGGGATGCTGAACATGGCATTTTACCACATTCCAGACACTATGGAACACCTGTTCATCTTTGCGTATGCTTATATGTGTATTTAAGCACATGAATACATGTATTAGGTTATCATATAAATAAGCTAAAATAACAAGAGAATATATTAGAACTTCTGTTGTTGAAAGGGTCACAACTTTCTTTATCTTGTACATTTTTCTTATTCAGGTCAATAAAACTGTAAAAATTTGGAATTTGTCTACATGATGAACATATTTATTGTGTTTGAACGCACACAAAGTGCAATTTTTTTGGTTGCAGGAGCATTCTACAGAGAGTAGCTTTCAAGAGCAATAGTTAATCTTACTCTTTCACCTTCTTATGTGAACTAGCTTGCTATTACCAAGCTTTGTAGCTGTACTGTTCATAGCTAGAAGTTGTAAATTGCATATTATTCTGAAGGTTAAATACTCTAATGAGCTTTGCATGTAAAATTTTAGCTAAACTTCATAAGGTGGTCTTGGTTAGGTTCTCAGCAGCTATACATAGTACATGATGGTGCTCATTGTTAATGCAATTTGACAATGACATTTGATAACTCATTTACATTGTTGCTGTCTTTCATGGTTGTCACGTTGTTTCTTTACCCTGCAGCTTTTCAAGATCAGTGAAGAAGTGGTGGTTGATGCTACCGATAAAGGAAATATAGCACGTCTAATTAACCACTCGGTGAGACAATATCCCTGCCCTTCTCCAAGATTAAGACTCAGAGAAAACATAATTTGTTCCCCATGATAACTTTCTGACTACTACAGTCTTGATAGTTTTATGGTGTTGTTTTTGCAGTGCATGCCCAACTGTTATGCGAGGATCATGAGTGTTGGACATGATGAGAGCCGGATTGTACTCATAGCTAAGACAAATGTTCCTGCAGGCGATGAATTAACGTATTACTTCTCAGCTTTTGTTTTATAATATTGCCATGTTTCTGTTCAGTTTTTTCCGCTGAGGGTTCTTGAAGAAATGGTTTTCATAGCAGCTAACGTATGGGTCCTGTTTTCGTAGCCGTTCGTCAATGCTTTATAGAGTCACTATGTTAAGGTTATTTGCAGATGCACCCTTTGTATTATCGAGGTGTAAATACTAATCATTCATGTTCTACTTTATGACCGCATGCAATCTCTGGCCCTTGTGATGACGTTGTCTATTGGTTAGCTTTTACCTCACATTGAAATCTTGTCAAATTGTTCTTCGAAAATGTCCCCCACTTCAGCCATCACATGATTCTTCAGGGGGTTCAGAGAACTAACAGAAAAATGACGTCCTCACAAGGGCCAATGGGTTTATGAGTGATGAATACTTGCATCTGGATAGTACAAGGGTGCATGTGTAAATAACCCTAGTCTTTGTTAGTTCTCATTGAAACTGTAGTGTGGGTTAATTTGTGTAGAAGAAGAAGCTGACCCGTCTCCGTTGTTGCAACAGGTATGATTACTTGTTTGACCCTGACGAGGCTGAGGAATGCAAAGTCCCATGCCTATGCAAAGCTCCAACTTGCAGGAAATTCATGAACTAGGTGTTGTATACATTGACATTGATTCTTTCATATAGGAACCATTCTTCCCTCAGCCATCCTCAAAGAGTTTTTTCCCCGCTGATATTGACAGAGTTTTGTAATTTTTTTTTGCCAATTTTTAAAATAAGTTTCAAGCTTAAAAAAAAAAAAGCTTGGGGCTGCTCGTCACCTCGTCCTCTTAATTTGGTGAGGCCATTGTATATCTTGTTACACCCATGTATAACGATTACATCAACATTTCTAATCAATGAGTAATATACGTTTTACCAACTTTAAGTCTCGTTCTCGTTTATCTTTTTATCTTTTGAGAAACTTTTGAACTCAGAATCATTGCGCTAATTATAGGGTAGGCGTCACGTTCCTTTTGTTAGCCTTTGTTCTTGGATCAGGATCGCAAATTCCAAGAGAAGTGCCACGTGTCACGTTGGTCAGTAGTTGGTTCAAAGAATTTTTGATCTGTCTAAGCTTATAATCGGTTCGTGACCATAATGTTAGTGCTTCTCAACTAAATAATTGCGATTCACTTTGATGGGTCATGAACAACGAAGTGCAATCTTGGTCAAATAGCTAGGTGACCTTAAGTGAAACCGTTCATTATTTATAGTATCAAGAGCCACTTTCTTCGCAAGGAAGGCCATGGCTCCTTGAGAGCTGACGCACGACACGGAAGAAGAAGATGCTGACGGGGCAAACAGAGAACCTAGAATTCTTATCTCACCCGACCCGATAATTTCTCTTCGATAGTGGGATCTATACAGTTACGAACCCAAACTCGAAAAGCAAGCTCGGACCCGGGCCAACCCGACCCACGCTGCAGTGGCATTTCCGTAATAACCGAAAGGTAGACCAAAAGGTGGGAAAACCCGACAGCTGTCGGTCACAAAAAACGCAGGCCAACATCCTCGGTCTTTTCTTTTTTTGCTTTTTCTGATCCCTGTCGACTCGTTTGCTTTCCGATCGAGCTCTTCACAGTTGGCGGCAACATGGCGTTCGAGAAGATCAAGGTCGCGAATCCAATCGTCGAGATGGACGGTGAGATCTCATCCCTTTCTCAGATCACAGATCCTTTCAATTTTTTTTTTTTTAAATCTCTAATTTTCTTTTCGGTCGTGTCAATTGGAATTTCTTGCTACGTGATATTTTAAAAGCGACCCTTGAAAGATAAATTTCAGGAATACGCCCTTTTCTTCTTCTCCTCCTCCTTTGTTGGATTGATGGAAGTTAACAAGCTTACATGAATAGTTTAAGACAGTGACAACAAGTTTCAAAAGTATAGGTGTGGTTGTTATAGGTTATTATTCAGTGCAAAAGTATTTAATTGTGAGGTTGTTATAGTTTATTATTCTAAGAAAAATCTGATGAGATCTCCCTGTCGACTATTCTGCCTTTTGTTGTTACGTTTTCAGGAGATGAAATGACTCGGGTCTTTTGGAAATCAATTAAAGACAAGGTGAAACACGCTTCTCTTCCCCTTTGCTTTCTGTGAGTTTGTTTTATTCTGTTTATCTGTTCTATTGTTTGTGAGACTACATTATACATTTTGCTGATTCTGCTTGTATGATGAAATTCGCAGCTTATTTTCCCCTTTCTGGATTTAGATATAAAGTACTTCGACCTAGGCCTTCCTCATCGTGATGCTACAGATGATAAGGTTACAGTAGAAAGTGCGGAGGCAACTCTTAAGTAAGCGTTAACTTTCTCATGTCAGGAGTACCCATTTTTCATTTTCGCTTGCTCTCGTATGATACCTTTCAGCTTTTCTCCCTACTTTCCTTTTTCGTTTGCATTCTGGCATTTCACTTTTGCGCTTAAATATCACAACTTAACAATGATTAGCTTGTTGTATATCCCACTCAATTTGTAAGAAGTGTATGACTCCATGAACTTTTGGTGGCATTGCTACCGTATCGGCGACACTCTTGCTATCTATGATAGTATATTCTTTTGTGCTGTTATGTTCAATGAAAAAGGCTAAGCTGTTACGGATCTTTTACGATGTCATTTAAATCCTCTCTATTATAATATGCTCACAAACACACATAGTGGTAGGATCTTTAGTTGTCAATGGCCATACTTGAGTTGTTATAGTCTATAAAATTTTAACCTAGTTTCTTGTTCTATTTATGCTTCAGTATGATTAAAATAACATGACTCTTGCAGATATAACGTGGCAATCAAATGTGCAACGATAACTCCAGGTAAATGACTGGTTTGAAGAAATATGCTCACATGTAACAATTTATGCCGCTGTTAATATTTTTTCCGTTTTTATGGGTTGCAATTGGCTTTACTTCTATAACCATTATTTTTATTCTATTAGATGAAGCTCGTGTCGAGGAGTTCAACCTGAAATCGATGTGGAGGAGCCCAAATGGTACTATCAGAAATATCTTAAATGGTAAGATAAATTATCCTGTAGGACTCTTCAATCCCCCATTTGTACCTACAATATCACATCTTTTCTCCCTTAACCTCCTTTATGTTCTGCAGGTACAGTGTTCAGAGAACCAATAATGTGCAAAAACATCCCTCGACTTGTTCCAGGTATCTGTAGAAAGTCATGATTTCCTACTCTGTACGATATTATTCTTGTATTCTGTAGAACAGTTTATCTGTGAGTTTGATGTTTGCAGGATGGACTAAGCCTATATGCATCGGAAGACATGCTTTTGGTGATCAGTACCGTGCAACTGATGCAGTTATTAGAGGGCCTGGGAAACTCAAACTAGTATTTGGTGAGATAAGCGTGCATTTGATTTACATAGGATTTGAGATTCTTGAAATTTCTTTGTGCTGTTTATCTTTTCTGTGCTAGGTAAAGTATTGAAAATCTTCAGATGTGTCCTCATGTAATTTGAGCAATAATATATTTGGCAAGATAGTTTCTTAGATAATACTTCACAAGGCAGTAAATGGTCTGGGATGCTTGGTGCCTATCGAGATACCTAGTCTAGATGTTCTGTTTTATCGTTTTATTCACTCTTTTTGTCTGTGGACATGCATATCTGAGAAGAGAGCGGGGGACGAACTTTTGTGCTGTCCAGGCACAAAGTTACAACACTATTTTGGCTCCTTATCAGCACCCACTTGAAAGACTACGTAGATTGTTTACACTTACTTATAGGAGTTGCACAACTGACCTTATCTGAACTTTTTTTCTTAGGCGAAGTATTTGTCATTAGCTATTACTTTTAGTATACAAATTATCTCAGATTGAATGATACTTTGCACTTTAAAATAATCACTACTTAGGCTTTCTGATAATGTAACTACGATCAGTTCTGTTGCTCCTCTTATTTGTTTGAGCAATATCTATTCTTTTCTTGTGCCTGTGTGAGTAGAGGGAAAAGAAGAGCAAGTCGAACTGCAGGTCTTCAGCTTTACAGGTGCTGGGGGAGTGGCCTTGTCTATGTATAATACTGACGAGGTATTTTTCTTTAGCCAAGTATTTTACTCACTTATTACATCATTCAAGTTGTCTTCCTCCATCTAATTTATTTTTATCTTGTTACCTATTACAGTCTATTCGTGCCTTTGCTGAGGCTTCAATGAACACTGCTTACCAAAAAAGGTGGCCGCTTTATCTGAGCACAAAAAATACAATCCTGAAAAAATACGATGGAAGGTATGTGTTATATCCTAGTTGTCTGCATCAGATGTCACATCTCTTCTTTAGTTCTTTGAGCCTAGTATATGTATCATAATTAAATATATACTAACCCTGCAGGTTTAAGGACATATTCCAGGAGGTTTATGAGGCAGGCTGGAAGTCAAAGTTTGAGACTGCTGGAATATGGTTAGCTATCAGCATTAACTTCTCGTGGTCTATATTCCAGTTACTTTAGTCTTTTTTATTTTAAATATTCTCATGTTTCGCAGGTATGAACACCGGCTCATTGATGATATGGTTGCCTATGCACTTAAGAGTGAAGGAGGTTATGTGTGGGCCTGCAAGAACTATGATGGAGATGTACAGAGTGATTTCTTGGCTCAAGGTCTGTGCCCTGATTATTTGAGCACGTTCTTTATTTAAATTAGCGGGATTTGTAGAAAACTGTACATATATTTTAGTTTTCTGTGGCCGTGGAATTATTAATATGAGGAAATGTTTTTGTCTCAGGCAATTTCTTTATGTTTCTGCAGGTTTTGGATCTTTAGGCCTGATGACATCAGTACTGGTATGCTCATGCTCATATCTTTCTTGCTAAAGGTTTAGGTTGTTAGGTGGTGAATTTAGTTGTGAGTACTTTACATCTGAACAATGTTGTTTCGGGATTAGATGTGGATAATCTGGATAAGGTTTTGTATGATTTTGTTCTCTTTCTGTCAGTTATTAGATAATTTAGATTAAAGTGGCTTCCTAGTTAATATTTCTGGCACTATTATTATTTACTTCAGATGATATTTTTGCCAATAGTATTATTATCTAACGTACACGCTTTGCAGATAGGACATTTGTTACTTCAGCAGAAGCATTTCTTTAGGATGCTCAAACTGTAGAGGTTAACTTGAGCATTCAGATATTAATTATTTCTTTCTATTAACACTATAGATTTTGGATCCGATGGGAATTAAGAACCATGATAATTTTATGCAAATGCATGCCTCAACCATAGAAAAATGGCGATCTCAATCTTGAGGTGGCAAATGGATCTTGTATGATGAGTTTTGACTTCACTCAAGTTCCTATGCCTGAGCCTGAGCTTGAGCTTGACCCGTTCAATAACATGAATCCACCCAGCCTAATCTGTTTATCACTAGGGTGGTGAAGCTAGTAGCTTAATTTCTTTAAAAGGTGATCGTGGACCAGGTGTGACGTCTCACCAAATGAGCTAAACTGCAAGAAAGTGTCCTTTGCTACTAATATCTTGATACTGAACCAATTAATATATGTGCGCACCTGATTTCTCAAAAACTAGTCTCAGCTTTCAGCAAGGTAAAAGGCTAGAATTATTCACTTAAAGGCAGATCTGTTCAATACCAATTATACCAACCTGACGCAATTGTCTACAAATTAAAGCACATGCTTACTGCATATAATTTGGTCAAGCCGTGTAATTGGAGCAAGCAGCTTGGACCTGAACCAACCCTTTTGATAAAAGAATAAGCCAGGGATTGACCAGATTTTACCTGAAACCTAGTTAAAGCCTTGACCCGAATGCTTTATTGTGGAGTCAGGTTCCAGTTGAGTTGAATGAAATTGCCAACCTGATCTGAGTCTTTGCTGATTAGTTCTGAACTTTTGATTGTAAAAAATAAAATAAAATAAGGCTTACCTGCTTGCTTTGCACTTCATGTTTACTTTTGTACACTATAGGTATTCACCATTATGGGGTATGCGGCTATTGTTTTCCCCCCCGATTTAGGAATCAAGTAGGGCAACTGTCTTTTCTTCCTATCAGATTACTAGTGACAGGTTATTTGATGTATTTTCCAAGAAACTCTGTATCATGGTTGTACATAAATTCTTTTGAATGAAGAGTCTAGAAATATAAATTGCAAAGTGCGTTTGCACTTAAATCTAAATAGATTATTGGTTAGCAATAAACTAAAACTTCAAGAATAATGTGTGCTTTTTGTTGCACTGTTCCTTGATGTTGGGAACTTGCATCTCATGTCAGGTGTGCCCTGATGGAAAAACAATTGAAGCGGAAGCTGCGCATGGAACAGTCACCAGGCATTATCGGGTCCACCAGAAAGGAGGTGAAACCAGTACAAATAGCATTGCGTCAATTTTCGCTTGGTCACGTGGCCTTGCACATAGGTAAAGTGGTCTTATTTATCGTTGTATATCTCCTTTGGGTATCTTGTTTGCTAATATGAAAAGTGTGCTAATATTGTTTGATAAGTGGCAGTTGTTTACACTTCAAAGGTTGATGCACTGCTATTTGTATGCCATATATAATATTTCATATTACTGGAGAGAAATATTACACTTACAGTAATAATACCTGAACAGGGCAAAGCTAGATGGCAATGCCAGACTTCTCGACTTCACCCAGAAGCTGGAAGCTGCGTGTGTTGGAACTGTAGAATCCGGGAAGATGACCAAGGATCTTGCTCTTCTAATTCACGGATCCAAGTATTTAAAATTCTATTACCGGAAAGTTCAATTTTCACAAATTATTTTTACTCGATAAAGTGATGGTGGTGAAACTTTCAATGCCAGGGTCACCCGTGATCAGTATCTGAACACTGAGGAGTTCATTGATGCAGTTGCAGAAGAGATGAGAGCAAGGCTTACAAGCCAATCGAAGTTGTAACCTCACTCTCATAAAATAGGATTCATCAAGGTTTTTCAGCACATTTTGTGGTGTTTTAGCTCTTTATTCCCTATTATAAGTGCTTCTAAAGGAGTAAAAAACGTTTTTTAAATAAATAATTTGTATTTTGGGAATAGATGGGGCCATGAGGCTGTTCTTGGCAACTGAAGAGCCACCCGTTTCATCCTAAGCATTTCCCTCTTCAATTGTTCTTAATATTTAGTTGTGTAGTGTAAATCACATAGATTATAAATATGTTATAATGATTAATGGTACATAGTATATTCTATCAAACAAAGCAACGATACATATTATTATTTATAGATATTGATGCAGAAGGTGATTTAACAATTTTTAAATATGCTTTGATAATTCAATTAAGAGATTAATAGATGTAATTTTAAAAAGTTAATCCAACTAAATTATCATAATATTGTCAAGAAAAAATTAAAATGGAAATTATAAATTCGAATGGTAGAAAATGTGGTGAGAAAGTACATAGGCAGATTTGATGGGGACAAAGAATCTTTTTCGTACCTATCCCAATAGAAATATGTACAAGGTAATAACTATCTCCTAGAATCAATATTGTCATTGTATGTAGAAAAGAGACATCTCCTTAGAAGTTTCACTAAATTTGACTTGATGATGATAACTTATTCTCTCTCTTCAAATGTGAATTAGAATGTTTAGTTATATTTTAATTAATTCAAGTTATTTTTTGCTACTCTTTTTAATCGGTTAAGCTTTGCACATGGACCTCAGTATTATATCTTTGCTTCTTGCTTTTAAAATGAAATTCAATGCTACATTAACTTTGTCTTGAAGCAACAAATAATGATGATGATGATGACGAGATGGGCACTAATAATATAGAGAGGCGCACTCTAAGGCACACCACCAATCACACACACACTCTCTACAGTATAGGGAAATCACATGTGGGGCCCCTGCAATGTAGAGAGAGAGGGAGTGTGGTTGGTGGTGTGTCTTAGTGTGTGCCTCTATCAATTCTTAATAATATAACATAATCTAACTTTAACTTATAGTAACGTTGTTTGGTATTCAACTTGTTTATGTATATTTTAAGGTCTAGACTAAAATGACATTAGTGGTACAGCGTACGTGAGCTACTTGTGTGCACAGAAGATATGAATGCATATGTAAACAACACAAGTATAGTAACCAATTCATCTGTATTGGAACAATCAATTATGTTAGGTTCAGGAGATCACAATGCATATACGTATTTGTTCCCTCATGAAAATAAACTTCCAATTGATTAATAACGTTCTTTTAATTATTCTTGTGTCGTCTCATTTATTATATACATACTGCAGCCATTATTCGGTTGTTTGATCTCATCTACTCCTCTATACAAATGGGAGAACCCAAGAGTCACTATTCATGCTATAGTAAATACACAACAATATTTACTGTAGCATTATTACTGTAGTAAACAGGAAACAGGATGGTATAGTATTTTTTTTGAAAAAATACTACTGTAACGCACGAGAATACTGTAGCACTTTTTTTTTGAAAAAACTGTAGCAGAAGCGGGATATTATAGTAATAAAAAAATTCAAAAAAAGTATTGTAGTATTTAGAACCAGGATTACCGTGGCAGGAAAAAAAATGATATACCGTATGTCGTGCTTTGCACGGTGTTCACACTAGTTTATTATATTCCACAACCACTATTCTATTATATGATCTTATTTATCTTAGGATGTGTTTAGGAACTACAAAAAGAGATTAGATTAGAATTAGTTTTTCTTTAATTAGGTCAAAGTCAGTCCAAATAAAGGTTAGTCCAAAAGATAATTAGTTTAAGGGGTAATCTTAACTTTTGCTAAACTTTAAATTAGCTTTTTTGGGCGAAGGTTGTATCCACTAAAACTAGTTTTGTGACCAAACACACCCTTACTTTAGCTTTTGATTTTTCTTATTAAAAGTAGGATTATTTGCATTTTGGTACTTGAAAGTTTACACCACTTCTAACTTTTATACTCTAAAGTTTTTTTTCCAATGCATACCCTAAATTTATACATTTTATAACTTTGATACCTAAATTTCACTCCTTTCTAAATTTTTGTACTCCCAAATATTGGATATCGAAGTGAAAAATGCATGCGTAAAGTTTGAGATATTAAAATTAGATATTGTGTGAGCTTGTGGGTATCAAAGCATCAGAAAAAAACTTTGCGCATTTAGAGAAAGAAATATAAATGTAGGGATATTAAAGTATCTAAAAATTTTGGGGATGTCGAAAGTTTTAAACAAAATTGTAAGTTTTAGGAAACCAAAATGCAAATATTGTTTTCATGTTAAACAAGCACTTATCCAATAAATACTCTAGTTCAACTGAATCTATTTTGTTATTTTAGTAAGACTTTAGAGTAACATTTGACAAAAGGTTAAGGGAGAAGGGTTAAGAGAAAGGACTAAATTAGTCAACCCTTCATGAGAGGTTAAAAGTAATTTAATTCTGTTTGGATTTTATAGTTACGATGGAGGGTTAATGTTTTTATGTTTGGAAAATAAAGAAGGATTAAGGAGGTTAGCTGCCATAAATATCTTAAACTAGATTATTTTTTAAAGTTGTCAGAGAGAGAAAGAGCTCTTATTCCTTCTCTTTAGATGGATTTGTTAACCCCTCTAAATAAGGGTTTTAACCAACTTTAACCATTATAAAGTGTTTGTTAACCCTTTGACAAAAATAACCTATTTGGATGGTTAAACAGAGGTTAAACTCATTTAACTCTTGCCTTAACCCTTTCCAAACGAGGCTGGTTTTAAGTTAAGATTGTATTTCACAGTATCTTTAATTCGCCAATTTTTATTTTAGATAATTGAACCTAACTGCATTTAAAAAAGGGAAAAATGTGTTAATGCCCCCCTAAAAAGAAAGCTCTTGTGGTCCAAGCCCTTAAAGTTTTTCCCATGTGCTTTAATCCCAAAAGACCTAAGAAATTGTGATTTAGCCCTTTTCACTCTCTCCCAAAAATTAACCTCAAAAAGTTTCAAAAATACCTCTTCCCCGTTTATTCTTCTTCTTTTTCATCATCTTCTTCTCTGTGTCTTTCTCCTCCCCCTCTCCTCTAACTGCTCCTTTCTCCTCTTCTTCTCTCCTCCTCCTCTCTCCTAACCCTACCTTCCCCCAAAAACTATACTCCTTAACCCTTCCCCAAAAAACTGACGCTCTCTCTCCCCCCTGTTAGACCCTAGAGGGGGGGTGATTAGGGTCTTATGCTAATCTAAT
>BQKN01000496.1:0-28644 GCA_022839385.1 Asparagus kiusianus | reverse complement strand
TTACCCAAGCAATCTTGATCTTCAATAAAGCTTGACTTGGTACACTTGCGGATGAAGCTTGAACTTGATCTTTAACTTTGAATTGCATGAGCTTCACCGATATTTCTGCCAACCTCCATTTGATATCGTTGTTATGGCGCAATCCATCCATCCTCCAACAACGTTGTTTGCCTAGAATAAATACAAAAACACAAGCACTAGACAAACAACATTAGAAGTAAATTGTTTGTTAAACATCATCAAAACAAGAAGGCCAACACCCCCCTCTCTTCCCTCGCTCAGACTCCTGTAAGCTCAAGAGAACCCAAAAAAATCCTAGATTTGAACTCAACCCTCTACAAGATCCCTCAAAAGTTTGTTTTAAAAAGTGGAAAATGGCTGAAAACCAATTTGGAGAAGAGTGAAGGATACAACACCTACTTCAAAGTTGTTCATCGTCGGCGTCCCTTGAATCCGACGACAAAGATGTCTCAAGAATTTGATCATTTAAGATGTCTTGACTTCTCTGAGCGGACGGTGGGCTGATTGGCCCAATGATGTCCATGCCATAAGATTCAAATGGCCAAGAGGCGACTGTCAGATGTAATTCTTTTGGAGGTTAATGTAGAAAGTCAGCGTGGATTTGACACGCATGACATCGTTTAGCATATGCTACCGCATCTGCTATCATTGTCGACCAATAGTATCCTAGACGACGATGTCGGTCTTAAAGTTTAGGACCTGGTTGATGAGCTCCATATGCACCGTCATGGGCTTAACGCTTCTCGAGCTTCACTTAATGATAAACATCAGAGCAAAATACCATCGGAAGATCAGCAGTACAAAGTTTGTGTAGCAGAATCATAGAAGAATCATGGAGCTCTTCTTTGAATCAGGGCCGCTTGCTTTAGATTATCAGGTAGTATCCCATGTAAGATGTAGTCAATGATTGGGTACTACAAATCATTACCTTTGAAGTGAATTGGCATGACATGTACTTTGTTGGCTTCAAGAGTATACTCCGGGGAGCATAATTGACGGCTAGCCATCGTGACACGCCTAGTGGATTTAGGTGCTAAGGCGAGTGTGGCTGCAAGGGATGCTAAAGCTTCCGCATAGGTATTCTTGAGGTGAGCTACATAGATAATGTAGAAGCCTTGGAAGGACTGGGTGAGCTTTGTTTCCGCTTTGTGGTAGTGTATGAGGTCATTGTGACGGATCTCGTATTCTCCTTTGATCCGATTCACAATCAGCTCTGAATCGCTGTGGGCTTCAATATATCTGACGCCCATGTCTTGAGCAAGTTGTAGGCTAATTACAAGAGCATTATACTCAGCTATGTTGTTGGAGCATGGCTCAGTCAATGAGTAGGCCCGAGTGAGGACATGTCCATAGGGGTCAATCAGTACTACCCCCACTCCTGCAATAATTGCTCTCTTGTGGTTGTATCGTGACCCACCTTCAAAATAGAGTTGCCATATTTGATGGTTTGGGATGACATTTGACTCGAAGACTTTATCTGGGATGTCTTCATAGAGCTTGGAAGACTCCGGAATAGGGTGTTCTGCTAGAAAATCGACTATTGCTTGACACTTAACTGCTTCTTGCGGCATAAATATCATGTTATATTGTGATACTAGTATCGCCCAATTTGCTAACCTGAAATTCAGTGACCCAGGTTTTTTCATGAGTATCCGTAGAGGATTGACTCTTCAAATGACGTGAATGGATTAGCAGGTGAGGTAGTATCGCATCTTCTGAATTGCGAAGACCAATGCTAAACATTCCTTCTTGACTGGGTTGTACCAATGATCGATGCTAATCATAGTTTGACTGAGGTGGTAAATGGCTTACTTGTGGCCATTGTCATTAATCTGAGTGAGAAGTGCTCTGAGGAAATGGTCTATTGCCCTGATGTAGAGCAGGAATGATTTACCCGATATTGGTGTGGCTAAAACCAGTGGCTTCATGGGATAGCTCTTGATCTCTTTGAAAGCTTCTTGGCAAGTGTTATCCCAGACAAACAAAAACTTTATGAGTCTTTGAAATGACTAAAAATTCCTAGACAAATTGGTTATAAACCTTCGGAGATAGGCTAATCATCCTTGTAGACCTTTGAGCTCTTTGGCATCTTTTAGATTGCTTTTACTTTTTTAGGGTCTACGTGTATTCTTGCAGATGTTACAATAAACCCAAGGAATTTGCTTGATGATACCCTGAGAAAAGATTTGGTTGGATTCATCTTGAGTTGATGTTTCCACATAATCTCGAGCACCATCCTTAGATCACCAACGTGATCCTGTTTGTGATGACTTTTGATCGTGAGGTCGTCGACGTAGCACTCCACTATCTTACTAAAATCTTCACAAAAGATCGTGTTCATAGCGCGTTGATAAGTAGCTCTAGCCTTCTTCAGACTGAAAGGCATTACTGTATAACAGAATACTCCTAAGGGTGTTATTAAGGTTGTACGTTTTTTATCATCTGGATGTATTTTGATTTGATTGTATCCAGAGAAACTGTCCATGAAAGACATCATCTCAAACCCGCACGTGTTGTCAACTATAACATCCATGATAGAGAGACGAAACTCATCTTTTGGGCAAGCGAGGTTGAGATCACGGAAATTGATGCAGATTCGGATCTTGTCACTCTTCTTCATCACCACCATAATATTGGCTAACCAATCGGGGTGCTGTTCTTCACGAATAAATCTGTATTCAATGAGTTTGTGGATTTCCTTCTTAATTTGTTCCATCAATTTAGGATTGAAGCGTCATTGCTGTTGCTTGACCGGCTTAATGCTAGGGTTGATGTTAAGACAATGCACAGCTATGTTGGTGTCTAGACCCGACATGTCTTCACAGCTCTAGGCAAAGACATCAACGTATTCTTGAAGGAGGACTATGAGTTTCTCCTTTTCAGCGAATGATAGACTTTCGCTGATGAAGATGGACTTAGGGTTAGTTTCATCGTCTATGTTGATTTAAACCACTTTATCTTTGGTTGGTGGTTCTCTGACTTCGAAACATGACTCCCATTGCTTCTCAAGTTGCTTTGCCCATAAATCGTCTTCAGGATCTCTGAACACTTTAGATTCATCGAGATCAATGGTTAGGTTGTATGAGACCATGTTGGCCGTGAATTCATTACACAAGACTCCAAGGCTGATGCAGAGTCCCAGTTGGACATTTCTGAAGAACTGCTTAGGAAGTCATCAAATGTTGGTCCTAATTGTGGCTTGGCTTCGGGAGAGATATAACCGAATTCTCATATGGTTCGATTGTAATAATTAAAAACATCACCTTTTAGTGCAAAGGGGATCAAAGGGAACCGTAGTCCTCTTTAAAAATTAACCCTTGTTTTGCAGTGAGACTGTATCCCATTTTTATCATAATCTGCTGAAATTGTTGACTGTAACGGGAGAATTCTAACGCTGTCTTATCTTCTTCATGTGAGTTCTGTAAGTGAGATTGTGACTCAACTTTTTTAAAGATGATTAGATTCAAAGTGCTCTATTTAGGCAGAACCATGAAAGCAGCATCCTCCGAGTTGTTTAGCTGCTTATGGGCGGGGTACGACTCGCTTATCGACATATACAATGTCAATTCTAAGGCTAGCCTGGCCATCAAATTTTTGACTCTTGAGTTCTCAAACTCAGAGCCTAAAGAGTATTCATAAATAAACTCTTCTTTATTAAAGATCCAATCACCCCGATCTTCAGTGGATTGGTCAATACAGATGTCCTATAGGGTAATTACAAGTAGATCTATCTCCCAGATTGAATCATCACTGGGATCTAACTCAACATCTGCTTCATTACTGCTATCCTTGATATTGGGGAGGACAATCTCAAATGTCTGACTTTCATCATACAAGAGAGAGTCGATAAAGTAATTCTCCACCCCCTCAAAAGGATGCTTTTTAGCATCAACTCTCTGTTGGACTTCTTGTTCATCAATGTATTTGAAACATTGATGAAGTGTTGAAGGGATGAGCTTGTTGGATGGATCCAAGGTCGTCCAAGCAGAATGTTATAAGGTGTCTCAACATCGACGACATACCAAGTCACCTCAGTCTTCAAGTTTCCGATCTGATATTTAAGTCGAATCTTTCTAAGAGATCGGCTACTGCTGGAGTTAAAGCTGAGTATAGTTGTAGACGTCTTTGAGAGCTTGTAAAGGGGAATTCCCAGAAAGCTTAAGAGTCTTCGTGAAATTATGCCCAACGCGGAGCCTGGATCGATGTGAATTCTTTCGATCCTTGACAACCCTATATATCTAGTATAATAAAGCGGTCAGTTATGATGATGATCTTTGACCAACATGTCCTCCAAGATGAAGGTGATGTGCGGCATTTGCTTTCAGCATTGATAGCATTGCTTGGGTCCTTCATCTTGGGGAGATTCGATCATGTGGGCGAGAAACACCTCACTGTCATTCAGGACTTCTTTCAAAGCTTCTCTCGTATCCTTAAACAAACAAAGTATTTTTAATAAGGTAATACGAGCTAGAATGTTGGCCAATTGCGCCATGATATCATATTTGAACGGGGCATTAAGGTCACTTGGAGGACATTGTAAGGCTTTATCGAACCGGGTATCCTTTTATTTGGCTGGTTCGGGTTGTTTAGAGTTCCTGACTGATTGTAATCCCTTAGGAAATCTTTGTGAGATCTTGTCCCTATCATGGCCACTTTCTCTCCCTCTGAGTCAGTGAGTGAAGTGATGTGCATAGATACTTCTTCAATGATTGTAGAAATGGCATTGCAAGTCTTCATCTTTTGCTTATTTTTGGACTTCTGAAGGGTCCAATCTTCATCTCGAAGAAGGTCAGGATGTATCCATATTATTTCTCCTTTCGCCGTGATAAGAGGAATCAAGCCTTAGCTTTGCTAGTTTTGACGGTCATAGTTAATCATCTCCATTCTCACAGTAGGAATGGAGACAACGCCATCTTGGGCTTGAATTTCTATCATGGAGCCAAATTGGAGGGCCACCATGTCACACTCTGGTTCTAAAATGTAATAATTTGGAACATGACTTGACCGACAATGCAACCATACGGTCACATTCATGCCTCTAGATTATCTTGTATACAGATATATTGTTAAAAAACTACAACATAGAGCATGTAACTAAGATAACAAAGAAAAATGGATAAATAAAGAAATCCCTAAAATTTACAAAGTTCTACGACAAGTCCACAACTATCCAAAATGGGAAAGAGATAAATACATCATAGTATGGAGAACCACATGTGGCTAAAGGAAAAGTCTAAAATAAATGACTACTTAAATAAACTGAACCTGAGAGAGTGATAGGACAGAAGGTGATTATTATCACTGGGCCTGATCCTCAAAGTACCATCGGTCCTGCGAAGAAAGAACGGTCCCCGAGTCTAGGGTACGCAAACTCTAGGGGAGTCAGAAAACTCCCAACAAGCATGTAAAATGAAGAAATTGTACGCGTGTAAGCGTATGTAGCAGGTATAAAGAAAAGATGAAAACTCAATTAAAGGTGATAAGAAAAAACACTAGTTGTAGATATTAAATAAGGTCTACCACAAGACACACAAGCACATTATTATTATTCTTTTAGGTGTTATTTGAATAAGAGAAGAATATTTTCATGTATATAAGTCGGGTTCCCGTAAACCGTCTCGGGAACACGGCTTCAAGTCAAGATTAGCCAATAGCTCTTATATATATAAATCTGGATATCAAGAATGCGCATGACCCGCTTATATACACATTATATTCTCCGTCCAATTCCCCATTATAAATCGCACATTTATTTATTTATTTTAAGTGATTGTGCATGAAATATTATTCGCTAACCACAGAGTTACCATGAAATAACCTCCGTAAAATTTATGAAAAATAACTGTGTCCCAAAACATGTCCAATCAAGATGGGTGCATCGTCTAGTCAATGCTATTATAATAATAGTAATAATCAAGAGAAACTCCTCACATCGGGTTATTGATGTCGAGGGTATAATCATGCCATGATAACACGTTTATAAATCATGTCTTGATGGAAGTCGTCTTCATACACAATCAATCCTATTAAATGTCACTAGATGATCAAACACAGCATTAGATGATCCAATATGCATCAAGAGATCAAACAATATCATCATTCATCTTAATAAATGGAAAATAACTAATTAGCATAATTGTTTACTGTCAAAGCAGGCCAAACAGTTTTAATTTAACATCATAGAAATCTGTAAAAACTAATTTTAGTGAGCAAAAGGCTCAACGGGTCTGAAATATGATATTGGACCCTAACTGGGTCAAATGGGACTGTAATTTGAATCATAAACCTAAACGGGTTAGAAATCTGATATGAGATCCTAACTGGGTCAAACGGGTTTATAATTTGAATCACCACCCAAACGGTTCTAAAATTCGATAATGGGTCCGAACTGGGTCAAACGGGTCTATAATTTAGGGTTATAGATCCAAACGGGTATGGAATTTGATAATGGGTCCGAACTGGGTTAAAGGGTCTGTAATTTGGGGCTATAGATCTAAACGGGTCTGAAATTTGATAAATGGTCCGAACTAGGTCAACAGGTCTGTAATTTGAGGTTTAGACCCGAACGGGTCTAGAATTTGATGTTGAACTCCAACCGGGTCGGTTTTGGGTTCAAAACCCGATCCAAAAACATTTTTGTGAAAACTCAAGGTCCCTGGGATTCAAACTTCAGACCTTTGTGTCATTGTCAAATGCAACTAACCACTACAACCATCAATCTTTCATGTCAAAGGTGATGCATGTAATAACTACATGTCGGTTTCTATTAAATTCCTCAATAAATATTTTCTAATAAGTAAACGATATATTTATATATATTATATAAGCTAAAAATTAAGCTTCTAATTTGTACTAAAATTTATGTGAAAGTAATAGTACTAATAGCAACAATAATGTTAAGATCATGGAGGAAAAAATATAATAAATAAATAAGGTAGTAAAAAGATAGATCGTAGGATTATAAATCCTATTATTTATTTCTACGAATAAAATAAAACAAACTAAGAAATCTCTAATAAGTTTAAACATGAAGCATACTATTTATTTCTATGAACTAGAATGAAAGAGGAAAATAGTGTTGCATGAAGAATAAGCTAATAAAAAAATTTAGAAAATAATCAAGGAAAGAGATGCTTACCGATTTGTCGAAAAAAGACTCTGAATCCCAAATCTAAGCAAAAATAAATCCAAATCTCGTCCCTCTCCTTCTCTTGTTCTCTGTTGTTTTTTTTTGTGTGCAGGTTCTGAGGCAAAAATGGTAGAGGAGAGGAGATAGGTTTTTTTTTAAGGGAAGGTTGTGATTAGAAAATCCCTAAGACTAAGAGATTTTCAAGTAGTGGCAAACGGGTTAGTTACAAAAATAATTTGTAGAAAAATCACATGATTTGATAGGGAAGAAAAAATCACAACGATTTGTTGGGAGATATGGTTAGGAAATATCATAAACTTTAAATGTTAAGATCATGAGCTTGTGAAGTTATGGTTAAACACAAATAGGCCTAAAAAGTATTAAATCCCTACCAGCACAAAATGATGTGGGCCAATCGGGTTAGAGCTAAAACACTATTGGGCCTTGAGGAAAAAAAATTAATTTTCCAATTGGTAATATCACATGAGCCTACTTATCACATGAATAAATTTTAGGTATTACATCCTATCCACCTAAGAAAAAAAGAAATTTCATCCTCAAAATTAAATCCAAGCACATGAGGAACTAACTGTTACCTGAAATAAAGAGATGTTGATAGCGCTAACGAATATCATCCTCTTGCTCCCATTTCGCTTCACCAGGTCCATGGGTGTGCCCATGATACCAATACTAGAGGGATAGTCCTATTCTTGAGGATCTTCTCCTGTCTGTCTAAAATCTTCATTGGTCTCTCCTCATATGATAGGTTCATCCTAATTTGAAGTTCTGTAATGTCTACGACATGGGTCTCATCTCGCACATATCGTCGAAGTTGTGATACGTGGAACACATCATGCACTCCCTCCAACGACAAAGGCAAAGCTAGCCAGTATGCCACTTCTCCTACTCTATCTAATATCTCAAAAGGTCCGATGAAACGTGGACTAAGCTTCCCACGACTGCCAAATCTGATAACTCCTCTGGTTGGGGATATTTTTAAGAAAACATGCTCTCTAACCTAAAAATGTAGAGGTCTCCTCTTAGCATCAACTCAGCTCTTCTGCCTATCCTAAGCTGACCTAAGGTGCTCCCCTATTGTTCTTATCTTATCTACTATCTGCACTATCATCTCAGGACCTAGCAGGTGTCGCTCTCCCATATTATCCTAACAAGTAGGAGATCTACATTTTCTTTCATATAATGTCTCATAAGGTGCCATCTGGATGCTGGCCTGGTAACTTTTATTATAAAAAAACTCCACCAAGTATAAATGGTCTTTCCAAGAGCCTTTGAAATCCAACATGCATGCCCGCAACATGTCCTCCAAAATCTGTATGGTCCTCTCTGATTGTCCATCTATCTGAGGGTGGTAAGCCATGCTGTAACCCAGTCTAGTCCCAAGACACTGCTGCAAGCTCCTCCAAAAGTGTGATAAAAATCGTGTGTCTCTATCAGAAACAATGCTAACCGATACCCCATGCAAGTGTACTATCTCCCTCATATACATCTATGCTAGACTCTCTGTCATCTGTCCAACTTGAAATGGTATGAAACGAGCCAACTTGGTGAGTCGGTCTACTACTACCATAGGACGTTATTTCCCTTCTGGCTCCTTAACAGAGCTGTGATAAAGTCCATTGTAACATGTTCTCACTTCCACTCAGGAATAGGAAGGGGCTGCAATAACCCGGCTGTCCTCTGATGCTCAGTCTTCACCTGCTAACATATTAGACATTTTAACACAAATCGGGCTATCTCCATCTTCATTCTTGGCCACCAGTAATGTTCTCTTAAGTCCTGATATATCTTTGTGCCTCCTAGGTGAATAGAAAGCACTAAACTGTGTGCCTCCTCTAGTAGCTCTCTTCTAACATTGCCCTTAGGCACACACAACCTACCACAAAATCGTAAGGATCCATCCTCATGTAACTGTAGACTAGTTCTCCCCAGACTCCACTTGTTTCTTAAATTTTTGGTACCAAGCATCCTCAAACTGGGTACCCTTGATCCGATCCACCAGCATTGACTATAAATACAAACTCATTAACTATCTCCCTGCTCCAGGCAATATAATCTCAATGTTCATCCTCCAAAACTCAGCTAGCAACTCCTGTTGTCTGGTGAGTCTCATCATCACAGGCTTCCTGCTTAAATGATCTGACACTACATTAACTCGTCCTGGGTGATATTGTAAATCAAGATCGTAATCCGCTATAAGCTCTAACCACCTCCACTGTCTCATGTTGAACTCCTTTTGAGTGAAGATATAGTTTAAACTTTTATGATCTGTGTACACCTCCACTCTCTGCCCTAAAAGATAGTGTCACCATAGCTTCAATGCAAAAATTATAGCCACTAATTCCAGATCATGAAGTGGGTAGTTCCTATCATGTGTCTTCAGCTATCTAGACACATAAGCTACTACATTCTCATGTTGCATCAGGACACAACCTAAACCCAAATCGAAAGCATCTGTGTGCACTACAAATCCTCCTGACTCATCCGGGATTGTCAAAACTTGAGTTGTCGTCAACTTCTTCTTCAACTCCTCAAATGCTGCTTGACACTCTGGATTATACACAAACTTGACCTCCTTCTGAGTCAGCCTAGTAAGTGATCCTGCAATTTTAGCAAAATCCTTTATAAATTTCTTGTAGTATCCAGCCATCCCCAAGAAACTTCGTACTTCTATCACAGATGTAAGCGGATCTAACCTCAACACCGCATCAACCTTCTTTGGGTCTATAGAGACACCTGCTCTTGAAATCACATGTCCTAAGAAGGACGCTTGCTCTAGCCATAACTCAAACTTGTTCAATTTTCCATAATGCTTCTCCTTCGGTAGGATTTCTAACATAGTCTGTAGATGCTCTGCATGATCTTCCTTGGTCTTGGATTATACAAGGATGTCATCGATAAACACCATCACAAACTGATCGATATACTAAGAAAAAACCTTGTTCATCAAACTCATAAATGTAGATGGAGTGTTCGTTACTTTGAATGGCATCACCAGGAACTCATAATGCCCGTACCGTGTGTGGAATGTAGTCTTAGGTATGTCTTCCTTCCTCACCTTCAGCTGATGATAGCCTAACCTGAGGTCCAGCTTAGAAAACACCCTACCTTCGCTGAGCTGATGAAAAAGGTCATCAATCCTAGGAATTGGGTATTTTATTTGATAGTAACCCGATTCAACTCCCTGTAGTCAATACACATCCTTCAGCTTCTGTCCGACTTTGGCACTAACACCATCCGTGCTCCCCAAGGTGAAGTACTAAGCCTGATAAATTTATTATCAAGATACTCATAGACCTGCTTTCGCAACTCCTCTAAATCTACTATCGGCATCCGGTAAGGTGGTTTCGAGATAGGTACAACTCCTAGAATTAGATCGATGACAAACTCTATATCTCTATCTAGTGGCAGATCCGATAACTCGTCAGGGAAAATATCAAGGAACTCCTCGATAATTTCTGGTATAGGTTTCTCCTCTACCTCTATCCAGGTTAATACTCCATCTATGCCTGCTCGATACTCTGGCTGCTCCATCACTTTGCTGCCACTCATAAACTCAAACTTTGGGTGATCTGGTATCTTGAATACCACACTTCAGTGGATAATCACATGGAAGTTGTAGAGCCAATCCATCCCCAAAATAACATTGAATCTGTTAGTGTCAATCGCCAACAAGTCTACAAATAGCTCCCTACCATAAACTACCACCGGGCATTTCTTACACTCCCTACTAGACATTAACACCCCGCTACCTATATGGATATTACAGCCTGCATCTAAAATTTCGTATGGTATGGTGTGTCGTGCAATGAACTGAGCGGATATAAAACAATACGTGCCCCAGAATCAAATAGGGTAAATGCAGGGACTGAATAAACCAAAATGGTACATGTGACAACATCACCAGATGCGTCTTCCTGCTCAGTGGTAAGTGTCAGAACCTGACCTTGTCTCTGCTGCTACTGAGCTTGCTGACCATATTATCCTGGGCGCCTCTGCTTATACTACGGCTGGTATGAGTGCTGGAAATGGGGACCTCTCCACTGTCTTTGGCCTTGAAATTATTGACCCCTCTGATGTTCTCGAAACATCTGCTACTGTGTGGGAAGTGATTGCCTCAACTATTGTCCACCCTGTCTAGTCTGACCTGCTGGCACTATTGCTCTACCAGAAGTTCCTCCTGAAACTCCTCTACTAGAGCAAGTGATGAGCTGATGATCCGCCGCCCCGCATGCTAGGCACAAACCATTAGCTCTTCTACAGCCCTTCATCAAGTGTCCCGGCCTGTTGCAATAATGGCAAATCATGTTGGTTGGCTGTGGAGCTGGTCTTGGAGTCCATGTTTCCTGGTGCTTGGTTGGTGCTCCTCCCATCTGAGGCTTCTGCTGGTTACCTCCCGAGGTCTGTCCCGAAGGGCGCTTGTTTGCCCTCTCCTCACTGAGTTCATGATTCCAATTAGTTGTTCTACTTTTCGAGCTGTCTCTGGGACATCAACATAAGCCTCAATCCCCTTCTGACTGTAAATCTACGTTTGGATCTCAAACTTTAGACCCTACATGAACCTTTGTCCCTCATCCGCCTCATTCGACACCATCCCCAGGGAAAACCTGCTGAGCTTGGCAAATTTTGTTACATACTCATCTACGGTACTAGCTCTCTGTCTCAGCATTACAAACTGCCTTTGCATCTCAAGACAAACTATCTTCAGGAAAAATGCCTCTAGGAAACTCTCCCATAATGTCTCCCATGAAATCGGCTTAGGTAGCTTCTCCTCCTCTGCATCCCACCAGGTTCTAGCTACATTAACAAGCTGCAGCTGTATAATATTCACTCAATCTTCATCTACTATCTTTGCTGCCCTTAATAGGCGGTCCATGGTCTGTAACCACATCTCAGCCTCATATCCGCCTTCAGTCCCAGCAAAGTGTTGTGGGTTGAGCTTCCAAAAACCGGACACATTACCCTGCCTTGCAACCTATTGTTGCCCATCCCTCTGGCAATTATGAGCTACCGGCTTCCTAATCGCTTCTACAAGATTAGCCTAATCGACTTGGTGTCCCTCAGGGATAACTAGAGTAGGGGGTCGACATTTGGGGGCTATAGTGATCACCTGAAATGAGATTGGTCAAGATTAGGACTTGAGAATCAGGGTATTGGGAGTCAAAGGATATACTTTTGAAAAGAAGAGAACATATTCTATACATGCTCTGTTCTTAGCCTAATCTTAGTTTTTTATATACAGTATGAGGTAACAATTATCTAGCCTAGCTCTGATACCAATAAAAACCTTGTCATGCCTCGGTTCCAAAACGTAATAATTTGGAATGTGACTCGGCCAGCAATACAACCATACGGTCATATTCACGCCTCTAGATTATCTTGTATATAGATATATTGTCAAAAAAACTATAACATAGAGCATGTAACTAAGATAACAAAGAAAAATAGATAGGTAAAGAAATCTCTGAAATTTACAAAGTTCTACGTCAAGTCCACAACTATCCAAAAGGGGAAAGAGGAAAATACATCATAGTCTGGAGAACCACATGTGGCTAAAGGAAAAGTCTAAAACAAATAACTACCTAAATAAACTGAAGCTAAGAGAGTGATAGGATAGAAGATGATCACTACCGCTGGGCCTGATCCTTAAAGTACTCTTGGTCTTGCGAAGAAAGAAGGATCCCCAAGTCTGGGGTGCGCAAACCCCAGGAGAGTAAGAAAACTCCCAACAAGCATGTAAAATAAAAAAATTGTGTGCGTGTAAGCATATGTAGTAGGTATAGAGAAAAGATGAAAACTCAATTAAAGGTGATAAGAAAAAACACTAATTGTAGATATTAAACAAGGTCTACCACAAGGCACACAAGCACATTATTGTTATTATTTTAGGTGTTATTTGAATTAGAGAAGAATATTTTTTTATGTATATAAGTCGAGTTCCCGTAAACCATCCCGGGAACACGGTTTCAAGTCAAGATTGGTCATTAGATCTTATATATATAAATCTAGATATCAAGAATGCGCATGAGTCTCCGTCCAATTCCCCATTATAAACCCCACATTTATTCATTTATTTTAAGTGATTGTGCATAAAATATTGTTCATTAACTACAGAGTTACCGTGAAACAACCTCCGTAAAATTTATAAAAAATAACTGTGACCCAAAATATGTCCAATCAAGACAGGTGCATCGTCTAGTCAATGCTATAATAATAATAGTAATAATCAAGAGAAACACCTCACATCGGGATATCGATGTCGAGAACATAGCCATGCTATGATAACACATTTATAAATCATATTTCTTGATGGAATTATGAGAAGAACTTAGATTCTAAATCTGCCCAGGATCTGATTGAACGCTCGAGCAAATTTCAGAACCAATCAAAGGCTACCCCGTGAACGGTGCCAATGAAAAGACATGCCTTAATTGCATCGTTACCCACTACATTTTTGGTCTGCTGATGGAAGTAGTAGATATGCTGGTTCAGTGAGCTTTTGCCATCAAATGTGTGAAGTGTTGGTGGCTTGAACTTCATTGGGTATGGAACCATGTCCCATTCGACGGGATAAGGTCGAATGATTCTGACCTTCTTGAGCTCAGTTTGTTGAGAAAGAATATTGAGCTATTTATGAATATCCTCTAAGGCTTTCGCTTCTTTATTTTGCCTTTGAAGGTAGCATGGTTTGATAAACACGTAAAATATGTATTATCTTAGTGTGTTTCAAGCATGAATTATGGGTGTTTGATGCATAATTCGTGTTTAGATTGAGGATACTACTATGGTTTGTGTTCTTATATGCAGGTATTGGCTCAAGATTGAAAGATTCGATGATCGTTGGAAGTTAAACAAGAGTTTGAAGTAACAACGAGATTTAGAATGCATGACTCGAGAAGGAAATGGATGCACAAGTATGAAGAACTGGAATTTTGACCATGATGTAGTTTGAATCCAGAAAATTTCAAAAGATAAAAGTTGTAAATCTCTTCAACATCTTTCAAACGCAACTTGAATCACCTCATTCCAAGGTTGTAAGAAGAAGTTACAACAAAATACCAAAGACTATACAAACAATCACAAAATGAGCAAGACAGATTCCACCACACCCTGGTGTGGTGCGCACCACACCCGTGGTTCGGATCTTATCTTTTTCCAGATTTTTTGGGGACCTATAAATATGTATTTTAGCTTAGGGTTTAGGAACTTTTGGTTTTGTTCTCTTAGCAGTCAATTAGCATCTATTTTAGAGTTCAAGTATTGAAGGAAAACACAAATTTCTTGTACAATATTAGCTTGCAAGTTTATATTTTGAAGATTTCAATTAAAAGACGGGTTAATTCATTCCTTTCTTTTGTTAATTTATTCTTATGATTGATTTGTATATTTATTTGATGTATTCTCTTATCCCAATCATGTGTGAGTAGAATCTTTGTCTAGGATTGGAAAAGAACCCAACTTTTTGGTAATTGATGATGGATTATTAATATAGGTTCTTGGTGAAAGTTTAAATCTTTAAACTTAATTTCTTGTGTTTTAATTTTCTTAATTCACTTGATCACCGTATTAGTAATCATACATAATTAATTGAAGGACTGAAAGGTGAAAATTAATACCGGACCATTAGAAATTAATTAGGGAATTTGAACCACGAAAGTAGGCTAGATTCCTTAAGGATTTGATTTGAATTAGCATAAAGCTTAATGGGTTTAATTTAATCTTTATTTCATGAAAGTAGGTTAATTAAGATTAATTAGGCACAATCTTTAGACATTAAAAGAGGCTTTAGATTAATTTAGGCTAATTCACCCTTTCTTGTTTAAACCAACACCGAGAATTGAAATAATTCATCATTAAGCACCGAAGTTGTGGTGAAAACCCAATCCTAGCTCTTCATTATATTGAATTCCACTTGCTTAGATGTTTAATTTATTTCTATTGCTTAATCTCGCAAATTTTAATCTCTTCTATTTTACTCATCGATTTAGCTAACTGAAAATGTGAAAATTTGGTAACTAACCCTTAGTCCCTGTGAGATCGACCTTGATAGCTACAACGAGTCTGTGCGCTTGCGAATTTTGCCTATCAAGTTTTTGGCACCGTTGCCGGGGACTACAGTGTTAATATTGAGTGCTTACGTTATTAAGCTAGACTAGATTTTTTATATTCTCTTTACTACTCACTTTCTTTTATGCAAGGGCATCAAACAGAAGTACACGACGAAAATAATCCTGAACTATCGGTGACTCTTACAAACATGAGAAGGTATATAAATGAGCAAAGGAACACATGGTGATCAGAATCAGCTTCTTAAGGATTTCACTACCCCAAATGCTCAAGGCACACACTTGAGTATTACAAGGCCCACCGTTGAAACTAATAACTTTGAGCTGAAACCATCACTGCTCTCAATGGTTCAGCATAATCAGTTTTGAGGAGGTGCAACTGAAGACCCGAACCTCCACATGTCGATTTTCTTAGAGTATTGCGACACTTTGAAGCTTAATGGAGTGACCAATGTTGCTATTCGACTCAGACTATTTCAATTCTCTTTAAAGGACAAGGTTAGGGCTTGGTTACATTCATTGCCAGCTAGGTCCATTACCACTTGGGATCAGTTATCCAGGATGTTTCTTGCAAAGTATTTTTCCCAAGTAAAACAACACAGATGAGGAACCAGATCACAAGTTTTGTACAGAAGGAAGGAGAGTCACTCTATGAAGCTTGGGAGCACTACAAGGAATTATTGAGGATGTGCCCTCACCATGGACCGGAAAAGTGGTTAATTGTTCACACCTTCTATAACGGGCTCACTTATAACACTCGAATGATTGTTGATGTTGCTGCAAGAGGAGCTTTGATGAACAAAACAATAGATGAGGCATACACTCTCATTGAAGACATGACTCAAAATCACTATCAATGGGTGAACGAGCGTACTTAGATATCAAAAGGAGGAAAGCATGAAATAGATGCTTTAGATCATATATACTCTAAAGTTGATGCTTTGTTTAAAAAGGTTAAAAGCTTGAGTATTAATTTTGTGGCGTCTACTTCAATTGCATGTGAGATATGTGGTTATGTGGGTCATTATGCACTTGAATGTTAATTAGGAAACCTCCCATCCTTTGATATTTCTGGTAATGAATAGGTTAGCTATATTAATAACTTTAATCAGAAGAGAGACCTATTCTCCAACACTTATAATCCTGGGTGGGGAATCATCCTAATTTATCTTATAAAAACCCACCTGGAAATCCCATGCCCACATCTAATTTTGCTCCTCCTGGTTTTCGTGCTCCTCAATCCAATCTCCCTTCTCAAAGGTCTAATTTGGAAAATATGATGGAAAAGTTTGTGATAACTCAATCGAGATTGAATGAAGAGTTTAAGCAACAACAACAAACCACGAATGAGGTAGTAAAACAATTGGTCTCTAAGATGGATTCCGTTGCTACACATAACAAGATGTTGGAGACACAAATCACCCAATTAGCACAAAATGCTAGTTCTTCCTCTAGACCTTCACGCATGCTACCTGGACAACCCGAGACGAATCCCAGGGGTCATGTGAATGCTATAACCCTTAGGAGTGGAAAACAATATGAGGGACCTAAGATGAAGAAAAATGATGGGGTACATGGTCGTCATGAAGAAAAAAGTGGAAAGGTGATAGATGTGGATAATGAGACCCAAACACAGGAAGAAGAAAAAGTTAAGAAATATGTATCTCCCGCTCCTTACAAGTCTCCTCTTGAGAAATATATGTCTCACGCTCCTTACAAGTCTCCTCTACCCTTTCCCCAAAGGTTAGCTAAGGCTAAGTTAGAAAAGCAGTTCGGAATATTTTGGAGATTTTGAAAAAGTTGCACATCAATATCATGTCCACTGAGGCTATTTCTCAAATACCTTCTTATGCTAAGTTCTTGAAAGAGATCCTATCTAATAAAAGAAAGTTGAAAGAATATGAGACTGTGGCCCTTACCGATGAGTGTAGTGCTATCATCCAAAATAAATTGCCTCCTAAACTTAAGGATCCAGGTTCATTTTTTATTCCTTGTGTTATTGGTAATATCTCTATTAACCGTGCTTTGTGTGATTTAGGTGCAAGCGTAAGTTTGATGTCGATGTCTATTTGTAAGAAGCTTGGCATATGTGATTTGAAGCCAATCACGATATCACTCCAATTGGCGGATCGATCGATAAAATATCCGATAGGTATACTTGAAGATGTACCTATCCAGGTCGGTAAGTTCTTTATCCCGTTTGATTTTGTTATTTTATAAATAGAAGAAGATTCTAAAATTCCAATTATATTAGGAAGAACCTTCCTTGCTACTGCAGGTGCTATAATCAATGTTAAAAATGGAAGGCTCTCCCTAAATATTGGAAGGGAGACGGTAGAATTTGATTTAAGCAATGCTATGAAACTCCCTTTAACTAATAATGTTTGTTACAGGGTCGACGTGATTGACAAGTGTACAGATGAGCAACTTGTAAACCATTACTCAGTTGATCCACTTAAGAAATGTTTGGTAAGTGACGGTTCAGTAAATGATGAAGACCCCGAGGTAGCCGCATATGCTCAATCCTTAGAATCAATATCAACTGCTCCACTTCGAAATGCAAAGCTTGAAAGATTAATGCTAGAGCCAAAAAGTTCTACTTGTGAAGAGAATAAAGCACCAAAGGTAGAATTAAAACCCCTCCCTTCCTCTTTAAGATATGAATTTCTTGGTCCTAACTCTACTTATCATGTAATTATGAATGCATGTCTGAATGAAAATGAAACTGATAAGTTGCTTAGAACACTTAGGATGCATCACAAGGTCATAGGATACACCATGGACAACATTAAAGGAATCAACCCATCAATTTGCATGCATAGAATTCTCTTGGAAGATGATCATAAACCCTCTATAGGGCACCAATGTAGATTAAATTCTAACATGAAGGAAGTGGTTAAAAAAGAAGTGCTTAAGCTACTAGATGCTAGGGTAATTTATCCTATTTCTGATAGTGAATGGGTTAGCTTGGTCCATGTGGTTCCTAAAAAAAGGGGTGTGACCGTAGTGAAGAATGTGAAATAACAAACTTATCCCTATTAGGACGGTTACAGGTTGGAGGATGTGTATTGATTATAGAAAGTTAAACAAGGCAACCCGAAAAGATCATTTTCCACTTCCCTTTATAGACCAGATGTTGGAAAGGTTGGCCAGATATTCCTATTTTTGTTATTTAGATGGCTATTCGGGATTTTTCCAAATCCCTATTTATCCTAGTGACCAGGAAAAGACCACTTTTACATGTCACTGTGGGACCTTTGCTTATAGGCACATGCCTTTCGGTCTTTGTAATGCCCTTGCCACTTTTCAATGATGTATGATGACTATTTTCTCTAGTTTTATAGAAGACATTATGGACGTGTTTATGGATGACTTTTCCGTATATGGGACTACTTTTGATGGTTGTTTAGCTAACTTGTCTCGAGTTTTGCAGCGTTGCGAAGAAGTTAATTTAGTCATAAACTGAGAGAAATGCCACTTTATGGTAAGTGATGGAATAGTTCTAGGAAACAATGTGTCCGAGCGCGGAATTGAGGTTGATCAAGCAAAAGTGGAAATTATTAAAAAATTACCTCCACCAACGTCGGTTACGAGAGTAAGAAGTTTCTTGGGACATACCGGTTTCTATCGGCGTTTCATCAAAGATTTTTCAAAAATTACAAAATCTTTAACTAACCTTCTTAAAGATGTTCCCCTTGATTTCACTGATGAATGTCTTGATGCTTTTTGTAGGTTGAAGGAAGCATTGATAACAGCTCCTATTATGCAATCGCAGGACTGGAATCTCTCATTTGAAGTCATGACTGATGCAAGTGATTATGTGGTTAGTGTTGTGTTGGGCCAAAGGAAGAATAAGATAGTTCATGCAATTTATTATGCTAGTCCCACTCTTGATGAAGCCCAAGTTAATTATGCTACCACTGAAAAGGAGCTATTAGTAATTGTCTTCACCTTTGATAAGTTCTGGTCTTACTTAGTGGGGTCTAAAGTCATCGTTTATACCGACCACTCCGCCATCATATATCTTTTGAGCAAGAAAGATGCCAAGCCTAGGTTGATTCGATGGATACTACTTCAACAAGAGTTTGACCTAGAGATAAAGGACAAGAAAGTGACAAAAAATTTGGTAACAAACCATTTGTCGAGGATGAGACAAGAATCACATGATAGGGAGGAGGATGAACTATCGATCGACGACTCCTTCCCAGATGATCAGTTGTTAGCCATTGAAAGATTGGATGCACCATGGTATGCGGACTTCGTCAACTACCTAGTGTGTGGAGTTTTGCCTCCGGATCTGAGCTATCAATAGAAAAAGAAGTTATTTGTTGACTTGAAGTATTATTTTTGGGATGAACCGTTTCTGTATAAATGGTATGTTGATGGGATGTTTAGAAGGTATGTTCCTGAAGATGAGGTTACAAATATTCTCCATCATTGTCATTCATCTTCTTATAGGGGAAATGCAAGCACTTCAAAGACAGTTGCAAAAGTTCTACAATCAGGTTTTTATTGGCCGAGTCTTTTCTGAGATGCAAATCAGTTTGTAACATCTTGTGATAGCTGTCAGAGGACCGGGAATATTTCGAAGCGACATGAGATGCCTTTACACTCCATCTTGGAAATTGAGGTCTTTGATGTGTGGGGCATAGATTTCATGGAACCGTTTCCGCCATCGTGTAACAACAAGTTCATCTTAGTGGCAGTGGACTATGTCTCCAAGTGGGTAGAAGCAATAGCATCCCCCACCAACGATGCTAAAGTGGTTGTGAAACTATTCAAGAACGTTATTTTTCCAAGGTTTGTGGTGCCACGGACGGTAATCAGTAATGGCGGTTCACGCTTCATAGAAAGAAAATTCGAAGCTCTTTTAAGACAATATGGGGTCACTCATAAGGTTGCCACGCCATACCATCCTTAAACTAGCGGTCAAGTGGAGGTTTCGAATTGTGAAATTAAGAGTATTTTGGAGAAAACAGTTAATTGTTTAAGAAAGGATTAGTCTATGATACTCCCGGATGCCTTATGGGCCTATCGAACTACCTACAAAACACCCATAGGTATGACATCGTTCAAGTTGGTATATGGCAAATCGTGTCATCTCCCAATTGGGTTAGAGCACAAGGCGTATTGGGCTATCAAGCTGCTAAATTTTGATATGAAGACTGCAGGTGAGAAAAGAAAGCTTCAACTTCATGAGCTAGATGAGCTACGATTAGATTCCTATGAGAATGCTCGCATTTATAAAGAAATGACTAAACGATGGCACGATAAGAATATCCTTCGAAGAGAGTTTAATCAAGGAGATATGGTGCTACCTTTCAACTCTCGTTTGAAGCTTTTTTCGGGCAAGCTCAAGTCTAGGTGGTCCGGACCTTTTCAAGTCTGTGAGGTCTTTCCTAGTGGAGTTCTTAAAGTTTGGAGTGAAACAACGGGATCTTTCAAGATGAATGGGCAACGATTGAAGCACTACATTGTAGGGGAACAAAACGAGAAATTGGTCACTTATACCCTTTTCGATCCCCTTCGTCAAAGAATTGAGCGCAAAAAGGGGTCGATCTCATGACCATAAACGAGCGCTTCTTAGGAGGTAACCCAAGTTTTTCTCATTTCTCGTTCTTTTATTTTACCTTAATTTTTTTCACTTTAATTTCGTTTATTATTTTTATAGGCAATTGGATCAGCACAAATTTAACTTATAATACTTTCAACCATGCAGTTGCGAAGAAGAGAAGACATGGTATAAAAAAATGAATGAGAATCATCGAATATACCACACCTACCTGCAGAAAAAGGAGTTAAAAAATGGGATGTTAATTCTACCACACCCAGGGGTGGTGTCTGCCACACCCCTGACTGGCTAGATACCAAAAAGAAGACAGTAGCAAACCCTACCATACCTAGGGGTGGTGTCTACCATACCCATGCCTCGCTGAATATAGAAAAAAGTAGACCCTACCACACTCAGAGGTGGTGTCCGCCACACCCCTGACATACTAGACACCAAAAGCTCAACAAATCCAGACCTTATCACACCCTGGTGTGGCGTCTGCCACACCCACAGCTCAAAGAAAAAGTTAAAAAAAAAACCCTTTGAAGTGCCCAGACCCCTCACCCCCCTCCTTTCATCCTCTTTAACCTAACCCATCAGCCGCCACCCATCCATCCCTCATCACCATCATCACCACATCCCTTACCACCACTAGCGTAGCCCTCAACTAGTGTCGGACCGTCGTCCTCCTCATCTCCCTCTTCGATCGCCCCCACCCTTCACCACCATTGTTGGCCATCAACACCCGACCCATCTCCACCGTGCCGCCCTCAACCGCCTACCACCACCGCATCCCTTACCACCACCCGCGCCGCCCTCAACCAGCGTCGGACCACCGTCCTCCTCATCTCCCTCTTCGACCACTCCCACCCTTTACCACCATCACTGGCCATCAAAACCTGACCCATCTCCACCACCTCCAGACCATCGCCTCTCCTCCTTCACCATCCACCACAGCCGCCACCCATCCATCCCTCATCACCATCATCACCGCCTACCACCGCCGTCCCTCTCATCAACACCCGATCATCTCCTCACCGCCCCCATCCATCACCACTCAAACTACTGCCACCTTCCCTCTTCGACCAAACCACCCCCCTCCCTAACTAATTCGACCCAACAGCGACGAACACCACCATCTCGCACCGCACAACGACCAGTCGCCGCCATCAATCGTTGTTTGACCTGCTGTCATCTCCCATTTGGTAGACTAAATGGGGCCTAAACACGGACGGACCAGTCAGGGAGCCTCAACTTCTAAATCGTGATGACAAAGAGGTAACCCTCTCCCTCCCCAAAATCCTCATGGTATAGAATTTTTTGATGCACAACAACAATCTAGGTATAATGCACTGGTTAAGCGGGGAATTCTGAGTACCCGCTATTTGGATGAGACTTGTTTACGTGAGTTAGGACTATGGGAAGATGTTTCATATCTCCTAAAATGGGTTGGTTGGATAAATTTTGTAGAAGCTAAACATCCCACGTACGAACATATTACTCTCGAGTTTTTGAGTTCTCTTGATGCTGTTTTGTTTAATGGTGAGGGAGTCAAAGAAGAGAAAATCACTTTCTGACTATTTAACCAGTCCTACACACTTACATTAGCACAATTGAATGAGGTATTTGGTTTTTCGGAGGGTGGTGCTATAATTGTCCCTAAACATTTTAACTTGACCCTCTTTTGGACTTCCATCACACGCTCTACCACTCAAAGAACCTATGATCCCTCAATATCAAGGACCTCTGTTGTTTTTAACCCATGCTTTAGATATTTACAAAGGTTCATGGCTTTCACAATTTTCGGTCGAGGCGAGAGTGATGGAGTCATGTGTCAGAGAGAACTCTACCTCTTATGTGCTATGGTCGAGGAACACAAGGTTGTCACAAAGCTTTTATGATTCATCATATGTGTCGTGCAATGAGAGCAACGAGTGGAAAAATTGTGTTTGGTGGTTTGATTACCACTTTAGCTTACGGGATGGGTTTAGGGGAGCTCGTAGAGGGACTTCATCCTTTAAGCCCTAGTGCGTCCATTAACCTCGATGCTTGTCTTCATATGAAATTGATTAGCCATAAGAGCGATATGTTATGGTTATGTTTTCAGGACAATTATCTTTTCCCACTCTCTGATCCTGATCGCACGACCATCCATGTTCATGCCAATTGGTGCTACCTCACATCTGATTTTGTGAATTGTGATGGTCACGAGGTTGTGCCAGCTGAGGATGCTGACACAGTACCCCCGATCCTTATTCAAGCTTAGCCTGATAGGGAAGCTAACTCTTCCCACCACTCAACGGAGTTATCAGCTATCCATATTTCCCTTGTCTCTCTTACTAACCGTGTAGGTGCCATCGAGCAAGAGCAACAACGTCAAGGACAACTCCTAGACTCTATGCACCACATGATGCCAGTCTATTCATGAGTGGCAGCTCTACCAGGATACCTCCACTCCACCTCCTTCTGACCAGTAAGTTGGTATGTCCCCTGCACTCTTGCACTCATTTACATCATACTACATTGGGGACGATGTAAATCTTAAGCTTGGGGGTGTGGGTTGTTTTTGTATTGATTGACTGACCATGATTGCTTGTTTTTGTTTTATTTTCATTTTTTTCTTTGCTTTAATTTTTGTTTTTTCTTTGCTTTGTTTCCTCTCTTAAAAAACGAAAACAAAAGAACAAAAAAACCTTAAAAATAGGGAAATGATCTCCTGATGATGACATGAATCCTTAACCTTTATAAATCATTGAACTAGATAGATGCTTATTAGTCGAGACTAGACAACTTTTTAAACCACCTTTCAACTGATTATCAAAGGCTTTTGATTGTAAGTTAACAATATGGGAGAACCAGACTTGAATGTTCTCGTCTTATATGATTTAGCAATTATGTGGCTAGCATCATGACCATTACTCTATTGAGACAAGAGGGGAATTAAATTTGGTAGAAAAATAAAACCGGTGAGACCTTAAGCATGAAATTGGATGCATTACATATCCAATCATGATTTTCTTTTCTTGTGTGATATTCTCCAATGATGTAGGATACTATAACTTGCATTGAATTTCTTCAAGGCCACATATAACTTTTGTATGCATAAAAGGTGATTGAGGCACATTTTTGTTCATAGACCACATTAGCCAAACAGCCTACCATGCTCTATTGTTCCCTTTGGTTAGCCCCTTTGAGCCTATGAGCCTAATTTTTATTGATTTAACCCACATATGTAACCTTTAAACTCGATTGTATTCCTTACTCATGCCTAAGCTAGTGGAGCACAATTTCTGATATAATAGGTTAAATGAGTAATGTGGTGTAAGCTTGGGGGTGTGAAAGGAGGTGTTTGGTTTTCTCCTTTTCATTTTAATTCAAAAAAGAAAAAAGAAAAAAATTGAAAAAAAGATGAATAAAGTGTCCTCTTTATGTGTATATAATTGTGGGTGTCGAAAGAATTCATTATGGTGTACTAAAGGGAGTAGTTAGAAGAAGTTCTTTGATGGATGATGGAGTTTGTGTGGATGTCATTGATCTTACTTTGAGATCTAATCTTTTGCAATTATCGCTCCACTAGTGATAGTCTTTCAGCTACAATCCCAAATATTTATCCTACCCTTTTGACCCTAGCTCCGTTACAACTAAATAAAACACCTCATGATTTTTTGCACGCATTAGTTTTTGAAGTGGTGGAGAATTGAGATGAAATGCAAGCTTATGGATTGAATACATCCATTCAGAATAATTTTGAGCGACATAATCCTATACTTAAACACATGAGAGATTGAGAGTCCACATACCCTAAAGTGAGGTCTACTAATTTAACTACCCGAATGTCTCAATTTTAGTGCTTTGAAGCTAGTTACATGGATTACTTTTTCCTACTTTGACTTGAAAGTTGGATAGAATGACTATCATTGACTTGTGATGCTTGTGATCGTAAGTAAAGTTTGAAATGTGATTTTGTGAGAGTTTTGGAAATTATTTTGTTAAGTCCTGATGAAACATATTTGTCTTGTGATATGTTTGATATTGGTTAAAGGATTGATGAGAGGGTGATTCCTACTCTATTTGGTTTTTACTCCTCTTATTTTTTATTGTTTATATTCTTGAGGACACGTAAAAGTCTAAGCTTGGGGGAGTTGATAAATACATAAAATATGCATTATCTTAGTGTGTTTCAAGCATGAATTATGGGTGTTTGATGTATATTTCATGTTTAGGTCGAGGATACCACTATGGTTTGTGTTCTTATATGCAGGTATTGGCTCAAGATTTAAAGATTCGATGATCGTTGGAAGTTAAACAAGAGTTTAAAGCAACAATGAGATTTAGAATACATGGCTTGAGAAGGAAATGGATGCACAAGTATGAAGAACTGGAATTTTGACCATGATGTAGTTTGAATCCAAAAAAGCTCAAAAGATAAAAGTTGTATATCTCTTTAACAGATTTCCAACACAACTTGAATCACCTCATTTTGAGGTTGGATGAAGAAGTTACAGCTAAAATACCAAAGACTATACGAACAAGCACAAAATGAGTGAGACAGATTCCACCACACCCTGGTGTGGTGCGCACCACACCCGTGGTTCGGGCCTTATCTTTTTCTAGATATTTTGGGGAACTATAAATATGTATTTTAGCTTATGGTTTAGAAACTTTTGGTTTTGTTTTCTTAGCCGTCAATTAGCATCTATTTTAGAGTTCAAGTATTGAAGGAAGACACAAATTTTTTGTACAAGATTGGATTACAAGTTTATATTTTGAAGATTTTAATTGAAAGATGGGTTAATTCTTTCCTCTCTTTTGTTAATTTCTTCTTATGACTAATTTTTATATTTATTTGATGTATTCTCTTATCCCAATCATGTGTGAGTAGATTCTTTGTCTAATATTGGGAAAGAACCCAATTTTTTTGGTAATTGATGATGAATTAATATAGGTTCTTGGTGAAAGTTTAAATCTTTAAACTTAATTTCTTGTATTTTAATTTTGTTGATTCGCTTGATCACCGTATTAGCAATCATAAGTAATTGATTGAATGACTGAAAGGTAAAAATTAATACCGGACCTCTAGAAATTAAGCCGGGAATTCGAATCACAAAAGTAGGCTAGATTCCTTGGGGATTTGATTTAGATTAGCATAAAGCTTAATGGGTTTAATTTAATCTTGATTTCCCGAAGATAGGTTAATTGAGATTAATTAGGCACGATCTTTAGACCTTAAAAGAGCTTTTAGATTAATTTATGCTAATTCACCCTTTCTTGTTTAAACTAACACCGAGAATTAAAATAATTCATCATTGAGCACCGAAGTTGTGGTGAAAACCCAATCCTAGCTCTTCATTATATTGAATTCCACTTGCTTAGTTGTTTAATTTATTTCTATTGTTTAATCTCACAAATTTTAATTTTTTTTATTTTACTCATCGATTTAGCTAGTTGAAAAAGTGAAAATTTGGTAATTAACCCTTAGTCCCTATGGGATCGACCTTGATAGCTGCAACGAGTTTGTGCACTTGCAGATTTTTCCTATCATAGTTTCTAATCTTGCACGTTCAGAGTCCACATCATCTTGATGTTCTTGGTCTTCATCGGGAGGATTTTCACTAAATGGTATTTTCCCTTTTGAAGAGCTCGGTTAGGTATGAGAGGCTAGCAAAAGCTGTTTAACCATCTCTTTCAGTCATTCGATCCGTTCGTCTGAATCTTTCTTCTGAATCACAATTTGAATTAGAATGTCTTCTCGGTCTGTCATGTTTATCGCCCAATGTCGTTCTTGACTTAAACTAGGGGTTGGATTCGATGCTATGGCAGAGTTAGCTACATTGAAAGTGGGTTGATTTATCTGGGATGAAGACTGCGATGTCCGCATAGGGATGGAGGAGTAGTCAAAAGGAATAGCCGATCTTCCCCTTAGCCTAGTGTTGCGATGTACGCCATCGGCTTCTGGTAGTATAGATCCGATACGAGGAGAGTATATCAGATCAGGTGAGCTATCTATACTCTGTTAGACCCTATGGTCGCTATGAAAGAACCCTAGAGGGGGGGGGGTGAATAGGGTTTATGCTAATCTAATCCGATTTAAATGCCAATTAAAACTTACTAACAAATATCCTAGCAAATATGATATGTAACAAGATAACTATGCAAGGATATGAAACTAAGACAAGGGTGAAACAAGATATAAACAATATAGTTGATGAAATAAACAATGAGAGAGTGGCAATAAAGATGTTCACAAATATAAGTGCGCCAAGCCAAACTCAAATAAGCAATATGATCACGGAGTTCGGACCTCCCGTTCTACGTCTCCGCTCCCCACTCCTGGGGAGAATTCCACTATCACACCGTGTTTTCAACAATCACCCGAAAACTTTTACACCTCACACTACGGTTTTCTAGCTAACCAAAAACTTTACAATCCACACTCACAATGTAACTACACTAACTACCACCTCAAGTGTTGGTCTCTAGCTCGTGTTTCCCTCAAGTGTTAGGAATTATAACCTCTCTAGGCATTACCACCTACCCTACTTCTCTTGGGATGACCTCGTCTCTCACCACACACTCCTCTTGGTGTACTAGTGTATTACAAAGTGTACCTCATAATAATAGCACAAATACAAAGTGTTTGTTCTCTACAATGGATGAGAATGAATTATAAGCTCACTCTCTAAGTCACACAAACCCACAACCCAATTACACAATGTATGCAAATACAATAAGCTCAATAGTTGTGTGTGTACAAAGAGATAAAATAAATCAAAACTAAACTCAATATAATTCTAGCTTAATAACAATGATAATCAAATATATAAGAGAGATAGAAATAGAGTTTAGAAAACTTCTTAATAGATCAAGAGATAGAGGGAGAATAGTTGGATGCTCAACCTCCAATAGATGATCTCATCAAGCTCTTGTAGAATTGATTTCACAAACTCAAACCCTCAATTGCTTAAAAGCTTCTAAACAAACATTATACAAACTTAAACCCTTGTTTTAAAACTCTTTTAAACTTGTTTAAAACATCTCATTAGTCATTGTGAAAGATGAGAGCAAGGGGTATTTATACTCATTCAAAACTTCAGCAAAAACCCCAAGAAAAAGACCAAAAACCCTTAAACAAATAAAATAGAAAACTAGTCGTTACTGTGCAATGGCTCTCTGATAAGTCGACTTATGAGTCAACTTATATGAGTCGACTTAGCAGACGAAAAATCACAACTCCGCTGTACTTCGTGAGTCGACTCATGAGTTGACTAATGAGTCGACTAAACGTGCACAGACCTGAAATGCACAGAAAAACTCAACTTTAAACCATGTTAAAAAATATCAAATAAATTCTAAAAATTATAAAACTTTGGAAAATGATTGTAGACATGATAACAAATATGCTACAAAAACTGGTTTTCAAAAAGGACCTCCCAAATGAGAAATATCATTATTTTGTAAAATAGTCCAAAACATGAAAAAGTGAACACATGAGTTTTGACATTTTAGCTTGACCATGTTTTGAAACATTACAAAATAATTTTGTAGACTTAATAAAAGATGTATATAATTATTGTTAAGTCCATAAACCAAAAAAACAATATTTTCTCAAAATTGCATATACTATGCAATATTCTTAAACAAAATAGAGTATGAAACATATGATTATATATATGAATGTAAATTTGTTTCATGTCTATATAGTTAAACCAAAACACAATAATAAATATATAATCTCATATTTATAAGCATGAAAACTTAAAACTATGTATGTATATATAACTATATATATACATAGAAACATATATGTATATTTATGACTACATATACATAGAAACCAAAAACTAAAATATGTATATGTA
>BQKN01000495.1:13509-31284 GCA_022839385.1 Asparagus kiusianus | reverse complement strand
TATATAAAATTAAAAAATGGCTCATTTTAAAAATTTGTCCTCCTTCCTTCAATCCCTAGCTCCTGAAAAACCTAATTTTGATCAAGTGAACGAAAGATGACTGCCGCTAATCTTCCCCTTTTATTTTTATTATTATTGCTGCTCTCTGATTTCTCCTCTTCAGTGCTCGGCGATCAGCTGAGCGCCAAGGACTGCGAGAATCTAGGGTTTACAGGTCTCGCTCTCTGCTCCGATTGCAAGTCCTTTTCTGAGTACGTCAAGGATCAAGGTAAATCAATTCCAAATCCCCTTTCCTTTTCCCTACAAATTGGCCAAAATTTAGGCTTTACATCGACCTCTGTTTGATTCAGTAAAGGATTTTGGGGGTTTTGTGATGGAATCCCTATGTTAGATCTAACATCTAATGAGGTCTTCTTAGTTTGGCTCTGAAGGTACTGCTAGATTTTTTTAGTATGCATTTTCTCAGTTTAAGATTTGGTTTTAGGAGCATTGAGCAATTGTTAAAAAACCTGGAAATTTGGGGTTGATTTCCAGTGATTTTAATTCCTTAGGGGACTTAGGATGCAGTCCAAGATACGATGTGTTGGATATTTTCGAAGCTATAAAGCTGTGTTAGTGATTCTCAATAGTGAACAACAGGTGGTGAATTGAGTTGGCTAGTTTTGTATATATATATTTTTCACTTGTTTGCAAACCACAATGTGTCACTACCTCCGATAGCTGTTTATGTTTTATAGGTAAAATTTCCTTGAACTTCTTTTACTTTTAGTTGACAAGTATCTGAAATATGCCCTCTGTGAATGGGTGATCAATTTATCCTTAGTAAAGCCTAGGCCCGCAAATAGTGTATAAAGATCAATATGCTGAAATCTAGAAGAAAACTAAAGTAAAATAAAGTAGAAACCACCAAAGCACACGTCTCTTGGAAGAAAGATGGTACTTTTCAAAGAAGGAGATACCCACCAAGACTGCCTATCATTAACCCATAGAACCCCATCAATTACAATCACAACTTGACAAAGTCTTGAAACGGTATATCGGTTTAACCTGGACAATGCTCATAAGTACACAATCGATTTGTTTTCTCCAGAAAAAAAGGGTATACGATCGATTTTCTATATGGTAAGGTATCTTGCGTATTTTTGATGGAGTCCTAACGTAGATCTGACCCTTATGGGCCTGCTCAGTTTGCTGGAGCCTTCAGTTTAAAGTTTAATACTAGCATTATTACTATATATACATTGCCTACTTAAGCGCGTGTTTCAGGTTCCATTCAACAATTGCTAATAACTTGATGTTTTGGTCGATTCCAAGCAGTCTTAAGTCCCTAAGGATGTAGTTGACGTACTTGGTGGGTTAGTGAAGTTCTCTTGTCTGTGATCTCAATACTTCTGAATACTGAACCATTGTTGGTGAATTGAATAGTCTAGTTGGTATCTGATTCATATATTGTGTTCCTTCATCATTTGTGCTTGCGTGCCAAGAAGATAATTACATTTTCCCCCTCTAATTTGCAGATCACAATATTTCACTACCTTTATTAGGTAACAGCTTCTGATTTTCTTAAGAAGTTTAGCGTCCTTATGTTTCCTTGACTTCTGTTTGATAAATACATGAAATATTCCTATGTGACTCCATGGCCAGTTTATCTTCTTTTAGTAAATCCTAAATCCTAAAAGTTCAAAAAGATTAACACGATAACTAAAAATAAAAAGACTAAAGGAAATAAAAGAGAAGCCACAAAAAATCAGATCCCAAAGAATAAGAAAGAAGACACTTGTCAAAGAAGGAAACCTATCAAGACCACCTTGGAAGGAAGGAGAAAGGAGAATCCGTCAATCTTTTCTCTTGCCTTTTATCTATACTATAATTCCTTGGTAGATTTTTCCCCCTCCTGTCATCAAAGAACCCCATCTCTTATGATCATAATATCATTGCAAGAGATGCCTCTAAGGAAACCCAATCTCCTCTTACACCTCATCAAATCCTGTCTCTCAAAATCAAGATTTTGAATATTGGATAAATATCGGACAACCAAAATCTATATATGATTGCGGATATCGAAGAAATATCAGAGTGCCATATCGAATGATGTGCATATATAATATAATGTTCCGATAAGTTATCTAAACATAGTTAATGAAATCTATGCATACAAAAATATAAACAATATATGTTTACTGTTTAGGATCACTAACCAATAGTAGAAACTTATTTAGGATAAAAAACCTGCTAGAATTTGCTAAATAAACTTCATAGAGTTGGAATTTTGTCCATAGAACATTAAAGAAATCTTGCAAAACTATATTGTTATGCACTAGGCCATATAAAATGACATATTTGCATCGATCGGCCATGTTAAGGATGTATTGCTAGAAAATTATCAAAAAGCGTAAGAATATTGAGACTATATTGTTTTGCGGCAAGCCTTATAAAAGGATTTATCGGTCGATATATTAGCAATATTAGGGGTATTTAAAACAATGTTCAAAATCTAGTTTTCCTTTTAATTTGGGTTCAATTTGATTTTTCTGGTTAAAACATCGTAGTTTCATGGTGATACTAAAGTGAGATGCAAATTTGGAATACATGATGGGCTGATCTCTTCTTTGGTTGAGGAGATAATAAGTGATACACTGCAAATTAGAAAACAACAATTTCTATATTTCTAGGTTATCTACTCCTAAAATTTAAGTTTCTAGCCTTTCAATCCCTCCAAAGTTAGTCATCAGTAAGTCTAAAATCCTAGTTCCTACAAAAATAGTATGGTGATTATCCGCCGTTGCAATGGTGCTCGGATGTTCGAAAAGAGGAAAACACTAAAAAAAATACTATAATTTATTTATCTGACAAGGTGGTAAAATATATCCATATTCTCAGTAAAAGTTTTTTTGTCTTTTCACTTAGTACATTATCCCTAAAACAGACGGACTCATTGGCTTTTCTGCTAATTTTGTATTTGTACTTATGATTGTTTTAGTTGTGTTGGTCAAGACTCAAGATTCAAGAGTGACTTAAAGTTGAGGTTTTATGCACTTAATCCTTGACTTGATCTATGATATACTACTTGCTTGTAACAGTCTATCCTACTTAATTTAACTCTTCTGTACGCTCTTCTCAGCTCTTGTTTTCTTTTCTCAACAACCTTTGTAAGGCTCCTATTATTTTGGGTTGCAAATATGTAGAGTGAAGGATGACAGGATGTCATTGATGACCAAGAACAAACTGCATGAATTCGGAGCTGTAAGAGATCAGTCGAAAGATTAAATAATCTTATACTAGGTAAGCCGTTAATTAATTTGATCCAGAGGAGTATTTGTCAACTATGGAGTTATGAAGGGTTTATGTCTCTCATCTGTGGAAATGGTTTCTATACTAAATCAACATAAGGATTGAAAAACCTTCTCGATAAATGGAAGAATTTGGGTCCAATTTGCGAGCAGATAGAGTCCTAAGGATTCATGTAATTGCTAGGGAATTTATTTCTATTCTTATATCAATTTGTATATTCGCTGTTATGATCTAATATATACTTCCAACACCACTATACTTTACGAAAAGATGTCTTGCTTAAGTTTTTTATGTCAATTGGCTGAAGGGTTTAGAATTTTGATTTAATCTTTTTCCCACAAAGAAAAACACAAGATTTAGCTTTAGCCAACCTTCTCCGTTTACTGATCTACTTGCATTGTTGTTTTATTAAAAATTGATTCTCATAAGATGAAGAAACAACTGATTCATGTCCACTTTTTTCCTCTCATGCGGATGCACATGAAATTCAAAGGAAAATGCAATCAAAATTTTGTACTTTCATTGTGATGATTTGTCAAAAGATACAAACAATAACAACAAAGACGTTATCCCAAATGTTTGAGTTCGGCTGCATGAATCCTATCCTTCCATTCTGTTTTATTATGAGCTATCTCTTCCGTTAAATTAATCATTATCATATCCTTCTTAGCTGCTCCCAACCAAATTTTTTAGATTTACCTCTAGATCTCTTTGTCCCATTAACTACAATATTATCTCATTTCCTAACCAGTGCATTAAGAGGTCTCCGTTGTACATGACCAAACCACCTTAGTCTATTCTCTCTTATTTTGTCCTTAATTGGAGCAACCGCAAATTTATTACGAATGCATACATTTTTATCCTATCTTTTAGTGTATATCCACAAGACCATCGTAACATTCTCATTTCTGCTACACTCATTTTTTGCACATGTTTCTTAATTGTTCAATATTCTGACCCATAAAGCATTGTTGATGTTATAACTTTCCTATAAAAATTTTCCTTTAGTATCATAGGTATTTCCCCTTTAGTCTCATAGGTGTTCTACGATTGCAGAAGACTCCCAAAACACTCCTTCATTTTAACCATCCGGATTTGATTCGATAGACAAATCATCCTCAACTCACCATCATGACGAATGATTAATCTGAAATAACGATAATGGTTACCTTTAGGTATTTCTTCGTTATCAATGTTGTGCTATATGCACTTTTCTCTTTTTAGTTTTACTAAATATGCGTTCCATGTATTCTGTTTTTGTTCTACTAATTCTAAAACTTTTAGTTTCAAGGACATATCTCCACCTTTCTACTTTTGATATTATACCCTCTCTAGTCTTCAACTAATATGATATCATTAGTAAATAACATACATCATAAGGCTTGATCTTGAATATGTCTAAGTTGGTCTTATAACTAATGCAAAAAGATGTGGGCTTAAGGCCTACCCTTGATGTAGATCACTGGTAATAGGAACGATCTAGTCTCTCCTTCATTTATTCTTACCCTAGTTGTTACTCTATCATACTTATCTTTAATCACATCAATATACATGTATCTTTTTTAAAATCCACCATATTATTTTTCTAAGCACTATCATAAGATTTTTCTAGATCAATACAAACCATATGTAAATCCTTTTCCTTCTTTCCATATCTCTCCATCAACCGTCTCGATGTATGAATAGGTTCCATAGTTGACCTCCCGCAGTGCTCCTGGTGTTGAACTGGAATCTCAGTGGTCAAACGACTCACCTCATATTTGTCTCATCCTGATTATCACCCAAACAATCATTTAGATGCAGAAATCTTTATTTTTGCATTAGTGATAAACATCGACTGGTATTATTGAATAGAGATCATAGAGGAGATATATCGAAGATGGTTTCAAGCGCCGTGAGCATTGAGCCAACTTTTAGCAAAACTCAGCTCATGATAAAAAAAACTTGGTGTAAGCCTCCTTCTATGTGCTCCAACTGTAGATGATGCAGTTAACTGAAACTTGTGAAGGATAACTCCACATATGAAAGCCTGTGCTTTTAGACTTCCCTTGATACTCTACCAGAGGCTAGATCAAGGCAAATCCTTCCTCACACCCTCCTTTTTTCACTTCTTATATGACGTTATCCAAAATTCTCACGTAGCCAGTGAGAACTGCCCTCTACTCTTACACAACCTTTGTTTTGTATCTTGGTCATCTGGTATTGCCACACATTCCTTCAACTATTGTTAACATCAATTGAAACATCCAGCTACAGCCTGCAGCCACAGACAAACTCTACCCTACTATTCTTCACTTTTTCAACATACATGTACAAGTGTATAAGATTTTACTTCTAAAAGTTAAAATTATAGATTGTGTTGCACGAACATGACTGTATGGTGCGGATATGATACAACAATCCATTGACGTGCAACAAGTTTATCAGTTATGTGTTCTTGACATGTGTTTGAACAACTTGGCACTGTCATGATCTATGTTACCTGGGTACTTCATTATTGAAGCCGTACCCGTACCGGACACGTACCCGACACTTTCCTGTACCCAAACTTCATGGACACTTCTTGAATATATGCATGCATTTATTACAACATGTACTCAATTAGACGATATATGTGTTAATTTAAAACACTTGTCAAAGACTTCCTGGACGTAAAGCTTACACTTCACATCCGTCTTTTGAAACTAATGGGATACGGGTCGGGTTCGTTTCAGTTCATACCCAAGTTCAAAACTATATAGTTAATGGGTCATTTAGATGTCTAGTAAAAAAATGAGTAGTTTACAATTCACGATAATCAATATGATAAAATAAACTCAAAAATGTGATCGAAATTTTAATTCTAATGACACATGAAGCGGAAAAAATTATCTCATGTACATTATTAATTCAATATATATATATGTAGTCGTGTCCTCGTACCCAACATTTTACAGTTTTGCCGTGTCCCGTATCCGCACCCGCACCCGTACCAGTACCCGTGCCCGTTTCCATGCAACTTAGGTCATGATAGAAATGTCTTAGCTACTTAGCTGCATACCTTTTAAAATGTGTGCATGTACTTTTATATTGTAGTTAATTTTGTTATCTGATAAGAAGTTTGTAAACTGAAGATAAAAAATTCACGCAGCTTTTAACGCAAGGCTAGGATGTTTTTAGACTTAAAGAAATTGTGCGTTTGAAATACTTCTTAGAAAGGGATTTTCTGTTTGGATGGGTCCTTTGGTATTCTTTAAAATTTCAAGTGGTTATCAAGATAAATTGTGTGTTTGAAATAGATTTGTCAGAGGAAGTTTGGATAGCAATGGAAAGGGAGTGTTTTGGATAAGGACTAATTATAGAAATAAATTTTGGTCATAAAATTTCAGACCACGTCTATGTGAAGGGAGAATATGGGCCAATCACATGGGAAGCCTTCTTTTGAATCTGGTTATAAAAACATATGCTTAATTGTTTTGGAAGCCCTAGAGATTTAGAAGCAATACCTAGCACATCCCTCTGCTCTACTTGCTTATTGGTCGTGTGCTTGTCCATACACTTGCTTTTAAACCAATGCTTCCTTTTGTTAGCCCGTAATATCTTGGGCAATTGTATGATTTGAAGGAAGCCATGGCACCGTTTGATCTTCCATATGTTTTAGCACTTCTATAACTTTACCCAATTGTAGGTTACTGTTTTATCATCGAAACGATGTTCTTGCTGAACAGCGTATCATAACATGAAAATTTTTACACCGTCTCCATGAGGAGCTTTCTTCATAGTACTCTTAAGGAAATACTGCAGATGATGCTTTAGCGAGTGACTCATGCATTAGTTAATTGTGGACAACGAGACAGGATAGCTTGTATATTTGGAATGAGAATTTCACTCAAGAAATCATGGCATTGTGTATAGTGTTTTCTTATTAGGTGTGACAAATTATAACGGTCTTGGTTGCCTTCATGAGTTTGAGCTTATGTTATTATCATATATCCTTGTCTAGTCTCCAAGAAATATTTGCTCTTATTATGGAATCTGTGGTTTTCTCTGTTTAATCATTTTGGCTACAAGCATATGTCAAATTTGTAACCAAATATATATTACATACTGATTCTTTAATGTGGTCATGTTTTCAGAATTGACAACTGGAAGCGTGAACATATTCAGCAGTTCCTGAAGGAGAAGGTGAAGAGCCCTGGTTCATCATCAATCTGAGAAAATGGCCGAGGACCCCTTTTCCTTCTGTTGCATCCAAACTTCTCGTTGTGTCAGAATTTATGATCAAATTGTATCACAATCATTCAAACTCACTTCTATTAGCTGAATCTTTCAAGCTTCGCTCTGTAATAGCAACACTTTTGATTTCCTTCGTTGCTAGAACTAGATTAAAGAAAGTAACGTAATGGTTAAATTTTAGTATTTTAAATGGTTGTCATTGTTTCCACAAATTGAATAGAAGAATATTCTTGTAGTGGATCTGAAAATTAAGTGTTTGTAACTTCATGTATAAAACTTTGTTTAAAGAAGACATTTGGAAGAAATCTTAAAGATGATACTTTCATAATGACTACTTTCCCATGCTTTTTCGAAAATTCAAACGCAGATTTTCACCGTTCTTTTCTCGCTTTCCCTTTATCCTTTTCCTGTAATTCTCCTTTTTTTTCCTTGTCTCATTCAGAGATAGAGTCTTGATTTGAGCACAAAAATTCAGTTGCCTTTCCCTTTCAGCAAATCTTTTTTTTAAAGGCATTTGACTAATAAAAACTTCTTCACTTGAATACCTTCATGAAATGGAGCAAAAATGATACCGTCATGCTCAATACTCTTGTCATGTTTGGATCAAAGCCTCACACATTAATGAACAAGCATAAATAATGAGAGAAGCACAATTATGTAAGCATCGATATCTCTGAAATTGCAATTGCATGGTCATATGCTGTAAAGATAAATATCAAGAAGACGATAGCTTAAGGGGACATAAAACATTTCTATCACCGCATTGGAGATAATTACAATTGCGACAGCCCATTCAAAATCATTCTCATATATACATTTTCTTCTAAATGCCATTCTTTGATCTCACAGAAAAAGTGAAACCAATTGTTTAGCGAGGCATGCATTTTGCATCCAATTCCCTTGGAAACGAAGTGAGTCGGGTGTCTCAGGTATTGCGAATATCAAAAAGCTTGGAAGTTGCACGAGTACGAGCTCAATTCTCTCGTCATTTGAGCAAACTCTCACAAAAGGGTAATCCTAGATCTATCGTCACTGGGTGAACTCTTAAGGCATATCTTAGGCCTGCAAGCATATCCTAAAGATGGAGTTAATGAACTATGAAAGCAAACAATAAGTAACTAGTAAACCTTTCTTTAATAACTAAGAGCATCTCCAGCCCAAAAACCCAAAATGGTGTAGTTTTTACACCAAATCACTATTCCATCTCCAACCTATTTACACCAAATTTTACACCAAAAAGAATATTCCTTTTATTATTCTTATCTTTTAACATTTTTATCTATTTAAAATATTTAACAAATTATATAATTATGAAATTTTAAGTGCAAGTTTTTCTTATCTAAATGTAAGTTTTTCTTATTTCTTCATTTGGTTCTAGTATTATGAAATTTTAAGTGTTTGGATTAAATTATCTTTTTTTTTTCTTTTTGAATTTTATTTTAATAATTATTTTATACTCTAATTTCATTATAATAGTTAATATAAAATAATATGTATTATTAATACATATATAAAAAACAAAAGCAAAAAATAAAAAAAAAACTAAATAGAATAAGATGGGAAATATGATGGATAAAATGAGATATGGTTGGAATATTTGATTTGTTATAACAAACTTTAAAGGCAAATTTGTGGGGGGAAAATCCATATCTATAGTGTTGCGCCGTTCCTGGCACAACACTGTAGCAGTGCTTTAAAATAGCGCTAACTTTGCCGCTCGGTTGGAGGAAGTTTTGGCGAAAGATTTGCGTCAATTTGGGTTTTTGGCGTTGGGTTGGAGATGCTCTAATGGTAATATATTGGTTTCTACATCATAATTTGTATCTCCTAAGAAATAAAGAAACATTTTACTACTACTGCATCTTCTGAAAGGAATCGGTAAATTAAAGAAGGGTTAACTACAGATACTGTACCGTCATGACTTACTCACTTATAACCTCTAAACTTTTGTATTAGGACTTACACCCCTTTGGTCGAAAATGATATTACTTTTTCTTTCCCTCACTTTAGAGGCCACTTTAAATCTTTTTTCTACTAAACCGAGAGCAAAAGGTAGTTTGTTATCATGTGAACCTAGCATGGAAAATAATGTCGTTCCAGAGTTCAGTGGCTAAATCTGACAGTACAGGCGGTGTATCTACAATTAACCCTTACAGAAAACCGGAAAAACCCAGACCGAACTACTTTGTGGTTTTTCTTTGGGATTCATGAAGTTTAGCAAATTATGAAGTGCTGGTATGTACATCTTGCAGTGAGCAATGCAGGCTGTTTTTACAAGTATGAAAAACAGTAGGCTTGTTTCATTTTATTATTCATTTTTCTTTGATATAAACGTTTTGCCCATATTCTCTATCGGTTGTTATAATGTATCTTTTATATATTTATATTTTGAGTGAGAGAACTTAATAACAAATGTGAGTTCTCATATGTTAAAAATTTTGAGTTCAATGTCTTCCATTTTAAAACAATTAAGAGAAACCGACAGTGGCATAGGATATTTTACGGGAACAAAGACGAGTAGTGCATTGAAAAGGTACCTGTCTTCTTCTCCGGCCTTGGAGAAGGTAGCATGAGCATACTATCAAATAACATGGTAAAAGAAAACCAGCAAACTGAAGGGATAGCTGAAAGATGACAAAGGAAAAACGTTATTACCAAGTGGTCATGCGTGAATAAACTTAACAGTAGCCAATGAGCATCAGTAAATATGACAGTAGCCATGAGCTAAGGTATCTTAGCTGAAAAAGTTACTTCAAAAGAAGGTAGAATTAGAATCAGACAGAACCTAGGAGGGGAATACTATTCCCAACTTTCTTAAGAATAACATTCTTTCTTTCACTTAATAGGAATTATTTAATAGCCTATGCTAAGGTTGGTATTGATAGCTAAAATGCTCACGGCTCAGGTTGAGATCGGCTTGGTAAAAAACTCGTTCAAACTAGTCATTATCTAAAGGAAACAAACTTGAATAGTAAACCAAGCTCACAAGAATAATTGAACAAGCTTGAGCATAGCTAGGCTCAACTTGGCCTTCGTTTCTGCTCGACTCGTTTACAAGTTTGTTAGAATATAAAAATTATAACCCTCAACCCTCATCACTTTGGTTCAGTCGTGAGGTCCTTTGAGTCTTTGATATGGTACCAGAGCAACCCAGATCCAAATCTTATAGGCCATAAATTCTTCACAACATTCTGAAAAAATTGATACCGCTACGTGAGTTCAGTTTTCCACCCTAAAAGAACCCTCACCGTGTAGGGCATGTTAGAATATAACTTATATAAATAGGTTTCCACCCTAAAAAAGCCCTCACCATGTAGCGCTTGTTAGAATATAACTTACATAAATAGGTTAGATTATAACCCTCACCACAACTTAGGAGCATTGGTGCAATGGCAAGGTCCTTTGACAAGGTTGTATGGGCTCAACTTGGCTATATTTTTTAGTATTTTTTTTAAAACCTACGCAGAAAAAATATCCTGAAATTTAACGCTTATATTATTTCAATATACATTTTCAAATTTATTTGCTAGTATTTTTCTAGAATTGTAATAGGCTTGGATTGGGCTTGATTGATAATGTAAATGAAACCAAATTTGAACACAATTTAAGGCTATTCAAATAATTGAATGAATATATTCATGGACAGACAAAACATTAGCCATTTGGCTCAATTAGAATCCCTTAATGGTAAAGCAAGTAAAAACGGTAGTACTTATTTTAAAAAGAATCGATGTTCCAAAAAGTGCAACGATTTTTTAACAGATATTGCTCTATGTATAACTAATTAGTACCCCAAAATCATGCACTCTGACAGAGAATAATTCCGTGACAGAAATTGATCATTCATTTTTGGATTTATAAATCAATACTATAAACAAAAATAGATATCAACAAAAGTAGCTTACATTGAAGAAGTCTGACGCGTCATGGACCATTCCAACATCTCGTATAACCATAAGAACATGGCGAACAAGAAGAAGAAACATCAACTGTACAAAATCAAAGTATAAAGCAAACTTCAACAATGATGAAGAAGTAAAGACCAACAATAAGAAAGAAAAGCATAGGGACATACAATAAGAGCAACGGAGCGGCAGCAAGCTATCCCATTGTTGTGTGCAGCTGCATAATGTTCATACTCCGCATTTAGCAGTTCTTGCTCAGCAGCAGCAATGGCGAGAAAATGGGAATTATTTAGATCAATTCTTGCACCCGCCCAACCTTGTCTACAAAAATTCAAAAAGAACATTCAGTTGACACTTTACAACTGATCAAAGAAGTTTCAGTAACAAACTGCTACAATGGATTACACGAGTCACGCTTGTAATCAACCTAGATATGTGCTTATGCAAATAGAGGTCAAATAATATATTATCCTTTTCCAGTAAGGATAGATTAAAAAAAAAGGCAAAGATTGAAAGTTCAGCAAACTGAGTGGCATGAGCCCAAAGAGAAATTCCACAAGATACCCCCAACTACTTGAAGGGTTCAGAACATAAAATTATGTCTTCCAACCACAATAATCTAAGTCATATTTCTTGCAGAAATATGATCAATATAATACTGAAAACAAAATTTGCATTGTCACTAACTCCATAAATCGCAAAAGCTGAAATAGGTGATAAGAGTCAAATGTATAAAACAAGGCATCATTATAAAATTTGATACACACAAAAACTTCCAATTCAAATAAAAAATAAAAATGTACTATCTCTGAGGAAGATGTAGCCAATAATAGAAGGAAAGGCTCATTAGAGTATATACCTTTACAAGTAAAATAATTAGTTGGGTGCATATACCTTTACAAGTAAAATAATTAGTTAAATATTTTGTCAGATTAAAAGAAGATTAATAAATATCTCTTTAATTTTCCCTATAACAAATAAAAGTTTCGACAGTATCCATCAAATATTACGAAGAACATGGAATGCTTTTACACAAATTTTCCTCCAAGGATACTTATTTGCTGAGAAGCATTTCTGAAAAGACAAAAGTAATGCTTAGTATGGTAATGCAGTGCACAAGTGCACAAAAATGAAATAATATCACTGATAAAGAAATCACCATAAAACTGTATAAATCTAAGAAAAATGTTGATGATGAAAAGCTCCATGAATTGAATTCATAATGGAGGAATATATATAAATGATCAAAGGAATATATATAAATGATCAAATTAACTATTTCTAGTAATGGAATCAAATCTCAAGAATAATGAAAATACAGAATGCCGAAATTTTAAGCCTAGATAAAAATAAATTATGCACAGAGTTTGATATTTAATACCAACCTGGTTGCAAATTTCACATGTGATGTTCCCCTTCTTATTGCACCATCTCTGTATGCATTTCCTGTGAGTAAACTGCACAGAATAGAAGCAGAACATTCTGATCAATAGGTAATCAACAAGTGCACTTCTGGAATAAATGTAATCGAAGTGTTCAAAATTGCATGCATAGAAGAAAGAAAAAGTGCAGACGCCTTCTCTTAAAATAAGAGAATTACAGAGCAGAAACAGTAATCGGTTCATTAAAAATATTTTACATCAACAGTTAATAAAATCAGGACTTCTTTCACTTATAAAAACCAATAGATAGAAACATATAACAGCATGTTGTGTACACTTCAAAGGAATTACCAATGAGTGGTTGCAGACATAATTTCCATAGAAGCTGAAATTGACAATTAACTAGATAACAAGTGCCAACTTATCTGTAGTAATTGATATAACAAGTTTTTGTGCGACCATTTCTGATTTTGTAATTATGTGCATCACAAAGAAATATACTTCAGAAAATGATAGGTCTATGATTTTACAAGAAAATAAACTTAAGCCCCTTTTCAGGCTTCATGGCACCACATGACAAAAGCACCTCTCCAAATATTGGACCTCCCTGAAATGCTAACATTCTCTTAACAATTAGTTCTGCTTTTGCATTGTATACAGTCATACAATGAATTACATCGTAGTCACCGATTTCTAGTTACGGATACCAGCCTAAAACCATTAAGCCGTGTTATATCAACTATTAAGAAGAAATATAAAATTTTGAAGAATTAATGCCAACACACAGTATTGAGTGATATAACAGCCTGATTGAGATCTATAGTAATAGTTGTCCATATACCACTATATATTATTTCACTTAATTAAACATATTTGATAGCTATCAAATAAAATGTAATTAATTATGGACAGGAGTTGAGGAACTATAATTTAAAAAGTAACTAAAGCAACTTAGAAAACCAAAAGGTGAACAGGAAAATAGAACTATTTCCAGAAATCCTAAATCATCAGAAACCCAAGCAAATTAGACAACAATGGAGCAAACTCGTATACAACCTAAAGGTTAAAAATACGATTATGAGGATCAATCATAGTGGCTAGTCATAAAAGTAGGATCAGACAGTTCATTGACACTATGATAAAGTTAGGAACAAGTACAAAAACGATTATTTGCTAAAAATCCTACAAACAATAAATCACAAGCATTTGGCATTTGAAGTAAAACTTCCTGCAGTGTGGACCTAGAACCACTAATTTCTACCAAATTCAGGTAAATACAACTGTTCAACTAGAACTATTGCAGAAAACAAAGCTTTAGCATCCATAAGATTCTCATTCTAAAAACAAACTAAATTGTTTAACTGTGTTCAAAATTATTTTATAGCAATTATAAGGCACAATCAAGACAAATAGGATACATGCATTCAGTGTCCCCACAAAAAAGGGGGAAACAAAAGCTTTGAGAAACTTAGGAACTAAAACCAAACTTTAAATTGAAACGAAAAAGTGAACAAAGATTTTATTTTTGTGTAGAATTCATAGTTTAATCCTTGATATAAAACAATAAAAGGGCAAAAAAAATGCATGTAAAAAAAAAACCCGCCCATCAATAGAACAAGTGGGTGACCTAACCACCCATTATTATCATAGTTACCATGGAGAAAAGAAAGCCCACAAATAATGGGGAAAAAACAAAAACCCAAAAACTCATCCAGATTCCTAAGAATGTAAGAAACAAAAACATAAATGGGTCACAATAAAACAACATTTCTATTTTAAAAAGGTTCAAGAAACCTCGAAAAGAATCAAGACCGGAACAAAATAGAACTTGGGTCAAACCAAAACCTACAATTTTGAACAGAAAAATAATCTACCTACCGGTTAAAAAAATGCCATCAAAAGCCAAAATAGAATAACTCACCTAGACTCCTAACAAATTAACAATAAAAACAAAACTGGGTCATAATAAAACAATACGTCTGCTAAAATATTTAAAAACAAAAAAAAACCCACCTTGACTTTTTCCACTCTAAAAAAGAACCTCAAAAAAATCAAAAATGGAAGAAAAGTAGAACTCGGGTAATACCAAAATTGCAACTTTCAGCATAAAAATATTTTAAAAAAAACAAGGAAAAAAATTAAGACCTTGAGGGTTCCATTGCAAGCACAGGGAGCTTCCATATCGCTCTCATCTCCTTCCTCTTGACAAATCCTGCACTCAATCAATCCTTCTCCTTTCTTCTTCTTCTTCTTCAAACCCTCACCATTAACAGAGCTCCCTTCATCTTTTTCCTCTCTCTTCAGGAACCCATCTCCATTACTACTATCAGGATCAAAACAAGCAGCTGATGCGATGATTCTATCTACACAAACCATGAATTCTTTCTCCATTCCTGCTCTGTTTTCGGTTCATATTTCTCTGGGAGCTTTATAAGTGGAGAAAACAGAGAGGAGGTGGTGGGGGTTCAAAAGACTAAAACGCCCCTGGTGTTTGTCTGATCTGACCAAAGTTCTCTTTTTTAAGGGGCCCGTGTGACCGTCAAAACGCTATCTCATGGCATATTTAGGCCCCGTTTGGTTTGCAATTTTTTTTGTTGAAAACCTGACAAAAACACTGTTTTTGTCAGGTTTTCAGTCAAAAACGCCTCTTTAAGAGGCGTTTTTGGCCAAAAGCCTGACAAAAACAGTGTTTTTGTCAGGCTTTCACCGATCTTTTTTACAAACCAAACGGGGCCTTATTTACCTTCTAAATATGTGTATTTACTGATTTATTTGTGTATCCTTCGGTACGGGATGTCAGCTTTTTGACCCAAATCCTTTGAGACGGAGAGGATTTCAGATTTCATAAAAAAACCACTGTTCGACCACTTTACAGATTTCAAAATCTGTAAATTTTTTTGAACCAAACTCAATATTAGGGTTCATTTGGAATCCTTTAATTACGGTTTTGCCACTGTCAGATCCAAATATCATTTCTTTTCCATGAGTGAAACAAACAGCCCCTTACCTTCTAAATATGGATATTTACTAATTTATTTGTGTATCCTTCAGCATTTTGTTTTTATACCTCTCTTAAATAACATCATTCGCGTATGGGTGATTCGGACGGTTAGAGGTTCCAATGTAGTTTCCACAGTCTTAGGTTAACAGTGTTAAACTTCATAGATGTAGGTTTGTTTTTGACAGTAACTCTACAAATTGGTAGATTCGGAAGGTTGTACCAAAAAAAATTCATATTTCAAGGAGAAAGGGGATACTTTGGTCATTTTATTCCACTATAGTTTAATATTTTTGTGAATAAGATAGAGTTGAGGAGTATATATGTGAAGACCCATGACGAAAATACCCACATACATGGTTTGAATGTTTAAACGCTTATTTTTGGTTTTTATTTTGAAGGGAGGTGTCATTAATGCTGTGCTAAGACTTTGTAGAAATAATTGACTTGCTCAATTTGGACCCTGTAAGCTTGGGGTCAAGGAGTTGGTGGGGGTTACAGTTCTTTGTGGACCCCATAATGAATTTAAGTTTTCTATAGGTTGGAGATGCTTTGAGATTTTAAACCGTTGCATGATTTTTGTTTAGATTTTGGGCATAGTTGTTTACTGGACAACGAGTTCGTAAAAATATAAGTTGGTTATTGAAAAGAGTTCGTAAAAATAATTTATATAAGCGGTTGAAAATGATAGTTTGCTAAGTAAATATAAAAAATTGTTTAAAAACAGCTTAGATGTTATTATTGTTAAAAGATAAAAATATATATATGGTATATAAACTAAAAAGACAAAAGGTGCTTTTAAAAGCATCATCTAGTTGCTTCTAAAAACACCCCTTAAAAGCAGAAGTATTTTCAATAAGCATGTCAAATTTTTTGTCACCAAACACTATTATTAGGTGATTGTTTAAAAAATAAGCAAAAACACCCTGAAAAAAAGTAATACCATTACCTTTAGGTATTTGGAAACCCCCCTTAGTTGTGGACGATTAGTAGATAACCTCCTATAACTTAAAAATATTTGGAAACCCCCCTTAAGTTTAGGGCTAATAAGAAAATCCTCTTTAACTTTAAGATTAGGCTTAATTTTAGAAAAGCCCGTTCAACTATGGAGGTTGTCCCAGAAAATCCGCCTCAACTATTTTAACTTTAGAAAACTCCCCTAATGAAGTTGTTGTCGATAACCGCCCTCAACTTTCTAAACATTATTTATTCCCCCTCAACTTTTCTCACTTAACCCCCTAAAATAATATTAAATCTAAAGGAATAAATAATTTAAAATGACCATAGTATCCCAAAGACATTAAATTTTTTACCATAGTGTCCCTTTTAACATTTTTGTGTTTAAAATAACTTTCATTTTATTTTCCCTCTCTTCTTATTCATCCATCTTCATTGTTTGATTTATGTGCAAATCTAATTGTTTTTTAAGACACTAAACTTCTTTTATTTTTTGCTTAACCATGCTTGTAATATTTAAAACAATTGAAACTTTTTAGATTTTTTTTGAAGACTAGTTTCCTCTTCAAAACCCACGGAACCGAAGTCCAATATTTTGATTGGGTTGAGTTTTTAAACTCACATGATTTTTTTTTTTCAATCAAGGGGATTTTAGTCATTGCATATTTCAAATTAATAATATTAAGAGGCTTATTTAAAAAACTAGAAATATAAATAAGGTTTTGTGATACACCTCATAGTTAAAGGAGGGTTTAGTCATATTTGAAAAGTTGAGGGGGTTATCTGCAATACACTCAAATTTGATAGGGGGAGGGGGTGGGGTCTTCTAGAGATAAAATAGCTGAGGGGGATTTTCTAAGATAAGACCTAGTTACGTGTTGAGGGGTTGGTGTGTGTGTGTGTGTGGGAGGGGGGGGGGGGGGGGACCCTTATTTGAAAATCCCCCTAAAATTTATGAATCTCAATCTTTAATGGCAAAAATATTAAAGTTAAAGAAGATTTTCCAATAACCCATAAACTTAAGGGG
>BQKN01000494.1:331429-368525 GCA_022839385.1 Asparagus kiusianus | reverse complement strand
TGTATTGCTTCACTCCACATCTCCGCCATCCTCCATTGGATATCATCGTTGAAGCTCTATTCCATCCATCCTCCAACGGATTTCATCGTTGAAGTGCAATTCCATCCATCCTCCAACTACGTTGTTTGTCTACAATACATAGGAATACACAAACACTAGACAAACAACATTAGAAGTAAATTGTTTGTTAAACATCATCAAAACAAGAAGGCCAACAAGTTCTACCCATTATCCTGTGCGCCTTCTCTGGGGTATCTGTTTCCCTACAGTATGTTGGATCATCTGGAAAGCTCGCAACGATCGTATCTTCTCTAACTCCTCCACCTCACCTCAACTGATTTCCCTCAAGGCAGCTCACTATATCCTTTTCTGGACAGGTGCTTCTTCCACTTCTAAGAAGGCCACCAAGCTGAGGAACATCATTCGTTCGTCTGGTCTAGCGGCTATCAGAGAGTCATCAGAGGACAGCAGCGGCCCCTCTTGAGCAGCAGGCTCTTCCCTTCGTTCTTTTGTTCTTTTGATTATTTATGTTTGTAGTAGAGTTAGGTTATAGTTGTTTTGCCTTAGACATCTACTAGTGATTGATTTCACTCTACCTCAGAGTTATGACTCAATCACCAGTAGATATCTACTTTTGTAATTACTCGGTTTCTTCTATATATGCATATGATAGGGTAAGATCCCAATTTCAATTCAAAAAAAAAAAAATCACAAATCCATAATCTAAGAATCGAAACTATTGTAAGAGTATGACTAATATGTATTCGGATATTTCAGATATGAATACAGATATTTCACTACAAAACCATATCCGTAACCATATCCTATCAGTTATAGATTTGAGTAATAATCTATATCCTAACAGATACGATTACAGATATTTTCTCGGATACGAATACGGTGTAGCATCCCTAGCTACAAGGACAGTGGTGCTAAACCGTATTTGATATGATCTTAGTTTTAAGAGGAGGGGGCGGGGGAGGAATAATAATAATAAGTCACCTCGATAGCACAATAAAGGCAGTACTGAGAACTAGAGACACAGGTCTGTGCGGTATTATTGGCCAAAAATTGGTCCAAGAGAACTTGGTTTAGTCCTGATCCAATTATTTGCCAAACGCCACTCTATTTTTGTAATCTGAAGTTTGACGAACGCTACCAAATATAATATTTTGTTGTCGAGGTGTTAATGGTCATGCACACATTGAAACTGCTCTGGAAGGCAGTCTCCAAAATTTAATATTTTTAAGCTCGATAAAATTATTGAATTTATTTTCCTATATATCCGATTGTCACAGAATAATTGGTGAATGATGAGGTGAGGCAATGTTTTAGTCACTCCACAGCGTGTCTACAGCTTCCATTTTTTTTATTTTTTTTCCTGATCGCCGTCTACACCTTCTAGTTAACTGTTCTTAGACTAATAAAATGAACGTTGCTGGTTGTATACTTTCTTTTATTCAAAAACAGTTCTATTGAAAATTGTTGTTTAAAGCGTCATTAAAGATGGTTTTTTGGTTGTTAAATAATTTCATGAAAATGGTGGTTAGAGTGTGATTCATCCATTCAGCTCAAATGTGTGCTTTGTCTAACCAGGATATGGTGAAAGATGGATGATTCCATATTTGTGCGCTAACGATTTCAATCACGTGCCATGCCTTTCTTTAGTAGGTAGGATTCTTTTTTAGTACGTAGGAATGAGATGGAATAGAATATTCATTTTGGTGTTGTTTGTTATGCAAGAATGGGTGGGAATGAGCCCTCTTCATTTATGCATACGAAAAGTGAGATCTTTTTAGAAGCAAATAACACGGTATTGTGACGAGACAGAAGAAAACTATCTGTGTTATTTTCAATATTGTTGCCTTCGTCAAAGATAAAAAAGATTGTCGTTCTCATTTTTTCCTATAATTTCACCCAAATGTGAGTGAGAGAATGAAAATTTTATTTCCACACTTATTTCATTTCACTTCTTATTTTATTTCATTCTCACTTGATTTGATTTCTACGTACCAAACAAATCAAAAAATTAAAAACCTAAATAACTTAATTTTCTAATAATATCTAACCATGAGAATGAGAATAAGCATTTATTTATCACATTTTACCATATTTATTTCCATTTCATTTCTTGCTTTCTTTTTATTTTTACTTGGCTTGGTTTGTGTGTACCAATCAAGGCGTAAGAACCTTTGAATCTGAATATACTATTTTCGATATCTTCGACTTTTAATTCGAGTACAAACTAAATATTCACTGATTTTTTTTATCCAAATAGTAAAGTATATTTATTTGATTACTTATTTATAATTTATGAACAAACTAGTTAAATAAGAAGACAGTTTTCTTCTGTTAAAAAAATAACAGCTATTATGAGATGAGGGAGGCCTTTGGCCTCCCCCTCATTATCCCTCCATTTACACCTCATTATGGTGGCGTAACACCCCACTAAGTGGGGGTGACTATTGGGTACTCAACCTATTCACATTGACTAGTATAAATATATATCGTAGGCCTTTGGCCTATGTATGGGTTTTAAACACGTTATCAGCACGAAGTGTTCTTGAATCCCTAAGCCATATAAAAAAATAATATTTCCTTCCTCTTTTGCGCATTGAGATCTGGTTCGTTGCAGCGGGAGCGTTCGACGGATCATCGCAAGGAGGCAGAGAGTTCTACGGATCTTTAGTATCGATCGTCCCTAGATCTTTGATCTAGAGGTAATTACTATAATCCGTAGAATAATATACGGCAGCTGGAAAATTAACAGAAAACCTCCGTGCCATCATAGTCCCATCATAGTTAGAGCATCTAGAGGTTTTGCACTGTCGCCATCATAGTCCCATGCACACGTCTCAGAGCCTAACTCTCAAAACCTATCCACATGCAACATCTTTAGATTTTTCATGTTTAATAATTACGGAAGGTCATGAGATCGCTCTGCCGTTAGTAATCTAAACTAACGGTACGTATGATATGTCTCCTCGTGGCCCACGTAATTATTAAATATTTAGGTTATATCTAATTATATGCCTGAGATGTTGCGCAATTGTTATGCCTGTTGCATATATTATTATTAAATTGTGTGGATGTTTAAATAAATAATGTTGTGGTTTTTGGATCAGCCTGTTTGTCCTATGTATGGTTTTTAAACAACAGCTAAATTCATTATTGAAAATTACGCCTCTATAATTATGATGTAAATCTTTAATTTGATTATTTGCTTTAAAAAATCGGGGGCCTCTTTTAAGACTCACAAAATTAGAATTGAAGTAAAAGAATATAAGTTGATCAAGAACATGTATCATGCATGTGTAGTAATATAAACGTTATAAGGGGTCAAAATTTTAACAAATATTTGATGGGTTGTTTCTTCTAGAAATCACCTTAAAAATTGGATAACTATATGAAAACCATCTTTTATTTTCAATTTATACATAATATACATTTTTAAACTTGGTTTTTCAATCAAAATTTTCACTATACTAAAAATTACCCTTAAAATACTCACGTTTAAGGTACGTGGCACATTTTTAGTATTTAGGTCTTGTTAAACTTTTTAAGCTTATTTTTAGTTTTTAGCGAAAATTCAAATAGGAGGTGGTTGATTACAACTAAAACCTACTCTAATGGTGATTTATGAATAAATTAAAAATAAAAGGTGATTTTCGTATAATTATCCTAATTTTAAGGTGGTTTCTAGGGGAAAACCATTTGTTTATCATGCATGTTTAAATTCCGTCCCTTTATGCATTAAATGTTAAAAACTAGTTGTCGGGTATTGTTAAATGAACTATTAAATTAAATTAAATATGATTGAATAGTTAAAATAATTAAGTAAGGTTTTGCTAGCCCAAATTAAGGAAGAGAGAGAGAGAGAGAGAGGAGAGAGAGAGAGAGAGAGAGGAGAGAGAGAGAGAGAGAGACTCACTAATTTTTTTCTCCGTTTCCCCTCCTTTAACTATTGTGATGTTAACTCTCTCCAGTCTCCGCTAGTAAAGGGATTCTCACTAAACCCAACCAAATGCAAGGACTTGCCAAGTAAACAATTTGGGCCGAAGCTTTGCGCTTGGGCCCTGAGCTGGCAGGGGCGTAAACGAAGGTTTGGAGCGCTTAAATTAGAGTTTGGACTTTTATTAGTCTATTTTAATTTTCAAGGTGTAACGTGTTGGAAGCTACAAATGAATTTGATGATAGTTTGTTAGTTTGCTGGCATTAGTCTGTTAGTTTGTTGGTTACTCTGTTTTGTTAGTTTACTTCTGTTTGGTTTAAAGTTAATAAATCTAGTTGTAGGATCAAGTTTGTTATTTGGTTATTTCTCAGTTTACTAGGATCACGATTAGGTTTGTTAATCGTGATTGAATTAGTCTGTTTTTAGATTTTTTGTAAAAGGCTATTTAAGCTTTCTTTTGCTTCAATAAGAATGTGGAGAACATTCACCAATCTCTGTAAGTTTACTGCATAGAGAGTTTTTGATGATCTAATAGTGGTATCAGAGCCAGGGAAAAGGGAGCCTGAGTGTGTGTGAAAGAAATACTCGTGAGGAAAGAGAAGAGTGCAACACGAGTGTTGAAAGAGTGTGTGTAATGGCAGCGGAGTACTCAAGCAACTTCACACAGCCATGCGTTCCCAAATTTGATGGGGACTATGATCATTGGAGCCTGATCATGGAGAATCTTCTTCGATCGAAGGAGTATTGGAGTGTGGTTCAAACCGGATACAAGGAGCCAGGAGAAGAAGAAGTGTTGTCGACTGCACAGCAGAAAGATTTAGATGACGCCAAACTGAAAGATTTGAAGGCGAGAAACTATCTTTTCCAATCCATTGACAAGTCTATCCTGAAGACAATCACACGGAAGGAGACGACGAAGCAATTATGGGAATCAATGAAAATCAAGTATCAGGGTAATGTTAGGGTTAAACGAGCACAACTTCAAAGGCTTCAGAGAAGTTTCGAGATTCTGGAAATGAAGATAGGAGTGTCAATTACTGACTATTTTGGGAGAGTGATGATAGTCGCCAACGATATGAGGAATTGTGGCGAAGACATGTCTGATGTCAAAATCGTAGAGAAAGTTCTTCGTACACTCACGGAAAACTTTAACTACGTAGTGTGCTCGATTGAGGAGTCGAAAGATATCGACCAACTCACAGTCGATGAATTGTAGAGTTCCTTGCTTGTTCATGAGCAGAAAGTTCGATGAAGAGGAGATGATGAACAAGTGCTCAAAGTTGAATATGAAAACTCGGGTGCACGCGGAAGAGGAAGAGGGGCTGTGAGGGGCAGCGGAAGCATGCGAGGAAGAGGGAGAGGTAGAATGTTCAACAAGGCAACCATAGAGTGTTTTAAATGTCATAAACTAGGACACTTTCAGTATGAGTGTCCTAGCTGGGTGAAGGCAGCAAATTATGTGGAGATTGATGATAAGGAAGAGTTGTTGTTGATGGCTCACATTGAACTCAATGGTACAACAAGAGAAGGTATCTGGTTTCTTGACTCGGGATGCTCCAACCATATGACAGGAAATAAGGAGTGGTTCATGGACTTTGATGAAAGTTTTAGGCACACAGTGAAACTGGGAAATAGCTCAAGAATGCCAGTGATGGGGAGAGGCAACGTCAGACTTGAGGTTGAAGGTATGACTCAAATAATAACTGATGTGTTTTTCATTCCTGATCTTACCAATAATTTACTAAGCATTGGTCAGTTACAAGAGAAGGGATTGACTATTCTAATTGGTGAAGGTGTTTGTAAAGTCTATCATCCACAAAGGGGTCTTATTGTGCACACGCAAATGACAACTAATCGGATGTTTGTTTTGCTTGCTTACATAAAGCCACGCTTCTCAAGGTGTTTACAAGTAGAGGAAGATGATGATATCAGCCTATAGCACAAGAGATACGGTCATTTGAACAACAAGAGTCTTTGTACCATGCAATATAAACAACTTGTGAGGGGTTTGCCACAGTTCAAAGTAGCAAACAAGGTGTGTGGTGTGTGCAATGTGGGAAAACAACATCGTGAAACTATACCAAAAAGAAGTAATTGGAGAGCATCAGAAAGGTTACAACTGATTCATGCAGACTTGTGTGGTCCTATCACACCCATGTCGAACAGCAAGAAGAGGTACCTTTTGGTTTTTGTTGATGACTTTAGTCGAAAACTCTAGATATATTTCTTAGTTGAAAAGAGTGAAACCTTTGCTATGTTTAAGAATTTTAAGCAATTAGTTGAGAAAGAGATAGGGAAGAGTATTTGTTGTTTACGAACTAACAGGGGAGGAGAGTTTACGTCGAACGAGTTCAACACTTTCTGTGAAGAACAGGGCATAAAAAGGCAACTGACGACTTCCTATACTCCGCAACAAAACGGAGTAGCTGAGCGCCGAAACCGCACTATCATGAACATGGTCCGGTGTTTATTGACAGAGAAGGAGATGCCAAAGATTTTTTGGCCAGAGGCAGCTAGATGGACAACTCATGTGCTGAATAGAAGTCTTACAATGGCTATGAAGGATCAGGTTCCTGAAGAATGTTGGAGCGGCATCAAACCAAGTGTGGATCATTTTAGAGTGTTCGGGTGCATTGGCCATGTACACATTCCTAAGAAGAAAAGATTGAAACTTGATGATAGAAGTCACAAATGCGTACTTCTTGGTGTAAGTGATGAATCAAAAGCTTATCGATTGTATGATCCGATTACAAAGAAAGTGATCATAAGCCGAGACGTGATTATTGAAGAGAATGAACAATGGAATTGGGGAATGAGCTTAGAGGAAGCCAAGCTTGACGTTCTAGACTGGGGAGATGGAGAAGATGATCTAGTGCATGAAAATGAAGCAAATGAGGCTGAGGAGAGTCCACTAGAGATAAGTATCGAACCTAAAAATTCATCGGAACAAAGTATATCAAACTCACAAGAAGAGATAGTTCGGCGAGAAGAGAGAGTTCGGCGAGCACCAGCATGGTTACAGGACTACATAAGTGGAGAGGGGTTATCAGAGGAAGAAGATGATCAGAACCTGGCACTATTCATGTCACATGAAGAACCAACCTGCTTTGAGGAAGCTGCTAAAGAAGAAAAACAAAAGGATGCAATGAAGCTTGAAATAGAGGCCATCGAGAGAAATAAGACCTGGGAGCTTGTACGTTTACCTATAGGAGCTAAAAGGATCGGAGTGAAGTGGGTCTTCAAGATCAAATTAAATGAAAATGGTGATGTTGACAAGTACAAGGCCAGATTAGTTGCAAAAGGCTATGCACAGAAGTAAGGTGTTGACTACAACAAAATATTCGCTCCAGTTGCTCGTTGGGACACAATAAGAATACTGTTAGCTGTGGCTGCTCAAAGAAGTTGGTTGGTGTACCAGCTTGACGTAAAAAGTGACTTTCTGTATGGAGAATTGAAAGAAGTAGTATACGTTGAGCAACCAGAGGGGTACATCAAAGAAGGGGAGGAAGACAAAGTGTATAGACTCAATAAGGCATTATATGGACTAAAACAAGCTCCTAGGGCCTGGTTTAGTCGAATTGAGAGTTATTTTCTCAGAGAAGGATTCAAGAGAAGCAATCATGATTACACATTATTTGTTAAAAGAGAAGAAGGTGAAAAGCTTCTGATGGTGAGCCTCTATGTTAATGATTTGATATATGCAGGCAATGATATTGGTGTGTGTGAAAAATTTAGGAACTCAATGAAACTAGAGTTCGAGATGACCGATCTTGGAAAAATGAGATATTTCTTGGGTGTGAAGGTCCAACAGAGTTCTAAGGGAATTCATTTGTGCCAAAAGAAGTATGCAAGTGAAGTTCTGGAGAGGTTCAAAATGTGGAATTGCAATCCTATGAAGAATCCGATAGTACCTCGAACTAAGCTATCCAAAGAAGATGGTGGTGCAGATGTAGATGCAATATTATACAAACAATTAGTGGGGAGCTTGATGTATTTGACGACAACAAGGCCAGATATGATGTACGTTGTGTGTCTTATTAGTAGATTTATGGCCAAACCAAAGGAGGAACACTTACAGGCAGCAAAAAGGGTGCTCAGGTATTTGAAAGGGACACTAGATTTGGGACTGTTTTACAAGAGCGGAACTGGTAGCGAGTTGAAGGCGTACACGGACAGTGACTATGCAGGAGATGTGGACGATAGGAGGAGTACGTCTGGGTATGTTTTCCTGTTGAGCGAAGCTGCTGTATGTTGGAGTTCAAGAAAGCAGGCAATAGTTACTTTGTCTTCGACGGAGGCCGAATATGTGGCAGCAACAGCTTGTGCCTGTCAGTGCATTTGGATGAAGGAAGTTTTTTCTCAAATTGGCTTCTCTCAATGTAAGTGTGTGGAGATTTTCTGTGATAATAGTTCTTCTATTAAGCTTTCAAAGAATCCAGTTATGCATAGGAGAACTAAACATATACACGTGAGATATCATTTCTTGCGTGATCTTACAAATGAGGGAACTGTGAAATTAGTTTTTTGTGGAGCTGAGAACCAGGTTGCAGACATAATGACAAAGCCCGTGAAGTTGGAAACATTTGTGAAACTTCGTCAACTTCTTGGTGTTCAAGCTTTGACTGATTAAACTGGATGCTTGTTAGCATTTCCAGTTTAGGGGAGGATTTGTTGGAAGCTACAAATGAATTTGATGATAGTTTGTTAGTTTGCTGGCATTAGTCTGTTAGTTTGTTGGTTACTCTGTTTTGTTAGTTTACTTCTGTTTAGTTTAAAGTTAATAATTCCTAGTTGTAGGATCAAGTTTGTTATTTGGTTATTTCTCAGTTTACTAGGATCACAATTAGGTTTGTTAATCGTGATTGAATTAGTCTGTTTTTAGATTTCTTGTAAAAGGCTATTTAAGCTTTCTTTTGCTTCAATAAGAATGTGGAGAACATTCACCAATCTCTGTAAGTTTACTGCATAGAGAGTTTTTGATGATCTCTGTAAAAGGCTATTTAAGCTTTGCGCTTGGGCCCTGAGCTGGCAGGGGCGTAAACGAAGGTTTGGAGCGCTTAAATTAGAGTTTTGAACTTTTATTAGTCTATTTTAATTTTCAAGGTGTAACGTGCGCACTTACTAAAAAACAGAGTATGTTACATAAATTTAGATATTCCTACCATGGTTTCGGCTGGGAATATCTCCACATAATCTCCGTCATCTCAACTATTCATTAGTATTTTAGCACTCTAGGCTGCAGGCTGTCGCAATTCATTACTATTGCGACTTATATCATGTTCTTAACTCCAAATAAATTATAACACGTGGCTTTGATACTATATAAAGAGAGCCTAGTCTCATGCGATATATGCCACGATAATGCCCCATTAAAAGATGCACCAATTGGCGCGTTGACCAACAGTACAAATAAAGCATTGCCAGTGCAGGTTGAAAGGTTGGTTAACCTCCTAATTACGCAAAAAATAGCAAAATTAGCTCCAATGCGTGCTCTTCAACCAAACATCAACCAAGAAAATTCTAATCTCGACAACCTCCCATCTTAATCCACTCTATATATATCTCCCATCACGACTTACGCGTTACTCCTCAAAATTTTACAAAAAAAAAAAAAAAAAATGACGGATACAAGATGGGGAGTATTCTTGGTGACGCTTCTGCTCGTCGCATCGTGGTCGTCGATGGTCGCCACAGAGGTTAGGGGTCAAGGCACGGGCACGCAGACGGGAGAAGACCCGTGTCTTTCAAAGTGCCAGGACGAGTGGAGGCGCTGCCGGAGAGTCTGCAGGCGGATGCCGATGGGAGGTCGCAGAGAGGACTGCGGTGCCGGGTGTGGGAATGAGTACTTTGGGTGCATTGATGTTTGCTGATCACGTTCTTGTTAAGGAATTTGCTTGTTTTTATGAATAATTGAAGCTGATCATGCTGGTAAAAATTTTTTATTTACTTTGTGCCTGGTATGCTTTGTTGCTCTGTGTATAGTTTCTGTGAACATACGGTTTCAATAATATGCCGATGATCATGATTTATTTCTAGCATCTCCATATTTGAATTTGAATAAGATCTATAACTTTGTCCACAAAAGGAGTAAAAGAAACAGAGAAAACCCCCCCTGCTGTTTTAGAAACCAACTCTGTTAACCTCAACACCGCTAATTAATTAAGCTCGACAAGTTGATGTTACTTTGTGCGATCCATGATGTAACTTTGAGTTCTTTATAACCTCATAGGGGGTTCAAATGGGCCGAGTCAAAATGGAATTTGTAAAATTCAACTTCATGGATATCATAGAGATCTCTCTTTTCAATCACGAGTACAAACTGCAGACGAGAGCGCAAGCTACCCCTAATTAAAATCCGGCTCGGTTGTATTGGATCCATCTAGCTGCTACCTCTTTATCTGGAGACCAAGCTGGGTTCCTAATCAAGAACTACGTGTGAGAGCAAGTGCATCAAGCTCCCAGTTGGGAGTCCTAGTCAGCAAGCTCTCAAGATCTCTCAAGCATTTTAGAATAAAAAATTAAAAAAATAAGCCTTGGGAGGCACTCCTTCTTTTATGGAGCTCCAATAAGCTCCTAGTTAGGAGCTCTAACAATATCAAAAAAACCCCTCTTCTATTTTAATATTTTACCCATTACTTTCAATTATATTTAAACCTCTTGTATTTCATTTCTAACCGTTGGATACGGCCTTCGAGGGAGTGCACATGGTCTTCGAGGTAACCCACGGTTTTCGAGGGAACGTACACGGTCTTCGAGGTAACCCGTGGTCTTCGAGGTTGGGCACGAAGTTCGAGGTATCAAAAACTTTGACCGTCAACCGACTGATTCCTATAAAATTCGATGGATTCTCTCCTCAACCCATCATCTCCAAGAATAAAATATCTAGCTCATCTAGCTCTAGCGATGATGAAATGATAAAGACGTTCTTTCTTATGGGAGCTGCTGTCGTTGAGGAAGAAGAACAAGAGAAATGTTCAACTTCAGTTCAACACAAAAGACGTATCGTGCTTCATCGAAACCGACTAGAATGCCACAATCGGTTGTTCCAAGATTATTTTGCTGACGCACCAACCTATCATCTTCATTATTTTTGTCAAAAATTCAGAATGACGCGTTCGTTATTCCTTCGAATCCACGACGCAGTCGTCGAACATGACAAGTACTTCATCCAAAAGAGGAATGGTACTGGACAATTAGGATTATCTAGTCTTCAAAAGATTACTGCAGCTATGCGGATGCTCGCATATAGAGCATTCGCTGACTCCGTTGACGACTACGTTCGGATCGGTAAAAGTACGTCGCTTGAGAGCGTGAAGAGGTTCGTTCGATCGATTATCAACATCTTTGGAGAGGAATACCTTCGTTCACCGACTAATGAAGACGTTGCACGCTTGCTCGAGGAAAGTTCACAACGAGGTTTTCGTGGTATGCTTGGGAGCATCGACTGCATGCACTGGACATGGAAGAACTGTCCAACTGCCTGACAAGGTATGTATACTGGACATTTTCATGAACCTACAATTATTTTGGAGGTCATAGCTAGCAAAGATCTTTGGATATGACATGCCTTCTTTAGACTGCCGGTGTCTCACAATGACCTTAATGTTCTACATCGTTCACCGGTTTTCGCACAACTTGCGGAGGGAAGAGCTTCATCGTGCAACTATACTGTCAATGGCCATGAGTATAATATGGGATACTATCTCGCGACGGGATTTACCCAGAGTGGTCCACATTAGTGAAGACTATTCCAGCACCTCGAGGAAACAAACATAAGTACTTTGCTCAACAACAAGAAAGCGCAAGAAAAGACGTTGAGCGAGCTTTTATCGTGTTGCAAGTTTGATTTGCGATTTTTCATGGACTAGGACGTTTCTGGCAACCTTGTGTGCTGAAAGAGATCATGACAGCTTGCATCATAATGCATAACATGATCGTTGAAGATGAACGAGATTGTGGTTTGGACAACAACTTTAACTTTACTGATTCGGTACCAGTCGTTGAACCTTCTCATGTGCAGACGATGACTCTAACTGAGTTCATCCAAAATCATCATCGGATCAGGAACACACAAACACACAAATCACTAAAAATGATTTGATCGAGCATCTGTGGCAGCTCAAGGGATCCATCACCGAGGATTAAGTTTCTTTATGTCTAATGTAATTTCAGAAAATGAGTTCAATTTGTTGTACTACGCCAATTTCATTTTCAATAAAGTAGTTGTTTTCATTCAATGCCAAATTTTGTAACTTCAAGTACAATCATAAATCTAATACAAGATAATATTTGATAATTAGGAAGAACTAATGAGGATGCGATGCGAGTACAATATATGATAATTAGGAAGAACCCTTAGACATCCACCTCTCTAATATCTCTGCCTGACGCATTTCAAAGTATTGTCGTTGAACTGAATTGAGTGTTGAGAGATCCATCTTCATGATATCGTCATCTTGTTTCTTCTGTTTTAGCTCTATTTTTTGATTGGTGGTTTACTTCATCCACGCGAAAGCCTCTCCCATGATGGACGTAGTGCACTCAGAGTTTTCCACATTTTATTTCCTCTTGAGCTTTGCCGCTTTCCTCCCTTCAGGTCTTACTAACACATCATCCGAGTCAGTGTTCAACTCGATGGGGGTCGCTGGCATGGAATTGTTTGGTGAGGAATCAAAGTTTGTGGTTCTTCTCGGCTGTGATCGAATCTTATTGTAAGTTTCCATTTGTTGGATCCACTTTTGATGATGACGCAACTCAACCCAGCAATGGTCAAACACGAATGGTTTACCATAAAGAGATTGGTATAATTCTTTTACTTCTGCAGTCTACACAAGAGTTAAATTTAGAATAATCAAACATAATTAAACATATATTTTCCTCTCTTCAATGCTATGTTGTTTATATAAAAACATATAAGTTAAATATTTACCTGGTCAATAATTCCCGTACCAGATCTTTGTCTTCCTTCAATCTGAGCAACGCACCCGCAGAACTTGTTGACGGACAGTTGAATCGTTGACCAACAGTGCATCATTTGGTTTGGTGTGCGGCTCGTTGGATCAATGGAGTATTGGATAATGTAGTTGTTAGCTCTGTGCCAAAACTTATCTTTGTGTTGCCCCGTACCTGGATGGCGTCTTGGCTCGTGTTCAGCCAAGCAGACACAAGAAGCTTATCCTCGTGGACAGTCCAATTTTCGGACCACGTGTAAGCCTTCTTCTTCTTTGTGGTCGGTGTTTCTTAGGATGACACTTGTTGTGTTGTCGATTGCAAGAACTCGATGGGGTTACCTTCTTCTACGACTTCTGTATAGAACGGCGGGTATAAGGTTGATCCTTCACCGATAAGGAGTTGCGAATAATAGTTTTGGGAGGGATCCATGAGATTTGTAATTTGATAGGGAAATATAGAGTTTTTTTATGAGAGAGTTGTGTGGAATGATTTGTGTATTGAAGATTGAGAATTTATAGATGATTTTTTATGTTGTCCAATACAGTTTTGGTTATCCCAACGGCTAAATTTTTTACCTCAGCCGTACATTTTTAACTCAAATTTTCACCTCAACGGCTCCAAATCAACTCAACTTTTCACCTCAACGGTTCCAAATCAACTCAACTTTTTCACCTCAACGGCTAAACTTTTCACCTCAATAGTTTTGGTTTGCTTCATTATTATATTCACTATTTTGATGAGTATCGGCTCAATTCTCAAACAGCACCAACCCTAAATTAAGAAAACAAGGGTATTTATTTCATCCTCTCCCTTTGACAGACCCAACCCCACCCCAATTAAAAAAACCAACGAACCCAACCCCAAATCCTCTCCCGCAACCTTCGCCGATCTTTCAACTTCGGCTAACGCCATCCTCTCCATCGACGGCATCGACCCGAATGCTTAGACAACGTCGCCGGCACTGTCGTCCCGAACCTCCGCCGACCCCAACCCCAAATCCTCTCCTGCAACCTCCGCCGACCCGAACGTCACCAGAGCCCAATGCTTCGACAACGTCACCGGCACCGTCGTTGGAGGCCTCTTCGCCGCTAGAGTGGTACAAACTGGTAGGGGGCTTTTTGTAGGGGGTTTTTGTAAAATTTTTAGGAGTTGGGAGCTCCCAAGCGCTCCACAAATTTGTGGAGCGCTTGGTAGGTCCGATGGCGGCAAGATCCACGTCAGCCTTGAGAGCGGGCTTGGGAGCAGTTAGGAGGTTGCTGGAGGGTATGTTGTTGACTTCCATTGCCACGTCAGCCTTGAGAGCCCTCTTCAGAGCTTGCTGCCCTTGCTCTGAGGAAACTAGCTGTCTATGCATCCAAAGCCCACTCTCGCAAGTAATTAACCCTAACCTACCAAGTCTCTCTCTCACTCCAACTACACTTCACCAACTTCAAATCATTCCCTATATATATGTGGAATTGACACCGAAGCAATCAACCATTTCATTGTTATTATGGTTATCTTTTGTTCAAAGCATTTATGTTTTACCCAAGTAGTAGTGTATGTACTATCTATAAACCCAAACAATTTTGTATACTTGCCTTTAATTTCAAGTGGGGCATAATTCGGAGTTAAAGTAGACTGTATGTATACTTTTAGAAGGGAGAAAACCCAAAATATCCTCAACCCACTCAAAACTCCCCTCCCCTTCTTCTTATCTCTCCCTCCATCTCATTTTTTTTTGTAAGAAACGATCCCCTGATTCAAAACTTAAAAGTGCTCCTCCCAAATTCAAAAATAATAGGGTAATTACATATTAGTCCCTTACATCATCTTTAATTGCCAAGTAGTCCCTCAAATCTTCAATTTCCTTGCGGATTCATTCCTCTGTTAGGTATTTTGTTAATATTGTTAACTTTAGTTGGTTAAGCCTTAACCCAACATGGAAATTTGCTCAAATGACTTTCCAGAGGGGAATTTTATCATTGGAATAGCTTAAAATTGGTTTTGGGGAAGTTCTGACCGTTGAAGGAGGTCTTCGTGTGTTTGGGCATTTGCCAAAAAAAAAAAAAAAAAAAAAAAAAAAAAACAGATCAATTAGCGAATCCAAAGAATGATAGAGAAGAACTTAGAAATTACTGTGCCTTGATGTAAACCACTGCCTTAAAAGCTATTTCGCTCTGACCGTGATGCAAATTAGCTACTTGGCAGTCACTCCCCAAGGTTAACATAAATCATGTGCACTCACAATGAGAGGAATGTTGCGCGCCGTACGGAAGCGTGCTCGACAACCAAACGAGTCGGTGAGCAATGAGAGAAGAAAACCAAACCAAATTACGAGTGCAATTCACCAAAATACGACACAAATCAAACCAAACACAAGGATTTACGTGGTTCGGCAATTGTCTACGTCCACGGGGAGAGGATGGAGAGATTTTACTATATGGAGGAGAAATACAACGGGTTACAACTCACAAAATCACTCAAATATAACCCTAACCAAAGCTCTCAACTCCCTCACAATATCTCACTCTCAAAGTGCTCAAAACAATGCTAATTCTCTCCTTTTCTCTCCTTAAGAAACCCTAAAAAATGTGGTCCTATTTATAATAAAACACAATCCCAAACAAAGAAGGATTCCCAAACAAAGGAGGATTCTAAAAAACGAGTCTGCCACACCCTGCACCGTGGGTGTGGCAGAGGGTGTGGTGCAGGACAGATTCTGTCACACCCTGCACCATGGGTGTGGCAGAGGGTGTGGTGCAGGACATATTCTGCCACACCCATGGCAGACACCATACCAGGGTGTGGTGGAGTCTGTTTTGGGTTACTCTTCACGTTTTTCACAATTCCTTCGCCGTTTTCACAATTCTCCACCTCGGCGAAGTGTTCCCAACACTGAGCCGACACCAACATGAGCACCAATGTGTCGTCTCTCTAAACTCGGCTGTACCAATGTGGTTGCCTACGTACCCCCTCTCCCAAGGGATCAAGCCGCCCGTAGTTCATCCAAATGGCCACGAACGACCTCAATCAACTAGAAGAGTTCGCAACCCTTCTCCAACATCACGATCAAGTCTATGGCTGATAGCTCCTCCAATGGCCTCAAACACCTCCATTTGAGGTGAACCAATGGCCATATCCAAACTATGTCTGCCAGCCGCACTTGAATCAAAATCTAACTCATCATCTGCATCCAAATCCAAATGACTCCCGTGCTGTGTCACCTCAGCTGGAATCCTAAATAATGCAGTATGATCTGGAGTAATCTTCACCCAATATGGAGTAGCATCCATCTCCACCCGCTGCGATACATCTAAGGTCTGTCCAAAACTCTCCACCTGCTGAGAGTCAATTAGCTCCCTCATCGAAGCCTCAACCAAAGTGACACTATCAGACCAAACATCCATTGGATTTTTATCTCCAATCACAGCAGTTGACAACTCTTTAATAAGATGACTCAAATATGTCGAAGCCTCAGTCCAGAACCTCTTCTGCAAACCATTGCTCGACCACAAACACCGATCCTCCTCCAACAAGGCACGGTTCTCCAAATTTGTCACCCTATCTATCTGCCCCAAGATTTTCTTTCCAACGAAGTGTCTCGAAATGCCATGAGCTCGGCTCCAATACAGAAATAGGTCCATCTTGTACCTCCTACCAAAACCAGAATGGAGTACCTTCACCTCTCTGTCTATCACACACTTCTTCAATCTGTTGGAAACTACTAGGACTTTCTCCAAAGGGGATTTGGTTGCAACCCAAACACGCCTAGAACAGTCACCAACAAAGGAAACCAAACGCCTATTACCTCCCAATGATGCCCCCTTGGAAGGCCTCCAAACATCCACGTGAACTCCTCCAGAACGACCCTTAGCACGGTGAATAGAGGTGCCAAACTTCACCTTGGTCTTCTTGCTCACTTTAACATGTTCACTGGACTTCAAACTGTAGGTCTTCGCACCCTCTTTCAATCTATGCGAGGAATCAATACTGGAATGGCCAAGCCCCAAATGCCGCAGTCTAGTCGAATCAACAGAAGTCGCCAGTTCTCCACCTGCCACTATACCTCTAGTCAAGTAATACAGGTTATTCCTCCTAACGCCCTTCATCACAATCCGAGAGTCTTCCACAATCTTGAGAACCATGTCCTCAATTCGAACATTCAGACCCTCTCCAACCAAAGCTCCAATTGAGATCAAGTTCTTCCTCAAAGAAGGAACACATCTCACATCATTTAGCTCCCTAACAGTCCCGTCAAACATTTTCATACGAATTCTTCCTATCCCAAGGATCTGACATGCACGGTTATCAGTCATGTACACCACACCACTATCCAGCTTCTCAAAACTGGAGAACCATTCCCTTCTAGGGCACACATGATAGGTCGCACCACTATCCAACATCCACTCGGATTCCTCCGAATAGCTCCATGTAGGACTGATCGAAAGCGAATAAATAGAAGAATCAGAATTATTACCATCCGATACGATATTTGCTTCTGATGATGGTTGCTTCCCTTTTCCTTTCTGCTTATTCTTCATCCATTCGTCGAGCTTTTGGCAGTCTTTCTTCTAATGACCAGTCTCCTTGCACCAAGCACACTGATCTTTTCCAACTGTAGGATGCCCTACTCTAGACTGTGACTTCCAATTCTTCCGGTTCGGATTCTTCCCTCTTACGACCAACGCCTCTGCTACCAACTCAGTTGAAGTCTCCTTATCCTTCTTCCGAAGCTGATAATTCACAAGTGCAGCAGTGACCTCACTATACGAAAGTGATGCCTTCCCATTAATCAGAGTAAGAACGAAGGTCTCATATTCATCGTCAGGCAAGGAACTCAATAGCAACAACGCCTTGTCCTCATCTTTAATTATAACATCCACGTTCGCCAAATCCGCAAGAAGCTTCGTGTAGTGGTTCATGTGATCTCTAATGAAGGTTCCCTTCTTCAATTGGAAACGATAAAGCATCCTCTTCAAATGCAAGCGATTTTTCACACTCTTGGTCAAATACTTGCTTTCGAGAATCTCCCAAATCTTCTTTGCAGAAGTCTTATTCATCACATCATATTTTAGATCTTGAGTCAAACAAGACCTAATCACACCACACGCCGTTCGATTCATTTTCTTCCAAACCTTCTCTTCAATCTCATCTGGCTTGTCATCTAACTCCAAAGTATCCTCCAAATTCTGCGCGTGCAGCGCATCCAAAACCTCGCATCTCCATAATCCAAAGTTGTTTGTGCCATTAAACTTTTCCACATCTATCTTCATAGAGTGGATATTCAAACTCTGAATGGTCTTCGCGCTAGAAGCACCACCCTCGACACCCGAAGCACCTTCTTTCCCCGACATACTTTCTCAATGCACCAACGAATGAAGAATAGATCCAAAATTGAAAAGATAAAGTTTTTACCAAAAGATCCCACCTTTATCACCAAATGAAGCCCTAGACGAGCCTCCAAATTGATCTACTCCTCCAAATAGCCTAAGCGTATCCCGAGCTCTGATACCACTTGTTGCGCGCCGTGCGGAAGCGTGCTCGACAACCAAACGAGTCGGTGAGCGATGAGAGAAGAAAACTAAACCAAATTACGAGTGCAATTCACCAAAATACGACACAAATCAAACCAAACACAAGGATTTACGTGGTTCGGCATTTGCCTACGTCCACGGGGAGAGGATGGGGAGATTTTACTATATAGAGGAGAAATACAACGGGTTACAACTCACAAAATCACTCAAATATAACCCTAACCAAAGCTCTCAACTTCCTCACAATATCTCCCTCTCAAAGTGCTCAAAACAATGCTAATTCTCTCATTTTCTCTCCTTAAGATACCCTAAAAAACGTGGTCCTATTTATAATAAAACACAATCCCAAACAAAGAAGGATTCCCAAACAAAGGAGGATTCTAAAAAACGAGTCTGCCACACCCTGCACCGTGGGTGTGGCAGAGGGTGTGGTGCAGGACAGATTCTGCCACACCCTGCACCATGGGTGTGGCAGAGGGTGTGGTGCAGGACAAATTCTGCCACACCCATGGCAGACACCACACCAGGGTGTGGTGGAGTCTGTTTTGGGTTACTCTTCACGTTTTTCACAATTCCTTCGCCGTTTTCACAAGGAAAGGAACTCATGAGCTCAAACAATTGCTCAAGAAATTGAATAGAAAGAAACTGTTATTTTTAAATAGAGAAGGAAAGTTAATTTTTGTTTATGCATATTTCAGGCTTTAGAAAAACCAAGGATATTTATGGATAGAATCTTTTTCTCTTGGTGGTGGATCCAATCTTGCCAATTAAATCCGCACTTACGAGTGCTGATAATTAAGGTTAACGACAGACAACATTAATAGAGAAAATCAACCAACAATATTTACTACTTGAAGTAACAACTAATCACATAAAGCACAAACATTCGATCTACACCTTCACACTCACGTAGGTGAATCCATCAAGTGTGTCACAAATCACACCACCATAAGGCTATGGATTCATTAGGAGCAAATGCTCAACCTAAAATACATCAATCATTTGCACTAGTTCACGCCTTAGGGAAATTGAGTCGTCTCATGATTTCCTTTGACCTCATTGAACCCGTTGATATCAGGTTGGGCACCATCATGATTTCCTCAACTATAGGTTTTAAATCTACCACCCTCCACATATCAAGGATAACTTTGCTTGGCAGCCCTTTAGTGAGAGGACAAGACTAAGTGTTGGGAGTACTGTGTGTGTTTTGAGGATTCACAAATTTGCCGAGAGAGAAGGCACACAAATCAACTAATAATAGCACAAACTTAAACACAGAAGTTTAATGTGGTTCGACAAATTGTCTACGCCCACGGGGTAAGAAGGGGATGAGTTTTTCACTATAAAGAAAGAGAGTACAAAATAGAGATTACAAGATCACTCAAAAGCTCACAAATAATCTCTCAAACTAAACTCTCAAATCTCTCACAAAACCCTCAAACAAATTGCTCAGAAATAATTCTCTTTTTTGTGCTCAAAACTCTCATTCAAGCTACCACAAAACTCAATCAATACGATTAAAAAGCCTAAAAAAATCGTGTTTCTATTTATATTAAATATAAATCCCAAACAGTGCAGGAAGCCGAAGCAGGCCCAGAACCGACTCGCGGTCGATCGGACAGAACTACAGAATCCAGAAAATCATTACAGGGTTTGGCGGCCGACCGGATCTAACATCGCAGTCGACCGACCAGAACTCTAGAAACTACCCTGTACTCGTACACGTTTGCGGTCGACCGCGACTAACTTGGCGGTCGACCGGACAACACTCAAAATGTTCCCAGCTTTAAATTTCCTGAACCTCGTCAATGTGTTCGTCGTTTCTACAATTCTCCATCTCGGCTAAGTTTTCCCAAAATTGAGCCGATACCAAACAAACCAAATGTCCCAGTTATTGCGTCCAGTACGAAGTAAAACAATTCACGACAACAGACCCAATCCACAATAAGTCGAGAACCCAAATGAGAATGCGAACAAACTCCAAAACGTCGGTATCAACCCATCAAATTGGTTGCATTAAAACTGACTGTCTACGTATCCTTTGCCCAAGGAATCAAACCTCACGTAGTTTACCCAAATGGTCGCAAACGATCTCAATCAACTAGAAGAATTTTCAATCCTTCATCAACATCTCGATCATCAACACTAACAAATCTACAACTGATAACACCTGTTGTAATCGAATCATGATCCTGAACATCAAGTTCCTGTTCCTCAAACACATAATCTATATCACCATCAACAATATCTCCAATCTCTGTCACCCCAGCTAGAATCCCAGTCAATACAGAATAATCTGAAGTATGTGGAATAGTCTCCACCCAATGTGAAGAGCATCACTCTCCACCCGCTGCAATACATTTATAGTCTGTCCCAAACTCTCCATCTACTGAGAGTCAATTGACTCCCTCATCGAAGTCTCATCAAAAGTGACATTCTCAGACCAAACTTCCAATTGAGTTTTACCTCCTATCACAACAGTTGGCAACCCTTTAATAATGTGACTTGAATATGTCAACGCCTCAGTCCAGAAACTCTTCGGAAACCATTGCTAGACCACAAATACTGATCCTTCTCCAGCAAGACACGATTCTCCAACTTTGCCACCCTATCTAGTTGCCCCAAGATTTCCTCTTCAATAAAGTGTCTCCAATTGCCTTGAGCTCGGCACGAATACAGAAATGGATCCCTCTTGTACTTCTCACTAAAATCAGAGCAGAGTACCTTCATCCTTCTATCTTTCTTACACTTCTTCAACATATTGTAGACTACTAGGACTTTACTCAAACGGGACATGGTTGTAATCCAAACATGCCTAGAATAGTCATCAACAAAGGAAACCAAATATCTGTTACCTCCCAATGATGTCTTCTTGAAAGGCTCCCAAATGCTCATGTGAACTCCATCGAAAAGACCCTTAGCTCGATGAATAGAGGTGCCAACCTCGGTCTTCTTGCTCACATTAAAATGTTCACTATACTTCAAATTGCAGGTTGATGCACCTTTCTTCAAATCAATACTAGAATGACCAAGCCTCAAATACCACAGTCTAGTCAAATCAATAAAAGTCATCAGCTTTCCACCTGTCACTGTATTTCCAATCCAATAGTACAAGTTATTATTCCTGATGCTCTTCATCACAATCAAAGAGTATTCCACAATCTCGAGAACCATGTCCTCAATACGAACTTTCAGACTCTCTCCAACTAAAGCTCCAATCGAGATCAAGTTCTTCCTTAAAGAATGAACACATCTCACTCTATATAACTCTCTAACCGTCCCATCAAACATTTTGATGTAAATTTTACCTATCCCAAGTATCTGGCATGCACGGTTATCACCCATGTATACTACACCACTATCCAGCTTCTCAAAACTGGAGAACCATTCTCTTTTAGGGCACACATGATAGGTTGCACCACTATTCAACATCCACTCAAAGTCCTCTGAATAGTTAACTATGAGACTGATAGAAAGTGAATAAACAGATGAGTCAGAAAGATTACCATCCGATATGACGATGTTTGCTTCTGATAATGATTGCTTTCCCTTTCCCTTCTGCTTGTTCTTCATCCATTCACTGAACTTTGGATACTCTTTTTTCCAATGACTAGTCTCTTTACACCAAGCACACTGATCTTTGCCAACTGTAGGATGCTCTGCTCTAGAATGTGACTTCCCATTCTTTCGGTTTGGATTCTTCCCTCTTGCGATCAATGCCTCTGCTACCGTGTCACTTGTAGACTCCTTATCTTTCTTCCTTAATTGATAATTCACAAGAGCAGTGATTACCTCACTATACGAAAGGGACGTCTTCCCGTTAATTAGGGTAAGAACAAAGGTTTCATATTTCTCATCTGACAAGGAACTCAACAACAACAATGTCTTGTTCTCATCCTCTATAATAACATCCACATTCGTTAAATTTGTAAGAAGCTTCGTGTAGTTGTTCATATGATCACTAATTGAGATTTTCTTCTTCAACTGGAAACGGGTAAAGTCTCCTCTTCAAATGCAAGTGGTTCTCAACACTCTTAGTCAAATACTTGCTTTCAAGAATCTCCTAAATCTTCTTTGTAGAAGTTTTATTCATCACATCATACTTTAGATCCTGCGTTAAACAAGACCTAATAACACCACACGTCATTCGATTCATCTTCTTCCAAACATTCTCTTCTATATCATCTGGCTTGCCATCCAATTCCAAAGTATCCTCCAAATTTTACACGTTCAGCGCATCCAATACCTCACATCTCCATAATTCAAAATTGTTCGTGTCATTAAACTTCTCCACATCTATCTTCGTAGAGTGGATATTCAAACTCTGAATGATCTTCACGCCAGAAGTACCACCCTTAACACTTTCTTTCCCAGACATCTTCCACAAAACACCAACAACCGATACAGAACAAACTGAAGAATAGATCTAAACTGAGAAAAGATAAATTCTTTACCAAAAAGATCCCACCTTTATCTCCAATTGAAACGTTAGACGAGCTTTCAAAGCGATCTACTCTTCCACCTAACCCCAAGCGTAGCCTGAAGCTCTGATACCACTTGTTGGGAGTACTGTGCTTGTTCTAAGGATTCACAAATTTGCTAAGAGAGAAGGCACACAAATCAACTAATAATAGCACAAACTCAAACACAGAAGGTTTAACGTGGTTCGAAAAATTGCCTACGTCCACGAGGTAAGAAGGGGATGGGTTTTTACTATAAAGAAAGATAGTACAAAATAGAGATTACAAGATCACTCAAAAGCTCACAAATAATTTCTCAAACTAAACTCTCAAATCTCTCACAAAACCCTCAAACAAATTGCTCAGAAAGAATTCTCTTTTCTGTGCTCAAAACTCTCCTTCAAGCTACCCCAAAACTCAATGAATATGATTAAAAACCCTAAACAAATCGTGTTTCTATTTATATTAAATAGAAATCTCAAACAGTGCAAGAAACCGAAGCAAACCCAAACCCGACTCGTGGTCGATCGCTCCAAAGTTTGCGGTCGATCAGACAGAACGACAGAATCCAGAAAATCATTACATGGTTTGACGGTCGACCAGACCTAACCTCGCGGTCGACCGACCAGAACTCTAGAAACTACCATGTACTCGTGCACGTTTGCGGTCGACCGTGACTAACTCGGCGGTCGACTGGATAGCACTCAAAATGTTCACGGCTTCAAATCTCCTGAACCCCGTCAATGTGTTTGCCGTTTCTACACTAAGCTCCTCTCAGATCTCACGTACTACAAAGAGAGTAGAAACCGTTGAGGCTGGTCTCCTCCAAAATGAAAATTCTGCTAGAATGTTTCTCAACTATTTTATCCATAACCTTGCCAAATGTATATTGACCCGACAACTTAAGCAGAATTTAAACCGTCATTCACAGCGGCATCTAGTATAAACAATCCTCCGTTCTGATAAACCTCCGCCCACAAATTCACCGTCGCCGGTCGGAACTAGCGTTCCTTCATCAAATGTCAACTTTAGCCCTACTTGGCTTTAGTAGAGCACCAGAAATTAAGTGCCTACACAATGAAAGAACGTAAATTAAGCACATTGTTTAAAGCTAAAAGTTTTCTAGAAGTTAATATATTTGTGGAGAATCTTTCCTTTATCAAGTACCCCACAACACTAGCTAGCATAGCCAATATTGTAGATGTACTCTACATCCCTAGGCTTCTCAAGGTCTTGAAACAAGCCCTTGTTTAGTGTAGATGTGCCGGATTGGGATCCTCTACTAATGAGGATCCTCCTAAGATCTCCTAATGATCGGAGATCTTGTTTTTTGATTTATCAATCAAAGGTCAAGATCTCATTCTCTTTCTCCTCCCTACTTTTCCTCATGAGGAGATCATGACCTTTGATTGATAAATCAAAGGCCAAGATCTCATGAGGATATCTTAGGAAGGGTCATCATTAGTAGAGGATCCCATTCCAGATCTGCCCAGTAGTCCCTTTGTCAACAACCCCTTCAACAATGTTTAATTCCCACCACGTTGGCTTTGGAGATCATTGCTGCGATTACCTCTCTCTCTCTCTCTCTCTCATTAGCATAAGCCATTTATCTAAACTTTAGAAATATCTTTTAATTAAAACGTTGGGGGAAAAATATAGTGAAGATCAATAACGATCGCAAAGAAGGATAGAGAAGAACTTAGAATTAATTACCGTATCATGATGTAAACCACTACGACCTTAAAAGTGATTTTGCACCAATCATGGTGCGTATCGGCTACTTCATTCTCACCCCCCCAAGGTTAACACATCGTTCTCAAATCATGCGCACTCACACAAGAGGAGTGGATCTCAGCTCGAACAATCAGGAAATTGAACAGAAAGAAACTTTTGTTTTTGAACAGCGAAGGGAAGCTAATTTTTGTTTCTGTATATTTCAGGCTAGCAAAACCAAGGATATTTATCGATATATAGAATTTTTTTTTTCTCCCGTTGGAGAATCCAATTAATCTTGCTGATTAAAATAGCACTTATTAGCATTTGATAGGGTTAATGTGAGACATCATTAATAAATAAAGATAATCAGCAATATTTGCTAATTATTAAGGCAATAGCTAGCTAATCACATGATAAGAAGATATATATTGACCCACAATTAATGGGTAATCAAAGCTAAAAGTGGATGTTTACGGTGACGGAAGTGAGGACTCAAAACACGGGCAATATGCTATATATTCTAGTACCCATATATTTTGCATTATAGCCCCCTCATAAATTTACATTACATCCGACATTAGGTTGCTGTTTGTGAGTTTAAACCTGTTATCAAATGGGTTGGTGAGATTAAAAAAGCTACCGTTAAACAGGAGTAGGGGATATAACAGGAAATCCGACCATTTTCATTTGATTTAATGTAAGTTCACCATAATAATTAACATCACCTAACAAGAGGGACGGATTTGCAGTGCAATTAAAGATTTGATGGGCTAATAAGAAAATACAGATCTTTGATGGACTTTTTGGCAATCAAGGATTATTTAAGGGACTAATATATATGCAATTACCCAAAAAATAAAAATTACCCCCACCCCCAACCACCACCCAACCCCTCAATTTCTCGCAAACGAACCCTTATTATGAGTCCTAAGATCCACCATTCCTCAAAATTGTTCTCGATCCGGGTGTTAATCGATGTTTAGGGTGGAAGATTTGAAAGTCGAAGAGCAATACCCAAATCATTCAGGAAGGAATTGAAGAGTGTATCTGAATGGGAGAGGACAATGCTCAACAACATGCTATTGGTTTGTCATTAGATGCATGGATGACAGTTGTTCTTGGTTCTAAAACTACTAAGAAATTGAGTACTTTTTATATACTATACGAACTTATGAATACTTCTTACATAATACATGATTATACGCACAAAGTCAAATACCGCGGGTAAGTGTATGAATACTTCTTGGTTGTAAGCTATTAACAACTATGAACATTTGAATACTTTATGAAAGACAAAAAGCATTGACGTCCCTCAACAACATGGGTAAGCGTATTCAATTTTTTCTACGTGTCCGGCCCATGTTTTTGTTTATCTTAATTATTTTCCTTGATGCAGAATTTATTGACAATAATCTATTACAATTGCGCTTGCTAGTAGTGGTCTTGATGATATTTACGTTGAGTGTCATCAGTGGAGAGAGCCGATTTCAATAGAAGAAAATTGGTATGTGAAATATATATACAGCCTGTTACTTACCAATGCTTTTGTCTAAAAGGGGAGTGTCAAGCGATATCCTACACAAATTCTTGCTAACCTTAAAGTTTGAGGTGTGCTTTAGATTTGAAATATATGATGTGTGTCTTTTGTACATAGCTTCATAGTTAAAAGAGTTTTTGTGTATTTTTAGGTTAGTATTGTAATCTTGTGGTGTACACTTTTTGAAATAAAACGTATACATGTTGAACTATGCAATCAAGATTGACTACCTAAAATCTCTTTTAACTACGAAAAATCTCCAGGACTTTGCTGCAAAGGAGCGATTGAAGAACATCAGTACTTATATATTAGTTAATATTTCTATATAAATTAAATGTCAGCAAATCCGGAAGATTAGGTCAGAGCAAAGCAACCTAAAGATGACTTCCACTTGCTTATAATACATATATGCACAAAATAATCCTCCACATGCATAATTAATTCTATAAGTTACCATTCCATGATCAGAGTTGAAGTCCTGAACAAAGAGGAAGCGAAGGCAGAGTTAACATGAAAGAAGCTCTTCACTTTTCTGAGGGCCCAAGCCTTTCTTAAGTACTTCGCGAATAAGCTTGTTTCATCCATTATTTGTGTTAATTCTAAACTATTAGAGAATCCTTTTTGAAGAGGGGGAAAAAAAAACTTATTTGCTATTTGTACAATGGGGTTAGAGCAGAAAGGAACTTGTTTCAAAGTTATTAATAATTCGTTCTAGTTGCAAGCAAGCTTTTCTTTACATATTCAATTTTTCTTTAATACCTACATTTTCCTTTCAAAAAAAAAAGTTGTTTCAATTTAACTCATCTCTCATGCTAATTTTTAGGAATAAAATTGGATTTTCTTCAATAATCTAAATTTATTTCGAAAACACATAAGATCAAAGTAATTAATATTATTATTGTAAAGGTAATCACTTGGTAGCTACATAAAGGTACATGCAGGGAAAAAAAAGCATTTATATTGGTGATTAGCGAGTAGAAGAGTTCTACAACTTCGTAATTAATATATCAAACTGTAGTTATTCTAGCGCTGTCCACAACAAGAAAATAGATCCCATAACTCTTAGGCAAAATAGGTACTTAGATACTCTATTATTTCAACTACTTTTACTTATATACTCCAACTTGTATTTGGTAGAAAAAGTATCCTAAACTTTTTAAACTTGCACTTATAAACCCTCATTTTTTAAGCAACACTTAAATACCCTAACATCTTTACAACTAGCACTTTAATACCCTAAAGTTTTCCTAATTAGCACTTAAATATCCTAAAGTTTTTAAAGTTTGCACATAAATACCCTTAGTTACGCAAACTTGAGGGTATTTAAGTGCAAGTTTTAAAAAATTTAGGATATTTTACTAGTAGAAAAACAAGCAAACTAGACAAAAAAACCGTCTAGGTTGCACAAAAATCCGTCTAGGTAGAGCAACCTAGACAGAAATCCGTCTAAAAAAGTCCGTCTACGACAATTTCGTCTAGTTTGAGTCAACCCAGACAGAATCCCGTCTAGGTTGATCTAACTAGACGGAAAACAACCTAGACGAAATTCATAATTCCGTCTAGGTTGCAACCTAGACAAAAAGTTCCTCTAGGAGGCAACCTAGACGGAACTTCCGTCTAGGTTGATCTAACTAGACGGAAAGCAACCTAGACGAAATTCATAATTCCATCTAGGTTGCAACCTAAACAAAAATTTCCTCTAGGAGGCAACCTAGACGGAACTTCCGTCTAGATTGAAGCAACCTAGACGGATATTCCGTCTAGGTTGTTGTTTTTTTGGCAAATTTTTTTAGACAGTTTATTCCCTGTACATTTTACATTACATTCACCCGATATACACATCAATACATAATTCCTGTATATTTTATAAACACATCCAATTAAATATAATCAATATTTATATCCCATACATACATCCAACAATCCAATCCAAAATACACATTCAACAATCCACTCCAATATACACATCCAACAATCCAAACCAACACTCAGTTCAGCAAAAACCTATCTTATCTGAATATTTTTAATAGATATACTAGCAATACCAAGTCCATAACATGAGATGAATAAAATAGAGTACTATTACAGATAAAAAACTATTTAGTGCATAAAAAATAAAAAAATCTTACATCGCGTCGTCATTGACAGCGGCTCTATCCCTCGCACGGAAATCACTAATGCTCCTTCCAATATCTCCAGTTTGAAGATCAAATTGATTAAATTTTAGAATCATGTAAAGTTTGATAATATATCAAACATAAATAGTTTTTTTAATATACTAGTCCCTTAAATATTCAATTTAGCATTAGTTTTTTTAGGAATTTCACTTTTATGGAAATAATATGCAACTACTATTTTTTTGGGGGACTTTCTTAGTATTTCCATTTTAATGAAAATAATATGCAACTATTGAATATTATGAGAATAATATATAATTTTTCGTGTAATTTTCTACATTTATGGGAGTAATATGTAATTACAGAAGATTTAATGAACTCATAATAACATAGTATGTGAGGGAAGATAAGATACTTGTGCATTGTTCTACCCAAAGCTGGTATTACCGATGCTCGAGTTTATAAGTGATATAACATTACCAAACAGATCAACAGGAATCACACCGTCCAAACAACTTATAATGTAGGACATGACCTCGTCCATGGTGCGAGCCCTCAACACAATACTACTCATCTCCGTAGTCATATGAACGTGCAGTTATGAGTCAATCTTTTCACGTAAATACGTGGAGACACGTAAAGCAAGTGTGATAGCCTGCAATTTGACCACTAAAAATATTTTCCCTAAAGTAAATCTAAAACATATATAGAAACTAATTAGACCACTCTAGCAGCTGTCATAGAAAGATTTTTATCCATTAATAATATAGTAGTGCTTACATCTAACTTCGTATACTTTGTATATTTTTATTTCTTAAAAAATTCGGCAGCACCAACCAATGTTCTTCCTATACATTGTGTGGATGTTATTATGTATATCAGCAATAGACCGAAACATAAAACAACATACACTTATATATTGTACACGGAGAACAACGAATACAATGCTATCGAAACTTTCATGAAATAAAAACATATAAAGTATACAAAATTGGATGTATGCACTAAACTATATTCCTAACCCGTCCGAGAATGACAGATCCAATAATTACGAATTTTAATACTAATTTTTTCTTCTTAGAATATATATTAAATGATAATTTCCGGGAGAACACTTTATCTCCTACCCAAATGTGAGTCGTCTATCTTATACTATAAGTCCAAATAATTGGATGTAATTATTGGACGGAAGTATAGGATAATGTTATTTTTTCATTCACCTAAATTGGATAATATAACACAGTATTAAAAATTATAATGTGTTATATATCACTCTATTATTTTAAAAAAATTTATTTCACACATTTTCACATCACAAACTTACATAATCATGCATATTTACAGTACGCACGAAACTTAGTGTAAATCAACTATCATGAGTTTGGTGTTCAATTAGGGTTAATAATTGACAAGTGTTTGATTAGATTTATGATTAAGTGTTATTCAAATTGGGCAAAATGTAGTTGAGTTAGGGTTAATATATAACTGAATTTTTTTCAATTAGGGTTACAATATTCAAACTTGTTTATTTTGGATCATAATTTAGGATATTTAAACTAAATTTAGCAATAAACAATATAAAATTAAAAAATTTCAATTTTTTCATGAAAAACATACCTTTTACGGAGATGATAGACAATGAGATCCGAAGACGACGGGTGTGACATGCGGTGATCGCGGTCGGGCTAAGGAAGAGGGAGCGGGAGGGGGGGGGGGAGGGGGGTAGAAAGCTCGGGGTTTGGGGGTTTTTAGGGGGGACGTGGTGTGTTTGCGTTGCCAAGTATTTTCCTTGACGCACTTTTGGTGACGCGTTAGCGACACTGTATTTTGCGTCGGGAAAGATTTTTCCCGAAGTATTTTAAACTTTGTCGACGTTTTTGTTTCGTCGGCAATGCTGTATTTTATTGTGGTGTTTTCAGGGGGGACGGAGAGCGGGATCTGAGGGAGAGTGGAGAGGGGGCAACGGGGGGCAAGCCAACGGTTGACAAACAGGGAGCGGGAGCGACAGGGGGTAGGAAGCTAGGGTATTTTTTGGGGGTGGGGGTGAGGAACGAGATCTGAGAGAGAGGGGAGAGGGGAGATGGAGCGGTGGGGCATGCCAACGGCCAACGAAGAGGGAGTAGGAGTGGCGGACCGATGGGGGTAGGAAACTAGGGTTTTTTAGGGGGACATGGAACAGGATCTGAGGGAGAGGGGGTGGGGGGCTGGCCGGCGGTCGATATAGAGGGAGTGGCTATGGGGGTGGGTAGGAAACTAGGTTTTTAGGTTTTTTCGGGGGGTAGGGGGTGGGGAACAGGATCTGAGGGATAGGGGAGAGGGGCGACGGGAGGAATAGGATTTTATTATTTTTTCATAGGACCCACCAACCTATACGAAATTTCATCTAGGCTACATCCTAGATGAAAATTCCATTTAGGATGGTGGGCCCCTATTTTTTAAAAAATAAAAAAGAAACACTGTCTAGTTTGGCAATCTAGACGAAATTTTTTGTGTAGATTGCCTCAAACTAGACAGAGCAAATTAGAAGAATTTTTTTTTGTCTAGTTTGTATCAAACTAGATGGAAAATAATTCTGTCTAGGTTGATCCGCCTAGTTTGCTCATTTTTCTACTAGTATTTAAGTGCCAGTGAGGCATACCGGGATTTGACATATATCTACTCAAGCAACTAACTGCATATGCAATGTCAGGCCTAGTACTAACCATGAGATATAATATTGATCCTATAGCATTCAATTATGACACCTTCTTCATGTTATTTATTTTAGTTTCAGTCTTGAGGGACTGATCCTTACTTAACACAAAATGGGAACCAAGAGGTACATTCACAGATTTGGCATCATACATAGCGAATTTACTCAAAAAATTTTCAACATATGAACTTTGGTTCAAAATTAGAGTAGATTTGTATTTGTCCCTAATAATATTCATGCCTAGGATTCTTTTAGCATCGCCTAAGTCTTTCATGTCAAAATTTTCACAAAGACATTTTTGAACATGCTCAATAGACTTCAAACAAGGACTAACAATCAACATGCCATCCACATAAATTAAAAGAAATATAGGCACAGAGTCTATATTCTTATAATACACGCAATGATCAGCAGAACTCCTTTTAAACTTTAAAGATTGCATGCATTTATCAAATCTAATATTCCATTACATAGGTGATTGTTTTAAACCATACAAAGCATTTTTAACAAACACACATGATCAGACAATTTAGGGTCCACAAAGCCCTCAGGTTGGTGCATATAAAAATATTTTTATCAAGATCACCACGCAAGAAAGCAGTAGTTACATCCATTTATTTTAATTCTCAATTAAAATGAGCAACTAAAGCAGGCATAATTCTAACAGTGGTGAATTTGATAATAGGAGCAAAAATTTTAGCATAATCAACTCCCTCCTTTTGAGTAAATCTCTTAGCTACTAACCTAGCCTTAAACCTAACACTTTCAGATTCTTGTTTCACCTTAAACAACCACTTACAGTCTACTACAAAATAACTAGCAGGTTTAGGAACAAGTTTCCATGTTTGGTTAATTCTTAGGGATTCCATCTCACTCTTCATAGCACTAATCCATTCTTCAGAATATTTCGATTTTAATGCTTCTCTATAAGTCTTAGGTTCATTGCACTCAAGGGATTCAAACACATTAAAGGCAAACTCAGATATATTACAATCAATCAAATTACAATCTCTATATCTTTCAGGTCTCCTAATGGTTCTTTTATTTCTATCCCTAGTGAGTTGATAATTATTCAAATCGTGCATGTTATCTATTTCCTACATATCATGCTCCACCTCATTAGGAATAATCTCATCTTGATTTTTAATAATTATATCATTCAATTTTTCTTCCGGAGGTGATTTAGGTTGATTAATAATAGGCATTTACTCCACCTTATTTGGAGCATCATTTTCAGGAATAGGGACATGTAAAGGTAAACAAGGAAATTCATTTTTATTAAAAACAACATATCTACTTATTACTACCTTAAACCCCGGTTCACTCTTATTCCAAATCCTATAACCTTTTATCCCTTCATGGTATCCTAAGAAAACATATTTTTTAGATCTAGGTTCTAACTTATCAATCTTTTGATGCACATAGCCAGCACTCCCGAAAATTCTCAAATTATTTAAATCAAGAGGTTTGCCCGTGAACACAAATTCAGGGCATTTTCCTCCTAAGGGAACAGAAGGGGACATGTTAATTAAATAGGCCATAATACAAACAGCTTCTCTCCAGAACTTCTTAGAGAGCCCAGATGTGGCCAACATAGCCCTCACACTCTCTAAGAGAGTTCTATTCATCCTTTCAGCAACCCCATTTTGCTGGGGTGTGTAGGGAACCGATTTATGCCTTTTAATACCCCAAGTAGCACACAAATCATTCAATTATTTGTTACAAAACTCAAGACCATTGTCTGCCCTAAGAGTTTTAATTTTCTTTTTTGTTTGGTTTTCAATCATAATTTTCTAGTTTTTAAATTTATCAAAAACTTTAGATTTTTGTTTCATGAGTAAAACCCAAACTTTTCTAGAATAATCATCAATTATGGAAAGAAAATATTAGTTCCCTCCATGCGTAGACATACTAGAGGGACCTCACACATCAGCATGCAAATATTCAAGTATATCAGTGCACTTAGACTGATTAGGAAAAGAAGAAATAGGAAAACTAACCTTATGTTGTTTTTCTAACACACAAGACTCACAGAAAGGGATGAGAGATATTTTATCACTACCAAAATAACCTCCTTTATGCAAAATTTCTAATCCTTTATTACTCATGTGACCTAATCTATTATGCCATAAAACAGATTTATCACCTATCACAGAGTTAACAGAATAAAGCACATGTTCAGCATGACAAACATACAGATTATTTTGTTTTTAAGCAATAAAAACAACAAGAGACCCTTTCAGAATTTTCATAACTCATTTACCTCATTTTCCCTCTAAACCATCATTTTCTAGAGATGCATAAGAAATCAAGTTATAACGTAAATCAGGAACATGTCTAACATCCTTCAAAGTAAACACAGAACCAGAAGAAAACCTAAGACATACATCACAAGTTCCTAAAACATTACATTTCTTTTCATTTGCTATTGACACAAAGCAATTCATTATTTTCTTGTAGTTTGAAAACAAGTTTTTAGAAGGACTCATATGAAAAGTATAACCAGAGTCTACCAACCAATATGATTTACATAAAGGATCAGATAACACAGAGTTCAAATATGCATAATCACACAGATTATTAATCATAAAAATTTCACCCATTTTGCCCTCACAGACAACCATATTAGCATGACCATTTTGCTGATTTTTCTTAGGCTTAGGAAAATCTCTAATAAAATGACCAGTTTCATGACAGTTATAGTATTTTTTAACTTTAAACCTGGACTTAGATCTACCCCTTCCATTTCTGAATTTTTCCCTACTTGATTCCCTATTACTAGCATTCTTTTGGTTATTAGACCTATTCTGAGGCCTACCCCTCACATGCATAACTTCACCAGAATTTTTATTTATTGCAGAATGTTTTAAATCTAATTCCTTACTCTTAAGACCATTGACCATAATGTCAAGGGTAACCTCATCTCTACCATATTTAGTAGCAGATTTCACATCACTATATGAGTCAGGAATAGCATTTAGAAGGGTAATAGAAGTATAGTCATCTATATGTTTATCATCAATTAACTTAATATCTAAAATAAGTTTTGTGAAAACATTTAGATTCTCCTCAATGTCCTTAGATATATACAATCTAAATTTGAAAAAAAATTCAAGCAAAAACATTTTACTTAGCAAAGAGGTTTTAGTATGAGTTCTTCAAGTTTATCCCAAAGGGTTTTAGCATATTCCAAAATTCTAATTTTTCTAAGCACAGAGTCAGATAAGTTCAAATAAATTGTGGAACAAGCATTTTTGTTCATTTCAGCCTTTTTTTCTTCAGTGCCAGATGTCAAATAGGTCTGACCAACAGCCCTAAATGACTTCTGTTGAATTAAAATGCATTTTATTTTTTGTTTCCAAATGCTAAAATCAGATTTTCCGTTGAACGAAACCATACCATATTGAATCATATCATATTGATTAGCAGCAGACATTTTTCACACAAAAAATAAACAACAACTAGCACGATGATTTCGGTAATTATCCGGCTTGAAACGGGTGAAGCAACTAGCACGAACAAATGGGAAGAACAATGAACATAGAGTTCTTGTTTCAATCTCTTTATTCTTTCACACAAGCACAAACAATAACAGAAACTATTTTTTAGAAAAATAAAAAAACAACTATAGCTGAAAAGTTTAGAATTTTACTGTAAATTTTTAACAAAGTCAGAGCTTAACTGCAACGGAAAGTAAACACTGATAAGAGTTTGTTTTTTTTCAGTCAATTCACCAGAGCGAAATCATATTTCGGGAAAGAAAAAATGATAAAAGTTGGGTTTTCCGACGATATACCTGAGCAAAACCCTAGGAGAGGGTTTTGACCTTACCCACACTCATGTGACGGTCCGACGGTGTCCTGCGACGGTCCGACATTCTGGGGGCGACGACTCACCAAGCTCTGATACCACTGTAGAGATGATCGACGTCCCTTCTCAGTTGTGCACCACCAAGAATGCAAAAGGGAGCCCACAGATCTTCTCCTTAAATCACTCACAAAGAGGAAAGGGGATTTGCACAAAGCGATGGTCGGGAAAATCTCACAGAAGGGGAGGAGAGATCGCACAAAGCAATAGAGCATAAAGCTCAAGTTCTCGTCTTTGTCTCTTCTTCCTTTCCACCCGAGCTACTACCAACCATTCGACTTATATAGAGAAGAGGGCAGCCGACACGGGAGAGAGGCTAGGGTTTCGAATGGTAGGAGCCGACCTACAGGAATGGGAGATGGGACTCCAAGCGGCGGCCATCAGAACACAGAGATGGGAAAGTGATTAAGTACCATCGGGTAATAGAGAGGAATAGAGAGGGCTAGGGCAAATGTAGAGGGAAACTGGGCCTTTAGGTAACAGGCCTTTGGGCCAACTAATATCAACATATTTGAAAACTTTAGCGCATTTAAGTACCCGATCTAAAAACTCTAGGTATATAAGTTCTACCAAAAACAAGTGAGAGAATGCAAGTGCAAGTTTAAAAAACTTATTTTCTTGCTATTGAATAAAAGTGAGGTTATATTAGTAAAAAGTAGATGAAACAATATGATATGTAAGTGCTATTTAGCCTAACTCTTACTAGTTATATCAAACGCTGGCCCTAGTACTAGCACTAATGACGGTTAAGTATCGAGCTTTGGGAGAAAACGGATGATTCATGTCTTCACTGTACTGATGTGTATATATACCGGAGAAGAGGCAGGTGTTCTAGTATCCTCAGTAATACAGGACTGGAAGAATAGAATACAAAATTACACTATATTTAACAATGAACAGCAATAGAAACAAAGAAGCTACCTTCGCTGGGTACCTCCATTTCTTTTTTTGGGGGTGCGAAAGACCTTCACTGATTTCGCTCATGCTTATTTGATTTCCCTAGATAAGAGACATTTTGGTTCAAAACCAACAAACACTCCAGATGCGTGAAAAGGAGTTTGGCATCATGAACTTACAACGTACTAGTTCGGTTCAGAAATCTATATTAGTTTGTTTCCTTTTGTACTTCCTCTTATTTTCTTATACTGTAACTCTTCATCTTCTTCTTGATTTTCCGCGTATAGCTCCTTAATTGACGGCTACCATACAAAACAGGGTGATTGCGATGAATTATAGAGTGAAAATACGAACCATCATCCTTGTGCTCATCCTCATGATCCAGTCGACTGATCAAGTAAATTCAGATTTATATTTGGATCGATGCATGTATCAATGCGAAAGCAGCTACGAAGATTGCTTGTTTGAGTGCTCCACTGTCGAATGCAATGGCGTATGTGAGGATAACCACGAAGGATGTCTCAACCATTGCCAACCATCTCCACCTTCTGTAACTTTGAGGAGGAAACCATAGTAACAGAAATCAGCATATGGTAATATTACTAATATGGTACTTTACTAGGAAAATATATCATTGTATGCTGAAAGTTAAAAATATAGCGTTAATAACCTATAGTTGTGAAAGAAAAAGCTTTGTGTTATGAAAGAATATGTTAGCGTCCCTCCAAATCCCAAAAATAGTGAGAATGCACGGCGTTGGTTATGAATGTACTTGAAGGTTTGTTATAAGAAAGATCGAAGCTTCATAAGGAAACTTGAAAGTCGTGATTAATGTCTAGAAAGTTGAAATGTTGCATTAATCATACTCATGACGATAAAGATTGGCTTCTTGAACTTATCACTAAAGGTTATAATCGTTGGAGAAAGTATCAAGTGGACCTGATCTATGACATTGAATGTGCACCAAATGGATATCAACCATTAGATCTGGCATGAATCTTAAAGTCTAAAGATCCAAAGGTTGAGATATGCAATATTTAGCAAATAATTTTTTTTAGTGGGTAAAAATGTAATACCCAAAATTTTATTATTGACAATCACATACACATTGTGAATTAGATGATAAAAATATATGAACTTGTAATAGATATTTGCATATATTTGTAAAGGTAATATGATAATTACAAGGTATTTTACTCAAAATTAATTGACAAGTGTCTAATAATGGATAATCAAATTGCAAAGGTAGCACCAAGGATGGAAGAGATGCTTCTGTTAGATTGAAAAAGAAATTTCTCTTTATTAATAATTCCTTGATACACGAGTATTATAGTATAATAAGAAGAAAAAAAAAGAGTACATATATTTATAATACACATATATTTATATT
>BQKN01000494.1:273030-316429 GCA_022839385.1 Asparagus kiusianus | reverse complement strand
AAAAAAATTTAAAATAAAAGAACCGTCTAGGATAGGAAATTTCCGTCTAGGATGTTTTATCCTAGACAGAATATTTTAGACGAAAATTTTCCATCTAGTTTAATATTAAACTAGACGGAAAAATTTTCGTCTAGAATATTCCGTCTAGAATATATAATTTTTTACTAGTAATTGATACTCTTTGTTTACACACAACCTATTGAGCTTATTGTATTTGCATTCATAGTATAATTTAGGGTTGTGGGCTTGTGACATTGAGAGTGAGCGTAATTGTGTTCTCATCTATTGTAGAGAACAAATTTATATTTATGAGCCTAATTGTGAGTTGCACATTGTATTACACTTGGACACCGAGAGAAGTGGTTGGTGAGAGACGTGGTCGGTTCCAAGAGGAGTGGGGTCGGTAGTAAAGCCTAGTGAGAGGTGGTAATTCTGAACACTTGAGGGAGACACGTGCTAGAGACCAACACTTGAGAGGGTATAAAATATGATTTTCAAGAGTGTTGATTGTAAAGTTTTCGGCGAGCTAGAAAACCGAGTGTGAGGTGTAAACGTTATTCGGGTGATCGTAGAAAACCCAGTTGTGATAGTGGAGATCTCCTCGAGGTGAGGAGAGAAGATGTAGATCGTGGAGACTGAACTCTGTGATCATATCTTTTGTTTGTGATTGCATTGGTGTACTTATTTTTGTGTTCATATCTTAGATCGTCTTTGTCTATTGCTTATTGTTGATATTCTCACTATCTTGTTTGTGTTCATATTGTCATTGGTTTATTATCATTGCACATATATTGTCCATATTTCTTGTGCTAGGATATATTTGTTAGTATAGTTTTAAATTGGTATAAATCGGATTAGATTAGCATAAACCCTATTCACCCCCCTCTAGGGTTCTTTCTTAGTGGCATTAGGGTCTAACACAGATCATACTGCATCGTTTTGGATTCCAGCTGAGGTGATACGGTTTGGGGATCATGTTGATTTGGATATAGATGATGAGTTGGTTGATTCGAATGTAGTTAGTGGACATGGTTTGGATTTGGATACGGCCATTGGTTCACCTCATGTGGAGGTATTTGATTTGTTAGGAGAGCTATCAGCCGCAAATTTGTTAGTGAAGAGTTTTGAACTCTTCTATTTGATTGAGGGCCTTTGGAGGCCATTTGGGGAACTATATGAAGGCTTGATTCCTTGGGAAAAAGGATACGTAGGCAGTCAGTTTTGATGCAGCCGATTTCATGAGTAGATATCAACATTTGGAGAGTGATCACATTCTCATTTGAGTCTCGACTTGTTGTGGATTTAGTTCATTGTTGTGATTTTGTTTCACTTCGTACTGGATGCAACAAGTGAGACATTTGGTTTGGTTGGTGTTGGCTCAGTTTTGGGAAAACTTCACCGAGATGGAGAATTGTAGAATTGGGAACAACGGCGAAGAAGTTCAGGTAGAAAGGCGAAGGACAAATTTTGTGTGTCCTGTGATCGACCGCGAGTGGAGCGGCGGCCGGCCGCGAACGTGCACAGGGGAAAGTCTCTGGACTTTTTGCGACCGTAGTGTCAAGTCCGGTTGACCAGACAAACCCTGTAGTGATTATTGGTTTCTGTTGTTGGTTTTCGGTCGACCGCACGTGTCTATACGGTCGACCGCGAGTCGGGTCTGGGCCTACTTCGGTTTCCTGTACTGTTTGGGTTTTCTATTTAATATAAATAGAAACACTATTTGTCTAGAGTTGATCAATCATATTGATTGAGTTTTGGGGTAGCATAAAAGAGAGTTTTGAGCACAAAAATGAGAGTTCTTTCTGAGCAATTTATTTGAGGGTTTTGTGAGAGATTTGAGAGTTTAGTTTGAGAGATTATTTGTAAGCTTTTGAGTGATCTTGTAATCTCTACTTTGTTTTCTCTTTCTCTATAGTGAAAACTCATCTTCTTCTTGTCCTGTGGACGTAGACAATTGGCCGAACCTTGTTAAACTTTGGTGTTTGAGTTTGTGCTATTATTAGTTGATTTGTGTGCCTTCTCTCTTGGCAAATTTGTGAATTCTCAGAACACGTGCTGTGCGCACAACATTTATAACTTTCTATATATTAAATTTGTTGAATTCATTGTTAGATCTTTCCCAATTATGTTTTTAAAATAGAATTAGGATACATCTAGATTAGATGTGGGCAAGTCTAATAGTAATTTAATAAATATTTTAAAAAGCTTTAAAATTAATATCGTTTGTTTGTGATTGCATTGGCGCACTTACTTTTATGTTCATATCTTATATCGCCTTTGTATATTACTTGTTGATTATTTTGCCCACTATCTAGTTTAGATTGTTTACCCTTGTGATTATATATCCTTGCATATATCCCATAGTATATCTCTTTGCTAGGATATTTACCTTTGTTCATATTGCTTATCCTAGCTCACATATCTTGTTGTATTTCATACTTACTAGGATAACTTGTTAATTAGTTTTAATTAGCATAAAATCGGATTAGATTAGCATAAGACCCTAATCACCCCCCTCTTGGGTCTAACAAAGTGTAGGTCTCCTATTCATTGGAATGATGTTGGAGAAAGAAAACTTCTTGGACCAGAATTAGTACAACAAGCAATTGATAAAATTCAATTAGTTCGAGAACGTCTTCGCACAGCACAAAGTCGTCAGAAGAGTTATGCTGATCAAAGAAGAAGGGAATTGGAATTTCAAGTAGGTGATCATGTTTTCTTAAAGGTTTCGCCTACCCAATGAGTGAAAAGATTTGGAATCCAAGGAAAGTTAAGCCCGAGATTTGTCGGTCCTTTTGAAATTCTGGAACGCGTTGGTCCAATGGCATATAGATTAGCCTTACCACCATTCCTGTCTGGAGTACACGATGTATTTCATATATCCATGCTTCGAAAGTTCATCCAAGATCCAAATGAGATCGTTGAGTTGTCTCTAGTAGAGCTCAAGCCATATTTGACCTATGAGGAAAGACCAGAACGTATTGTGGATTATAAAGAACAAGTACTCAGATACCAAATAATCAAATATGTGAAAGTTCAGTGGAAGAATCACTCTGAAAGAGAAGCTAATTGGGAGACGGAAGATTCTATGCGAGAAAAATATCCAGAGCTCTTTCGAGATATAGGTATGTTAAGTTTCGAGGACGAAACTTTTTATTGGGAGGGAAGAGTGTAGTAGCCTAAATAATTAGTGCCTTAAAACTTGATTAATGGAATTTTTTTTAATAACATATTAGAGAATTAATTAAGGGTATTTTAGGAATTTCACCCTAACTCCTGTTTATCTGCCACGTTAAAGTTTTGTGGCTAAAATTCATTTGACAATATGGTCGACACCTCTTTAACGGAAGAATAAAAACAGAAAATTCAAAGAAAACCATAGGAAAATTGAAAAAAAAACAGACAACACCTCTCCTCCTTAACAAAACTCTTTGAATCATTAGAAAGCTTGTGAAGGGAGAAAAGGAGACCAAGGCAACAAATCAACATCCCAATCAATTGAGGTATAATCTCCTTTCAAATTTCATAGTAAATCTTAGTAAATCAAATCAAATTAGAATGAGTGAGGGAGTTAAATTGTTATGAATATGAAATAAAAGAATCTAGAGTTTGCAAAAGAAATTTTTTTCTGTGTTTAGGATGCATGAAACTAACTGAAAGAAAAGAAAAAGAAAAAGAAACTAACCTAGTTTTTTTTTCTTTTGGGGGGGGGGTTCTCGCCGTCGGCCTCTCCATGTCATCGGCGGCTCCTCATCGCCGTCCTACCTCCATGGCGGAGAGAGAGAGAGAGAGAGAGAGAGAGAGAGAGAGAGGAGAAGAAAACCGAAAAAAAGAGAGAGCAGATGAAGAGAAAGAGGAACGGGAAAAAAAAGAAAAAGAAAAAAAAGAGGATATGAAGAAGGGAGGAGGAAGATGATCTGTTGTAATAATATAAGAGACGAAATTTTTCTTTTAAGCCCCTGAACCATGGAAAACTTTGAAACAAACCTTATAGTAATAAGTTATGGTTGAAAAAGGACTAGAAAATATCTATTAGGCCCTTGTCTTTTGTTCAGTTGCAAACAAGTCCAATCTGAGTAATAAACAATAACTTTTTGACTTGATAAATTCCATATAAAACCCTGCATTATCATAAATTACTAGGAAATCCAAAAAAAGCTAGTATATGAAAGTTATAAAATTTTAATAAATTGCTAAAGTTAACAATAAGCTCATATGTACTACGGAATTTAATTATTATTGGTTATATTTGAAATTAGTAGACTCTAGATTATGAATTGATTTACCTATAATATATGTTTGTCCTGAATTAATAATTAGTCTTATATCTTATATTATAGGATCTAGTTGATATCAAGGGGACTAATATTTTTGGATAATCGTGTTCACTAGAGGTGAGTTCATTTCTCATTAGTATTTTATAATATAAAATTACACGAGTATTATATTTGATTTATCTTGTGATAGAAAAATAAATAATATGTCATTTTCATGTATATAAAGATTTGACCTATTTCTGTTGTGATCTATCCTATAATACGATGTTAGCCCCGTACAATATATGAAAAGCAAATTTGATTTCTATATAAAATATAAAAAATGAATTTGGCTCTCGTGTAATTTTTAAATAATTGTGGGCATTGTTTTATCTGAAAGTTTTTGATGATGTATTTGGAATATATTTCAACAGTTTAATGGATTCAAAGATTTTCTATGACTTAGTATCTGATAAAAGAAAAAAAATATCCGTAAACTGTTTTAACTGAAATGAGAAACTTTACCTTGTCAACTTCATTTGAAAATATCTGTAAATTCTGATATGCAAAGTATTACTCATTTAACATGTGATCTCGATGTTTTCAAACCCTCAAATGGTCCACTATGGATTGTTTCTGCCTGCCATATGGTAAATGCACCTTTATTTGGCCCTTCTGTATTGGCCCTTCTGTATTGTCCCTTCTAAAATTTGTTCTGGCCCATCTGTATTTGACCAGTAACCTATGGCTGTGTTAGGTGCATTCGATTCTCGAGAATTATCTGTTATGTGATGCGGTTACGCAATCCCTTGCTACTGGGCTATAATTCGTAGCCTTAGTGTGACCTATGGGGTGACTTTTACATTCATGAATAACTCATCGAGAATTAAGATTTTGATAATTGACTGTAAAATTAAGAAAATAATAATTCTCTGATTTGTACAAATTCTAGTTCTTTTCCATCTTAATGTTTACATTGATTCAAAAAAGGGTTTGATTCCAAGAAACTTCACAGTATATTCAGTTACACATAAGAAAGAAAATATAATTGTTGCATTCTGAAAACAGACAATATCATGATGTTTGGATCGTATTTTGCTATCTTTGAATTTCTCATGCAAAACTTATAATTCATTATTTCTGAGAATTATGCTTATTACTATTTTGTTGGTTATCTAGGAACTCTAGTGGGAAATGTTTTCACTGAGCGCTAGCTCACCCCGTTGTTTTTAAAAAAAATTCAGATCCGACGTAGCTTCATAGTAGCCGAACTTTTGGTTTGAGCTTTTGGCTGAGAGTCATGATATGGAGAGCCTCTTCTTTTTGATGTTATCTTCAGCCAATTTATTTTGTTTTGTAAAAATGTTTATAACGGTGAGCTTGTGGGCTGTAAGTACCGATCATGTATATAGTTGCTCTCACTTCTATCATCAGCAGGTTTGTGAATATTATGAAATAAACTATGTGATATGAAGTGCCAAGCTTGACCGTGCATAAAACTTGTCTCATGCACAGGTTGCTGCTGTCGCGCATCCCGTATTTTATAAATTTTCGCTGCAGTTTCGAGGCGTGACAGATTGTTTTAATAATAATGATATTGCTAAGTCTTCGTTCCGACATCAATTTAGTTGATTGTTGTGATTTCATATATGTTATCTTCACACTATCATGCCATAGGATTGATTGAATGGATTAGCAATGATATCAATTGAAAATGAATACTTCGATAAACTCGAGTATGATGACTTAATTGAAGAATTCGCTTCATCTTTGAATTAAATTGTAGCACAAATATAATTTTTCTTATATGAATATTTATTTTGCAAGAGAATATTATCAGTTTGAGCCCAATATAGAATGCTAAATGGTATTATATGTATTCATTTTTATCGTTATTGTTCGTACCAAATTTTTAATATAAGAGGCAACCAAAATTAGATTGGGTTAGGGCAACCCAAACCTCGGGGCCGGCCCTGAGTATGAAGGCCTCTAACAATAAACACAAATTGGAACGAGCATGCAAATTCCAATATAGGTACATTGTTATTGCAAATTCCGAAAATACAAGACATGAATACCTTGAGCATACACAATTACTAAATTGTACGTCTGAATTCGACATCGATATCTATAACATATCAAGGATATAATAGTTAATAGAACACAGTGACTCAAAAAACATAAAGATTCAAATCATATAACCACCAGCCATGAGAGAATTAACAACCTTATTTAAGGGGGTGGATAAATCATATATAAATGAATCAATTAATCAAATAGAATTAAACTTCAATACTAGGGCCGGTTGTGTTGCCCCCGGCGGAAGCATGCACAAATTCACAACGAGTCGGTAAGCAATGAACAAAGAACACCACGAGCACAATTCACAATGAAACGATCAAAACCAATCACAAACACAGAAATTTACATGGTTCGGCAAATTGCCTACGTCCACGGGGAGAGGATGATGAGATTTCACTATATGGAAGAGAAACACAATGAGTTACAACTCTTAAACACTCACAATAACCCTAACCAACAAAATCTCACTCCCTCCCAATAATCTCCCATTCAAAGTGCTCAAACAACTCTCTTTTCTCTGATTAAAAACCCTAACAAACGTGTTTTTATTTATATAAACACCCAAATCCAAAATAGGCTAGGAAACAATTCAGGCCAATAACCCGCTATCGGTCGACTGATGGGAATTCATCGGTCGACTGGTAGGTGTTCATCCGTCGACCCGTAGGTGTCATCGGTCGACTATCCAGTAGAAAATTTTTCCAGTTCTTGCAGTGTGCCCGTTATCGGTCGACTGATCATTGTTATTAGTCGACCGATGGTCCTACTTCTGTGTGCATGCATGTTTTCCCCATACGTCACCAATTGAATTTTTCAATTCTCCACATCGGCGAAGTGTTCCCAAAACCGAGTCAACACCAACACGAGCACCAATGTGTCGTCTCTCCAAATCTGGTTGCACCAATATGGTTACCTACGTACCCCCTCTCCTAAGGGATCAAGCCATCTGTAGTTCATCCAAATAGCCTCGACAGGGCTCAACAAGCACAAATCCGCAACAAGCTTCTACAGTGATCAAACTTGTTGCTAGGGACCATATTTGTAAGCATATCTGCTGGATTGTCTTTTGTGTGGATCTTCACAAGCTCCACATCCTCATCTTCAAGAACATCTCGAATGAAGTGATAACGAATATCGATGTGTTTCGTCCTCGCATGAAAAACTTAATTCTTCGCCAAATAGATAGCACTCATGCTATCATAATGAATGGTAACAGATCGCTGCGAAACAACACCAAGGTCTTCTAAAAGTCCTCGAAGACAAATTGTCTCCTTAATAGCCTCTGTAATCGCCATGTACTCTACCTCTGTCGTCGACAAAGAAACTGTAGACTGCAAGGTGCATCTCCAATACACCAGCATACGGGTCAAAGTGAACACATAGCCCGTCGTCGACCAGCGGTTATACAAATCTCCAACATAGTCGGAATCTACGTATCCAATACATATCTGCCCACCACTAGTGTCCCGCTCAAACATCAAACCAATGTTGAGAGTACCTCGAATGTACCTCAAAATCCACCTCACGGCATCCTAATGACCCGGACCCGGGTCATGCATGTATCGTTAAACCATGCTAACTGTCAGTGATAGATCCGGCCTCATACATACCATTGTGTACATTAAACTTCCTACTGCGCTTGCATAAGGAGTCTTCGACATCAACTCTCTATCTTCAACTGACTTTGGTGAAAGATTAGTTGAAAGCTTCAAATGGGCTCCCAAAGGTACACTGACTAGTTTCCTCTCCATACTAACATTGAATCGCTGTAACATCTTCTTCAAATAAGCCATCCGTGTTAAACAAATTCTGCCCTTATCTCTGTCTTTGTCAATCTCCATCCCCAAAATACGCTTTGCTTCACTCAAATCCTTCATCTCAAACTCGCTTGAAAGCTGTATCTTCAATTCATCTATGGTGCATCTGAAAATGGAAGTAACCAACATGTCATCGACATAAAGTAACAAATAAATGTACACACCTCCATGAAGTTTGCGATAGTACACACAAGGATCAAACTAGCTCCTAATGTATGACTTGTCGATCATAAACCCATCAAATCGCCTATACCACTGTCTTAGAGATTGCTTCAACTCGAATATCAACTTCTTCAATCTACAAACCAAATTTTCCTTCCCCGCAACTCGAAACTCCAATGGCCGAGTCATATAAATTTCTTCATCAAGATCTCCATGAAGAAATATCGTTTTCACATCCAATTGATCCAATTCCAAACCTTATTGTGCCACCAAAGCTAGTAGATCCGAATAGAGGAGTGCTTCACCACCGGAGAGAAGACCTCATTATAATCAATACCTTCTTCCTATACATAACCATTTGCTACCAACCTAGCTTTGAACCTTACTGAAGTGCCTTGAATACCCTCCTTCTTGGTATACACCCATTTGCAACCAATCACATTCCGCCCTTTTGGAAGCTCGACAAGCTCCCATGTGTCATTCTTCTGAAAAGACTCTCATCTCTTCCTACATAGCTTCTTGCCACATATCAGCCTCTGAACTCTGTTCAGCCTCTCTGAAGGTAGTAGGAATCATCTCATCAACACTCTCCATCAGAAGTGCTTAAGCAATCACTGTATCTGTATACCTCGCTGGCAACTGTATGTCTCTCCTGGGTCTTCGAACTGCAATAGAATCCTGAACCTGAGCTATCAGTCCCTGATCCTGCTCTGTTGTACCTGTATCCTCCAAATCATCAATGTGCTCACCTGGTGTCATCTCAGTCAGTACTCTAAAGGATACATTCTCATCTGGACTCTGTGGAGCAGCATCAATCTCCACCATCTACGATGTAGCCTCTGTCCGGGGTGCTTTCCACATGATAAGAACTGGGAGACTTCAAGAGCAAAGCCTCATCAAAAGTGACGTCTCTGCTCAGCATAATCTTCTTATCAACTGGATTGCAAAGCTTATATCTTTTCACTCCACGCTTGAAACCTTTAAATATGGTCTTTTTAGCTCGAGGTTCTAATTTAAAAGTTTTGACATGATAAAATGCAGGGCACCTAAAAACCTTGAGCTGATCATAGTTGTGTGCTGATTCTCCCAACCGCATCTCTATAGGAGTCTTTCTCTCTATCACATATGAAGGCAGCCTATTAATAAGATGACTCGCATATGTAAGTACCTCAGCCTAAAAGATCTTTGATAAACTACTCTATGATAACAAACATCGGATATTTTCCAGTAAAGTCCGATTCAACCTCTCTGTTACCCCATTCTGCTGCGGTGTATGACTAACTGTGAAGTGTCTCTCTATGTCCTCGTCTCGACATAGCAGTTGAAAGGGGTCTAATGTGTACTCTCCACCGTTGTCAGATCTTAACGTCTTGATATTTCTCCTTGTTTACAGTTCTAATTTTCTATTCCATTCCACAAATATCTTTAGGACTTCACTCTTCTGCTTCATAGTGTACACCCAATAACACCTAGAATAGTCATCTACAAACGTGACGAACCAATGTCGACCACCAAGTGATGCCGCCTTGGTGGGACCCCATACATCCGTGTGCACGTAGTCCAAGATGTCGGTTGTTCTATGAATGGTTATCCTGAACTTTACTTTAGTCTTCTTGCCAAGAATACAGTGCTCACAGAATTCAATTTTTTCACTCTTTGCTCCTTTCAATAATCCATGCTTGCACAATGTTTGTAGTGATTTTTTTTTCTGCGTGCCTAAGTCTGCTAGCATCCGCCTCTGAACCTGCTAAAGCTACTTGGCCAATATTGGTACTTCCCTACAGATAATAGCGATTTCTGTTGTGACCGCTTTCATCACCACCAATGATCCTTTAGTAACTTTGGCTACAGCATTCTCAAAAAATAACTTGAATCCCTTTGCCTCCAAAGCTCCCACAAAAATAAGATTTTTCTTCAGTTGAGGAACAAACTTTACTTCATTTAATTCTCCCACAACTCCATCGTGCATCTGAAACCTGACATTACCTATTTCACAAATGCCACAGGACTGATTGTTTCCCATGACTACCACACCCCCATCGAGTTTCTCAAAAGATGCAAACCAATCTCTTCGGGGAGTCACACGATAAGTAGTACCAGAATCCAACATCCAATCTGATGCTTCCGCATGGTTAATCTCTGGAGTAATCAATAGAGAAAAGCATGAATCATCGGAATCGTTACCACTCTTAGCAACATTCACCTCACTGGCCTTCGGGCCTTTCTTCTTGCTATTCTTCTTCTCTCTTAGTTTCGGGCAATCTCTCTTCCAATATCCTTCTCTACAGAAAGCACACTGGTTCTTCACAATTTGGTAGTGATCTCTTAACTTTGACTTGTCTCGATTACCACCTCTAGGATAGTGACTCATTCCTCTTGTCGACAAGGCTTCTCCTGAAGTACTAGCCCTAGAAGACTCTTTATCCTTCCGTCTCAAATCAAAATTTGTCAATGCATTAGTCACTTTACTATAGGTGATAGAAGATCTATCATTCAACAATGTGAGCACAAATATGTCAAAAATCCTCATCGGGTAATGAGCCTAACAAAATGATCGCATTGTATCATCTGATATCTTCTCATCAACATTGGCCAAGTCCAATAACAACTTTGTATAGTTCACATAATCTGCAAGTGAGGTAATCCTGGACATCTAGAATCTGAATAATCTCCGCAGTAAGTGCAATCAATTCTCAACACTCTTCGTAAGATACATGTTGTTAAGAATCTCCCACATCTTTATCGCAGACGTCACGCCAATAACATTATATTTCAACTCTTGTTCTAAACAATACCTGATCACCCCACAAGCATTTCTATTCATCTTGTCACATATCGTCTCATCATATTTAGGTGGCCTCTCACGAGTCATTATCGTCTCTTCCAAGTTTTGAACATTCAACGCATCCTGCACATCACTCATCCACAACCCAAAATTGATTTTGTCATCATACTTCACAACACTAATCTTTATATTCTGAAGTGCAACCTAAACTGTACTGGACGCAGCCTTGCTACTTTCATCACTTTCTCCTGTCATTGCTTACTAATTCCAAATTGTAGAGGAAAGATTCAAAATTGATAGAGTTGAGAAATCACCCAAAATTAAACCCTAGATAGGATTCCAAAAACAACCTCCCAACCACACGAGGAAGGAGAGATCTTCAATAGCAACTCCGCAACACACGAGGAATCACCCAAAATTAAACCCTAGATAGGATTCCAAAAACAACCTACCAACCACACGAGGAAGGAGAGATCTATAATAGCAACTCCGCAATACTATCTCCACCGAAACCTAGATCTCCAAGATCCAAGCTTCCAACACCGAGTTTTTCTCAAACCTTAGATCTGAAATCCGGCTCTAATACCACTTGTTGCGCCTGACGAAAGCGTGCACAAATTCACAACGAGTCGGAAAGCAACGAACAAAGAACATCACGAGCACAATTCACAATGAAACGACCAAAACCAATCACAAACACAAAGTTTTACGTGGTTCGGCAAATTGTCTACGTCTACGGGAAGAGGATTGGGAGATTTCACTATATGCAAGAGAAACACAATGGGTTACAACTCTCAAACACTCACAATAACCCTAACTAATAAGATCTCACTCCCTCTCAATAATCTCCATCTCAATAATCTCCCTCTCTTTTCTCTGATTAAAAACCCTAACAAACGTGTTTCTACTTATATAAACACCCAAATCAAAAACAAGCTAGGAAACACTTCAGCCCAATAACCCGCTATAGGTCGACTGATGAGAATTCATCGATCGACTGGTAGATGTTTATCGGTCAACTGGTAGGTGTCATCGGTTGACTGTGCAGTAGAATTTTTTTCGGTTCCTGCCGTGTGCTCGTTATCGGTCGACTGATCATTGTTATCAGTCAACCAATAGTCCTGCTGCTGTGCATGCATATTTTTCCCTATACTTCACCAATTGAATCTTTCAAGTTGTACTCCATGAAGAACACGATCCGATGATGTAGCTTGCTCCGAGGATGTAACGACAAACTTGGAGGGGTGGTGGCAATTCCATCCCTATTCAACCCTCCCTACTAGGCTTGCATCTAGATCCCAACAAATTGGCCTGTGGATCATCTATTAGAACAGGCATGCTTGACCTTCATGAGCTACTGGAATTATTTGGACCATCAGTTGGGAAGTCGATACAAAAATACATTGGATTGGATGAACAAAACAAGCATGTTCATCAGCTAATAGCAGAAAATTGTAGGCTGTTACACAATTACCATCATAATGAACTTACGTCCACAAAATATTTGTTGAATTAGTAACACAAACAGATTAAGCAGCACAACAGCTATTCTGGTCTGATACAGTAATCTGATTTAAACTTTTACAACATAATTAGAACACACCAATGTCCCAAAAATCTGAATGAAGAGAACTCATCTAAAAGCAAGCAACATCACTCTCATCTTCCTCCTTCAGCTTGATCTCATATTGACGGTCAAAGTATAGGAAGTCGTAGTCGAGTTCAAAGAGGTCTTCAATTTTCTCATAAACTGAAAACGGAAATGATGCTCATTTTAATCTCATTTATATGACTAGCTGCATTAATTCTATGCGGCTTACTTTGCCACTGCTAAGAAATATGAAGATCCAAGACTATGATACAGGTGCGACAACAGGGGAGAAACTAAAAAGTGAACATATAGATAGTGATGTGAATGTAGACAACTCAGCAAATACCTGGTAGTAATGGACCAGAGAGATACTTGACTTAGAGCGAACGTTGGCACTGGGACTAGGAGGAAGCACCTCTGGCTCGAACTCCAACTTTAAAATATCTTCCGTGTCTGATGGAATTTCCTGTATGAGAAGCAGAAGCATAATTAGTAAGTCCAGTTAAATAACCATGTATATCTTCACTTCCTATAGACTTTCGCCACCAGCATCCAAGTATCTTATCCATGAAACATCTACAGAATCATTAAACAGGACAAAAATGAAAGTCATTAATTAATAAATAATCAATAGCAAATGCTAGAGAAATCATCAACAGCATAAATTATGAGCTCCAATCAGCATCAAATCTTATAACATTAACTAGAGATATGAACTACGACATGTCACGAGTAGCCTTATGTGAAAAAATATAACAATAAAGGATCAGATAGAACATAATTAGAACTTGTGGTTTGTTGCTTCCGTGAAATACAGAATCAATGGAAATGAGCTGATTAGGTAGGAAGATGCAAGCATGACTGACAAATCTTAGGAGGGTTGAGTCATCAGAACAACGGCTGAAACTGACCAATTCAGATGCCATGTTATTCATTAGACTAAACAAATGCTATACTTTCCTCAGTCATTTTATTTCTTTTGAGGCAACTAAAATCTGAATAATAGAACTCCTTGTTGTCAAGATTTACATGGCATTTTGTAATATTGTCTTATTTATTCACAATGTATCATTCATGACTAGTAGGCACTCATAGACCCACTTCATGTAGCTGGCATCCCAATAATGAGGACACAAGATCCTGGAGATTCAACCACTTAGATATATTCATAGTCCTAGCTTTGTACCTAGCCAGGGAGCCGATATTTAGTACAATCTCACCCTGTCATCTCATTGGAAAGATGTTGCATCCTTATGTGACTTGCTCTCAAGAAAAAATGTTCACCAGTGACAACCATATAAGAAGGGGGTGACTGATGATTACAAATGCATCTTCTGAAAGGAGGTGATGGAATCAGTATGCAATATTTTCCAAAAGCACCCTTTCTCTAAAAACATCTGGGAGCAAGTACTCGTACTTCTTTATTTCAGTTTGTGGTCATCCATCTCGGATCTTTAGAGCACTTGTGATCTCAAGGTATCCCAAACACACACTGATAGCATTGCCAGTGAACTCATGGTTGCTCTACATTGAATGTAATGAGCAAGTATTCAATTGTAAAAAAACAATCAGCTGATTGCATTGCCTTACTGTTGGTTGCTATCAGTGGGTTCTGGCATCCAACATTTATATATCATGTCATAAGCTAATTGTTATTGCAATTGCTGGTTTGTCCTCCCTCTCATCATCTACTTCTCGTTTCACATCATTCTTCATGTAATATATACCTTGTACATACCATACTTTTAATAAATTGGTTGATACTTGCCCATTTTCCCCAAAAAAATAGACATTGTCTCCTTCAACTCATGTTCTCGTATGAAAGGCCTCTAACAATGAACATAGATTTGAACGAGCATGCAAATTTCAATATAGGTACATGGTTATCACAAATTCCGAAAATATAAGACATGGATACCTCGTGGATACACACTTATGGAATTTGCACGTCTCATTGTCTCAATTTGGCGTGGATATCTATAACTTATCAAGGATATAATAGTCAATAGAACACAGTGATTCAAATCATATAACCACTAGTCATGAGAGAATTTACTACCTTGTTTAAGGGAGGGGATAAATCATATAAATGAATTAATTAGTCAAATGGAATTGAAATTTGATTTTAACCTCCTAATCTAGATTCTAGCTAGGATGCATCTCTTATACATCTTTACTATGATTACCTGATAAAGTTTTAGATAATAAGTATCCATCAAGTATCCGAGTACCCAAGTAGGAGAACGTGTCAAATAGGGTACATCATTGACATCAAAGTATTTGTGCAAGATAGCAACAACCAAAAGGATAACCTATGAAATAAGTTATAACACCTTAAAATGCAGGTGTTTGTCTACTTCATCATCTTAGTAACTGGATGGCCATGGTTATCCTTTTCTCTGGAGGTGGGAGGAAGAGTTTCTACGGGCATTACTTAGACTCATTTTTATTTTGAAAAGAACCAAGTATATAGCCATCAAAACTGAGAAGAAAGAAAATTTTTGCATCTTCTTTAAAAGTGGAAAAAGCATCGTGAAAGTTACTATTTACCACTAGCCATCAGTGAAGCTCAAGACAAGCGTTGGTATAACTGGTTGATGTCAATCATTTACTAAGATCCAATGGGTAGATATTAGGGAAACAGACAAATCAATACCTACGAATTGCTTAGTTCAATCTCTCATTGCAAAACCAATTACCTTGACAGGAATTTCTAGCCCAAAGGTCATATCTGTCCAAGCACGTAAACCAGCCATTGCCTTATCGACTTTCTTCCTCACACCTAATTCATTCAAAGGTACATGTTAACTAGAAGATTAATAAAACAGGAAGCAGTGAAAGTAAAAGAGAATTATATAGACTAACTAGCAAAAGAAAAGCTATGATGGCTGAAGATTTTACGTTCTTCTTGCTGTTGCGCCTCAAATTTCCGCATGTCATTTCCTGAAAAATGCATATGCTCAATTCCCTCCTTAGCCCATTCCTGGCACTTTGCTATCTCCTCATCAGTCAGAATATTGTTCTTTGTCGCCTTCTTGACAGTCTCCCGCGGAGTTGGAGCACTAGATTTGCCTTTTAGAATAGTTGCAGCAGATATATCTTTTAGAGTGTTGGCAGCAGATTTGACTTTGGTTGCATCAGAAGGCAATGGCTTTCGAGCCTGTGACAAGTCCATCAATGCTTTTCGTTCCTAACGCCCGGTCTTCGCAGGCTTTGGCACTTTAGGCTTACCCCCCTCAACACACTTTCCTGTAATATAGCTTGAACATTGGTATTCATATCTAACAAACCATAATATGACAAATCTATAAACTGGAGGATGACGAATACCTCTATGAATGTGTAGGTTTTCATTTTGAAGGGCACCAGCCTTAGCACCCTCGAGGCCTTTTCCTATAACATTAGCTTGGTAACAGCCATAATCATCTACAAATCACTAATTCTTGATTTAAATGTAAAACAAGGATGTATGCCTGAAAATGTCCCCGAATCAGGTGATACCTCTATGAATGTGTAGATTCTCATTTTGAAGAGTAGCAGGAGTTAGCGAAGCCATCTTCGTAAGCCTTTCAGGAAAAAAATACAACAAAAAGGGGGACATTAAGGCCAAAGAAACCAGAGTATCTCAACGTATAAATTGAAGATATCAAAAAATTCAAATATAAACAACAACCAGTGAACTGGGTTGTCGTTATCTTAAACCCCCAATTATTTATTTATTTTTTTCAACCATAAGTATCACAATCAGACTTCAATGTAAAAAGGATGAACAGCATCTTCCGCTCTTTTAGGATACGACAACCAGAAGTTTTTCGCAAATGATTCCTATAAATTATCTTAAATGTTCAGATGATAGAAGATGACAATTTTAGGGATTAATAAACTATTGCAGTTTAACTAGAATGAGAAATTGAAAAAAAAAAATTACATCTTTTTGAGAATTTTCGGGGCACAAGTCCGAACCAACTGTTGAAACCCTAAACGGGTCGATTGAGAGGATTAGGGCTCGAGAAGAGAAATTACCAGAAAAGAAAACACTGATTGAAGAAGGCGAGATCGTCCAAGACCAATTTTAGAAAATAATTAGTGTTGAGCAAGGAGTGGTAGCAATAATCTTTTTTTTCTTTCTTTTTTTTGAAGGGGTGGCGGAAGAGAGAGAGGGCGAAAAGCAACGGTAGTATCTGGTCTGGGATTTTGAGGGAAAGAGAGGAGACGGAGGGTTTGAAATTTTTAGAGCAAAATGCCTAAACTGCCTTTCTCTTTTTCGCTCTTGGATAAACTTGTGACTGATAAATTGGGTTAATTTCATGAGTCGAATTTTTTAAAAGAGACCAATTTTAGAAAATAATTAGTAGAATTGATTTTTATTTGGCCATGTCATTATAGTTAGCTAAAAAAGATTAATTTTGCCAAATAATATATTTAAAATACCCCAGACTACTAGTATATTTATCAATTCATAATTACCGGTTGCGTGTACTTTGCAAAATCAAAGTCACTCAACAGCAATAGAAAAAAAACAAAAAAAGAATGTAGTGGTCGATGTATCGACATCCTCCCCCTCCCGTCCCGCTTCAACCCTGACCTCCTCCGAGACTGCTCGCCCACTTCGCTCCCGCTCTATATATAGCTCCTCGTTCTGCCATATACACCTCTCCGACCACGGCCTTTCCACTCCTCTTCATCACTAGTAAAAAATTGGACATTGGCGATGGGGTATTGGTGACGGATTTGAAATCTGTCGCCAATACAAACATTGGCGACGGAAACAACCCCGTCGTTAATGTTTGCATTAGCGACCGATTCGATCCGTCGCCAATGTTTTTCTGTCGCCCATAACCATGGGTGACGGGAAAACATTGGCAACGGATTCAATCCGTCGCCAATAAGTATTAGTGACGGATGTGCTCCGTCACTAATACTTATTGGCGACGGATTCGATCCGTCGCCCATACTTATTGGCGACCGATGCGTTCCGTCGCCAATAAGTATTGGCGACAGAACGCTTTCGTCGCCAATACTTATTAGCGACGGATCGAATCCGTTGCCAATACTAATTTGCCCATCGTAAAAAATTTAACATTAGTGATTGATTATCCTATTGTTAATGAGTGGCCCCCACAAAAAATTAAGAATTATTTTAATATTGGTCCCTCAAATCTATAACATTTTAAAAGTAGTCCAACAAATTATGTAAATTGCTAAAACATCTAGGGATGTAAATGAACCAAATAATTAACAAATAGTTCCATAATTTATCACATATTTTTATTTTTATTATTGCATATATGATGTCATATTTGTGAGTTTGTGGCTTCATCTTTGATTAGTTTAGAGAAAATGATGAGAAAAGTGAAAATGATGAGAAAATGGTGAGAGACCAATGAGGTTATCATTTTTAGTTATACGCGTTACGAACATATAACCATATTGATTTTGCTAATGATATACCAGAACTTATCATAGCTCTTTTCAATTAGTTAGGAGTTCTATTTTATTTTTAAAATTTATTTTTTACTCTTTATGCTAGCAGATTCGATGAGCTCTACTATTCTTTATTCTTTATGCTAGCAGATTCGATGAGCTCTACTATTCTTTGACCAGATGTATATTTTTAAAATATATTTTTAAAATATATTTTTTAGTATTCGAGTTTTCTAACAATTAGAATTTGATCAAATGTATATTTGATTCGTTTGTCTATTAAATATTCATTTAAAATTGATCACAAGTTATTATTTGTATTTGTTATATATGATGTTGTGTTTTTAACCACTTACTTAAGTTTTATATACTGATTTTAAGACTCAAATAATCTTAAATCTATTTTCTAATTAAATTTTGATTTAAATATATACACATCATATTTATAGTATAAAGGAATAATTTTTATTTATGGATTTTAATAATACTTGAAAATTAAATTCTTTAACGGAATAAATATACCAGAACTTATCATAACCTTTTTTAATTAATTAGGAACATGATTTATATTAGAGAAAAAAATAAGTTTTCAATGGATTTGGGTTTCCACATATTAATGGGTCAACTAGGTCCAAATGGTTGGATTTTTATAATTAAAAGTTAGGAGAAACTGGTAATAATAGTTAGATTTAAAAGAATATTTCTTTAAATTTAACCGGTGTTAACTAGGTGACCTAATTGTAAATATTGTGATGATTTGAGGGACGTAATAGAAATATTCATGATTTGAGTGAGTAATTTGGAAATATTGAAGATGTGAGGGAGTAATTTGGAAATATTAAATATTTAAGAGACTAATATTGAAATATTCCAATTATTGATTTGTCGTTCGAACCAACGGAACTAATAATGTACCCATTAACCCTCAAACCTGACCCGTTCAGTCGTTCCCTCAAAAATCAACACACAAACCCTAAAATCCACCCGCCACTCATCCTCTCCTCAATTCCTCTCTCTCCCCCCAACTCATGGCAAGTATGGTCGAGCTAACCCGCCTCTTTGCCTAGCTCACCACCAATCTCCGCCGATTTACCGCCTCAACCTCCACCAACCCCTCCTCCTCCAACGATTCGTCAAATGCAATCTCGTCTATCGCCGTCTCTCTTAGTTCGCAAATCCCGAGAACTAGGGTTTTCGACGCCGCCCTCTCGCTCATGTGCTTCAACTCTTCTCAGGTCTCAATCTCCTCCTTCTCATCATATGGTAAATTACAAGATTTTTTTCTCTTTTTCAAGAAACCCATAGTTTACTATGTTCAACAAAACAAACCCCAAATCAACAACATTAGTTTCATCTAAATAACTAATGGAAAAATTAGGAATATCCTGTGAATATTACTTATAATAAATCTTAGGAGTTGTTTGAATCAGTGTGGTAGATTTGAGGTTAAATTCTGTATTTGTAGGATACATTTGCAAATATGGTCGACTTTGGGGGTATATAGGAACAAGTTGTAAATGTTGACAATGTTGTAAATGTTGGAAGATGTCAATTAAGATACTAATTTAGGAACAAGTTCTTAATCCTCATGAACCGTGATTGGCTGCAGGGATTTGCTGCCTGTATACCCTCATGTGCGCCTGGTGAGCATGATCTTTTGGTCTTATTTATGATAATTAATGGAAATTTTGGTTCTGGCATATCTAGCATTGCATACAAATTGTTGAAGTTATTAAAAATTTCTTCCTTCCTCTTTTGCTTTACTATGGTAGATTCTCATGAGTGCTACTATTGATGTTGAGCGGTTCTCTCAGTACTTTGGTGGTTTCCCTATTATTCAGGTCCCAGGATTTACCCATCCGATAAGAACTGGAACGTTCTTCTGAAATACTTATTTATGCTCAAACAAACTTATGTTATTTAGAAGTTTGAATGTTATTTTGGTATGTGGAGATCGTCATCACCATCCCCACCATCGGTAGTCTCATCTCCTCTCCTCCTGATCTTGCTTGAATTGAGATAGTAAAAAGAGCATCTTTTCTTGATTTAAGTCGCAGATTTTTATGCAAGAGCCTAGGTAACCTAAGATCTGAATTCAGTGCGATGTTGTGTTTTTGGGATCTTTGTGTTTCTGGGAGATAGTAAAAAGAGTTTCATTCAAATTATTATATTTGTCTCTAATATCTATTCAAATTATGTTGATACATTTCTATTCTTCTTTGAAATGTAGTTTTAATAACAAGAAATACGCTCTTGAGGACTTTCAGATAGTTCTCGTTCGCTCATTCCAAATGTTTGTCAAAAGTTATTGAAGCTTCATAAGAAAAAGATAATATAATGACTTATTATGAAGATATTGTCTTCTAGCTATTTCTTTCTATTAATTTCTCATTTGTGCATACACAGGAATCTAGGGGTAGATGTGCGACTTTGTGATGTTGGTGCTGCAATCCAAGAGATTATGGAATCATATGAGGTTGAAATTAATAGGAAAGTATTCTAAGGTACAAAATTTTATGTGATTTTCTTAAAATTTTCTTATGATATATATAATATAACATGGGGATGATAATATTAATCTCTTAGCAACTATGAAAATGCAAAGGCTTGGAGGGTTTTCTTGAAAGGCATACACTGAAGATACCGAGTCCCTTAGCGATAAGACATTCACAAAGGTTGGATTGTTGGAGCAGTTAAATACAACATGGGATAATTTGGATTAGTTGTGGTACACATAGTGAGTATCTAATACATTATCTTTTTTCTTTTTGGCTTACTTTGGTACCCCAAAGGTTTACCTATTCTTTCACTTTAATACCCCCAAAGCATTTCTTAACGCTTCTATACTCCAAGGTTTCGATCTTTTTTTCACATTGATACCCCCAAACACATTTCATTAGATTTTCTATTAAATTTATATCATATATCTAGCACGTGATACCACATCCACTACTACTTGGAACATTTGGTTGTGTGAACCTCTGGCATCTGAGTAAAATGAACCTAAATGTATTTATTATGATTTTTTGGAATATATATACTCTTATGTTGAGTGGTAATCTTTTCAGGTTAGAGGAGGTACTCTCGTAGGGAGCAGCAGTACGATACCACGTTCTAATGCAGACGACACTAATAACAGGGATGCCAACAACGACGATGACGAGGAGTGAGTGAGACTTGTTCTTATATTTATGTAGTTTTAGATTGTGTTAACACATGTTGTGACTTTTGAATTTTACCTATATGTAATATATTTGTGATTTTATTACGTAGTGAATGAATATTGTTTGAGCATGCGAGATGTGTTGTGATTGTGATTATATGATGAGTATTGTTCTATATTGTGGATTGATGGATGATGATGGATGAGTATTCATTTGGAATGTGAATGTATATAATGGTTGATTTTATGATATATTATTAAATATTGTTATTGGATTGATGTCGATACAGGCTATATGTTTATTGTTGTATAGAGGTTACCAAAAAAATTAAAAAAAATACATAAATATGTACATTGGCGACGGATTGCCCCATCGCCAATACTCATTGGCGACGGGGCAATCTGTTGCCAATACTCATTGGTGACGGGTCGCCAATGTTTTAAACATTAGCAACGGATTGTCCCGTCGCTAATACTTATTAGAGACAGGGTGATCCATCGCCAATGTTTAAAACATTGGCGATGGATTGCCCTGTCGCCAATACTCCTGTCACCAAAGAATTCCGTCGCCAATAAACATATGTCGCCAATAAGTATTGGCGACGAGGGAACTCGTCACCAATACGTATTGGCGAGGGATTTATTGGCGACGGATCCATTTTCGTCACCAATGTGTATTGGTGACGGATTTTGGGGCATTGGTGATGGATTTCCATGTCACTAATACCTAGTTTTTTTACTAGTGCATGGTTCCTCACCGTCGACCCTCTCCTGTCCCTTGAGCACCCTTGTTTGAGGTACCTCCTCCTTCGCCGTCATGTCGTCTTCCCCACCTCTACTCCTCCTTCTCGACCCTCCCTGTCCTCTTCTCCCCCTCCCTGTCCTCTTCTCCCCCTCCCTCTTTAGCTCCCCCTCCTCCCACGATCTCGACCTACACCGTCACCTGCCAACCAACCACCCTGCTGACCTCCTCTCCCACCACCTCGACGACGACCTCTTCCTCCTATCCGGCTGACCTACTTAGGACCTCTCCCACGACCCTGTCGCCTACCCTCCCCTCTGGGGCACCACCTTCCTCTAGATCCCTCACTTCATCATCACCGTCGAGGCACATGCCTAGTTAGCCTTAGCAGGAGCATGTACGATGTTCCCTACACCACCTCCTCCCCCCCACCCCTGACCATCCTCACCCACCTCGATGGCATCCTTGTCGGTTGCATCCCAATCTTCTTTGAAGAGATCTAGGCCAAGAATCAGTACAGGAGGCATTTTTGGCCCAAAAAGGATCATGAGGAGTTCGCAATGTTTATACCCAAAGAGGATGTAGTCTTCAATGGGGTGAAGATTGTGCAAGTGCTGGAAGCCATTCTGTGGGCGAGGGTTAGGAGGATGAGGGAGAGGGTGTTGAAATTGAGTTATCTTTTATAGGACAAATTTTCAAAACAAATCCTTTTTGAAACTTATTTTTAAAAAACGACATGTTTCAACTTTAATTACCAAAACCGACCTGAAGTCCCGTGAAGTTTTGTTATGTAAAAAACTTTGCGGGACTTTATCTCCCGTGAAGTTTGGAAACTCTTTTCGCCAAAACCGACCTAGTTTTAAAGGCTGAAACTGAGTCGATTTTGGTAATTAAAGTTAAAACAGGTCGTTTTTTGAGAATATTTTTGCAAAAGGGTTGGTTTTGAAAATTTGTCCATCTTTTATATATATGCGGGACTAACTAATAGTCTTGTGCATTTTAAAAAGTAATTTAATCTCTTTATTAGCATTGACTAATTATACGGGACTAGTAGTCCCGTATATTGTTGAAGATGACATTTTGTAAATGGTCCTTTTTAGTAAATTCTTCAGAATCCCAGAACGTTGGAGGATGTTGCACTAATTCCCCTGAATTTTTCTTATTTCGCTAGACCTCTATGAACTTTAGGTGTTATTGCATGTAACCCTCTTGGCTTTTTTTCATTCCACGACACCTTACCTGTAAATTTTTCATTTAGTACTCAAATTAATATTTTTAGTTCTAACATTTAACATGACAAGGAGGCGGAAAAAAAGATGAAGAGAACTCTTTAGTCGCCAAAAAAAACTCCTCATTTGATTCCCAAAAAATAAAAAAAATACTTTTCATAAATTGAGTAATGTTGTACAAGGAAATGAAATACGATAAAGCAGAAAAGTAAATTCATCACAATATCGCAAATTAGTAACTTGAACGTCAACAAAATGCTCTCTAGCTTGACTTTCAGAGAGAGCTGAAGCTGAGACATTAATGTGCTGCTCATAAGCAACTTATCAATTTGGCTGAACCCTCTTGGGTAGGCAATGTCCAATACTATGAACTTGCAAAATCGGTCGCCACATCATAACTATCAGTTTTTATCCTATATAAATAGTGGAAATAAGGTGACAACTTATTTTGCTAAATGTACTACTAAGCGATAATCATGTGATAAGTCTCACCCTAAAAGCCACATTAAAAGGTGTTAGCCTCATAATTCTACCTCTTAGTAGCTCATTTAACAAAATGAACCACTACCTTACAACAATCATTCCCTATCCTATAATGTGGAATGAAACCATGTCAATTTGCAAAATTTTGGTTATATATGTCTAAGTGTAGATTGTGGTATCCACTGGAATTGTTGGTTTCCCTTGGTTTCTATGTTATATTTTATTTTCTTCATATGTTATAACACATGGATAACCTAGGATTCACAGTTCATAATGGAATTTGTGAAGAATCCGGTCCAATAATCACAAATTAATGTAGATTGCCAAGTTCTTTTATTGACTTATTTATCTATCAACTTTCCTTGACTTATTTATCTATCAACTTTCCTTTCTTTTTCATATTCAATTAGGAAGCTAAACTCCGATTCCAAGTGTCACTAAGCTTGAACTATCTCAAAATCTTACTTCTAAACATGTAAAAGATGCTCATAAACATGTAAAAGGTGATGACAAGGCCTGCTCCCGGATGTTTTACATCTCCTCTGGTTCCTACTCTCTTTCAGTACTTTTGGTTTGTTCATGTAAATATCATCCTTCTGTTGTGCGCAACGGAAATTTTGACAGTACTTCGGCAGCACAACAAGAGAGTCATGTCACAATAAGAATTCTCGTCTCACCAAGGAAACAAGAATCTGAAGTAAAATATCTCAACCAAGTGAGATATCAGCTCTTCCTCTCATCAGTTTTAGGACTGACCTGTCGAGGGAACCTAAAAGCTGTTATAAATCACGCAAATAGCGAGACAACCAATTTTTACGTGGTTCGGCAAATTACCTACATCCACGGGGCAATGAGGGAGGAGATCTACTATTAGAGGGAGAGAACACAACTACGGTTTATAATCACTCAATCTAAACCCTCACACAAACTCTCAGATCCCTCACACAAAAGCTCTCTCAAAAAAGGATGCACAAAACCCTAAAAAGCCTATGCTTTTCTTCCCTTTCTCCTGCTGCGATTTTTTAGCCGCAGCCACACAAAACCAAAACTCCTTCGCACGCCCTTGCACGCTGCAGGCCTCTTTTTGCACCAAAAAACCCTAAAATAAATGCATAGATATATGTAGTCTGCTGACTTTGAGAAGCGGGTGGGCCTTCATCATGCAGAAACGTTGCCCAGCTCGTGGGCTTGTGGTCCCACTCACAATTCTCCATCTCGGTAAAGTTTTCCCAAAACTGAGTCGACACCAAAGCATCCAAATATCCCACTTGTTATGGCTAGTACGAAGTGGAGTAAATCCACGACAACGGACTCAATTCACAACAAGTCGGGAACCCGAACAAGAGTCCAAACAATCTCACCCTCATCAAAATTAACTAATCCAAACAGGCTGCATCGTAAAGACTGCCTACGTATCCTCTTACCCAAGGAATCAAGCCGAACGTAGTTCACCCAAATGACCGCCAACAGCCTCAATAATCACAAATGTGCAATAAGTTTTGACAATGATTAAACTTGTTGCTTGGAACTACCTTAGTGAGCATATCCGCCGGATTATCCTTCATGTGGACCTTCACAATCTCCACATCGCCATCTTCAAGAACATCCCGAACGAAGTGATAACGAACGTCAATGTGTTTCGTTCTCGCATGAAAAACCTAATTTTTTGCCAAATAGATAGCACTCATGCTATTACAATGAATAGTGACGGATCTGTGCGATATACCAAGTTCCTCCAAAAGTCCTCGAAGCCAAATAGCCTCCTTCACAGCCTCCGTAACTGCCATATACTCTACATCCGTCATAGACAAAGCCACTGTCGACTGTAAGGTACATCTCCAACACACCGACGCACGGGTCAAAGTAAACACATACCCCGTCATGGACCGGCGCTTATCCAAATCTCCGGCATAATCCGAATCAACATAACTAATGCATAGCTGCCCACCTATAGTGTCCCGCTCATAAACCAAACCAACATTGAGCGTACCTCGAATGTACCTCAAAATCTATCTCACGGCATCCTAATGACCCACTCCTGGATCATGCATGTATCTCGATACCATGCTCACCGCCTGTAACAAATCTGGTCTTGTACATACCATCGTGTACATCAAGCTCCCAACCGCACTCGCATATGGAGTCTTCGACATCAACTCTCGATTTTCAACTGTCTTCAGTGAAAGACCAGCTGAAAGCTTCAAATGGGCTCCCAAAGGTACAACAACTGTCTTCGTATCCATGCTAACATGAAATCGCTGTAGAACCTTTTTCAAATAAGCCACCTGTGTCAAACAAATTCTGCTCTTTTTCTTGTCTCTGCCGATCTCCATCCCTAGAATGTGTTTGGCCTCACCCAAGTCCTTCATTTCAAACTCATTTGAAAGCTAAACTTTCAACTCATCTATAGCCGACCTGGAAATAGAGGCAACCAACATGTCATCGACATAAAGTAACAAATAGAAGTATGCACCTCCTTTCAACTTGCAAAAATATACGCAAGGATTAAACTAGCTCCGAGTGTACAAATGACCAATCATAAAACCATCAAATCGCCTATACCACTGGCGAGGAGACTATTTCAAATTTTAAACCGTATAGTGATTTCTTTAACCTGCAAACTAACTTATCTTTCCCTACAGCTCGGAATCCTAATGGCTGAGTCATATATATTTCTTCATCAAGATCACTATAAAGAAATGTCGTCTTCACATCCAACTGATCTAACTCCAAACCATACTGTGCCACCAAAGCTAGCAAAATCTGAATCGAAGAATGCTTCACTATCAGAGAGAAAACCTCATTATAGTCAATACCTTCCTCCTGTGCATAGCCCTTCGCAACCAACCTAGCTTTGAACCTCAATGGAGTGCCCTCAATGCCCTCCTTATTCGTGTATACCCACTTGCAACCAATTACCTTTCGCCCCTTTGGAAGCTCAACAAGCTCCCATGTATCGTTCGTATGAAGAGATTCCATCTCCTCCTGCATAGCCACCTGCCATGAATCAGCCTCCGAACTCTGCTCGGCCTCTCTGAATGTAGTAGGCATCAACTCATCGATACTCTCCACCGGAAGTGCATACGCAACTGTGTCAGCATACTGTGCTGGCATCTGTCTGTTTCTCCTCTGTCTCCAAGCTGTAATCGAATCATGAACCTGAGCCGTCGGTCCCTGATCCTACACATCAGTACTCGTATCCATCGTGTCATCATCGTGCTCGCCTGACATCACCTCAGTCGACACTCTAATGGATGCTGTACTATCTGGATAATGTGGAGCTGGATCGATCTCCACCACCTGCGATATCTCCTCCGTCGAGTCGCTCTCCACCTGATGAGAGCTGAAAAGCTTCAAGATAGAAGCCTCATCAAACGTGATGTCCCTACTCAGCACAATTTTCTTATCAACTGGATCCCAAAGCTTGTATCCCTTGATACCACACTTGAATCCTATAAATATGGCCTTCCTAGCTCGAGGTTCCAATTTATCTGTTCTCAAATGATAAAATGCAGGGCACCCAAATACCTTGAGTTGGCCATAATCTCATGCTGGCTCTCCCGACCACTTCTCCATTGGGGTCTTCCCCTTAATTACAGATGAAGGCAGCCTATTAATGAGGTGGCTCGCATATGTAAGTGTCTCAGCCCAAAAGATCTTCTCCAAGCCACTCTGCGACAATAAGCATCAGATCTTCTTCAGTAAAGACCGATTCAACCTCTCTGTCACCCCCATTTTGCTGTGGTGTATGACTAACTGTGAAGTGCCTCTCTATGCCCTCGTCTCGACATAGCTGCTGAAAGAGGTCAGAAGTATACTCACCACCGTTATCAGATCGTAACGTCTTGATCTTTCTCCCAGTCTGCAGTTCCAATCTCTTCTTCCACTCCATGAATATATCTAGGACTTCACTCTTCTTCGTCATGGTGTACACCTAACAATGCCTAGAATAGTCATCAACGAACGTGACGAACCAATGTTGACCACCAAGTGATGTAGTCTTGGTGGGACCCCAAACGTCTGTGTGCACGTAGTCCAGGATGCCCCTCGTCTGATAAATGGCAGTCCCGAACTTCACCTTTGTCATCTTAACAAGAACACAGTGCTCATAGAACTCAATCTTCCCACTCTTGGCTCCCTTTAATAGCCCATGTTTGCACAATACCTGCAGTGACTTTTTACCTGTGTGCCCCAACCTATAGTGCCAAAATCTACTCATGTCCACTTCTAAAATAACCGAAGCAACTTGGCCAATCTTGGTGTTTCCCTTTAGATAATAGAAATTCCGATTGCGGACTCCCTTCATCACCACCAATGATCCCTTAGTAACCTTCGCTACAGCGTTTTCGAAAATCACCTTGAATCCCTTCGCCTCCAAAGCTCCAACTGAGATAAGATTTTTCTTCAGTTGAGGAACAAATCTCATCTCCTTTAACTCACGGACTACTCCATCGTGCATCCTACTCCGCACGGTACCTATCCCACAAACACCATAGGATTGATCATTTCCTATGACAACAACACCCCCGTTGACTTTTTCAAAAGATACAAATCAGTCTCGTCTAGGGGTCCATGATAAGTAGTGCTGGAATCAAGCATCCAATCTGATGCATCCACATGGTTCCCCTCCGGAGTAATCAGTAGAGAAAAGCACGAATCATCGGAACCATCGCCTTTCGCAACGTTCACCTCATTGGCCTTCGGACCCTTTTTCTTGCCATTCTCCTTCTCCTTGAGCTTCGGGCAGTCTCTCTTCTAATGTCTCTACTCCTTGTAGAATGCACATTGGCTCTTTGCTAATTGGTGGTAGCTTCTTGATTTTGACCTCCTTCTATTACCACCTTTCGGATATGTGCTTCTACCTCTCGTCGATAAGGCCTCGCCTGAAGTGCTAGCACGGGAAGTCTCCTTATCCTTCCTCCTCAAATCGTAATTGGTCAATACGTTAGTCACTTCACTATAGCTGATAGAAGATCTTCCGTTTAACAAAGTGAGCATGAAGGTATCATACTCTTCATCCGGTAAGGAGCCCAATAAGATAATAGCTTTGTACTCATCCGAAATCTTCTCATTAACATTTGCCAAGTCCGACAATAACTTAGTATAGTTGCTCACATGCGCCGCTAGTGAGGTGCCTCTGGACATCTGAAATCTGAAGAGTCTTTGCAGCAAGTACAACTTGTTCTCAACACTCTTCGTGAGATACTTGTTATTGAGAATTTCTCACATCTTAATTGCAGACGTCACCCCAATCACATCATATTTCAGCTCCTGTTCCAAACAGGACCTGATCATCCCACAAGCGTTCCTATTCATCTTCTCCTATACCGCTTCTTCATATTTAGGTGGCCTCTCGTGGACCATGATGGTCTCTTCTAAATTCTGAGCATTGAGCGTATCCTGTACATCGTTCATCCACAAACCAAAGTTGATTTTGCCGTCATACTTCACCACACTAATCTTAGTGTTCTGAAAACCAACTTGTATTGTACTCGCCATCAACTTGCTGCTTTCACCTTCTTCTCCCATTGCATACTAACTCCAAATTATAGAGAAAGAACAAATTTAATAGAAATTAGGAACTACCTAACTGAACCCTAGGTCAGATTCCAAATAGATCACCTGTCCACATGAGAAAAGCGAAATCTCCAACGGGAACTTCTAATGCTATCTCCACCGAAGCCTAGAACTCTAAGAACCAAGCTTCACACAAGAATCTTCCTCCACCAAATTCCAAAACCCTAGATCTGAAATCTGGGCTCTGATACCACTTGTTACGCGCTACGGAAATTTCGGCAGCACTTCGGCAGCACAACAAGAGAGTCGGGTCACAATAAGAATTCTCGTCTCACCAAGGAAAATAGAATCTGAAGTAAAATATCTCAAACAAGTGAGATATCAGCTCTTCCTCTCATCAGTTCTAGGACTGACCTGTCGAGGGAACCTAAAAGCTATTACAAATCACACAAATAGCGAGACAACTAATTTTTACGTGGTTCGGCAAATTGCCTACATCCACGGGGTAAGGAGGGGAGAGATCTACTATTAGAGGGAGAGAACACAATTAGGGTTTATAATCACTCAATCTAAACCCTCACACAAACTCTCAGATCCCTCACACAAAAACTCTCTCAAAAAAGGATGCACAAAACCCTAAAAAGCCTATGCTTTTCTTCCCTTTCTCCTGCTGCGATTTTTCAGCCGCAGCCACACAAAACCAAAACTCCTTCGCACGCCCTTGCACACTGCAGGCCTCCTTTTGCACCAAAAACCCCTAAAATAAATGCATAGATATATATAGTCTGCTGACTTTGAGAAGCGGGTGAGCCTTCATCATGCGGAAACGTTGCCCAGCTCGTGGGCTCGTGGTCCCACTCACACCTTCATCTTTTTATATTATATATATCAAGAACAGGGCACCTCACCCTGTTTATAACTTTCAAAAAAAAACTAAACTGGAACATTTTATCCCAAAAAGGGGAAAGAAAAAAAAGAAGAAAAGAAGAAACTAAACAGGAAGAGCCCTACCATTTTGTTAACTTTCAATCGAGTTCATCTGCACCAGTAAGTTAAACGGTCAGTAGAAACTGTTAGTAATGTGATTGTAAATTATATGTTCTTGATAGTGTTTATTTACCTTTTTATAGACTAAATTGCACAAAAAAATCATAAAGTTTTTATTAAATACTACAAGTTGCATTTTAATACAATAAAATACCACAAAGTTCTCAAATTTTGCATATTACTGTCATTAATCATGCAAACGTGGAAATTTTCACCGAAACGTTTCTCTATGATACTTACATGCTAATTCTAGACCTTTTTAACTAACAATATTCGTTAGATTTGCTATTAAATCAACCAAACAGTTTTTTCAAACTTATCTTAGTTCTACTTTAAAATAGAGTTGGGATATTTCTAATGAAAATTTTGACAATATTAATGGTTAGAAAGCTATACGATTAATATGAGTATCATAGAGAAATATTTGGGTGAAATTTTTTATATTTGCATGATCTATGGGAGTAACATGCAAATTTTAGAAATGTTATGATTTTTTACCAAAATGCAACTTATGGTAATTATTTGTCCAAATGGAACTTTATAGTATTTTTATGCAATTTAGACTTTTTATGGATATATGGTTTCTCCCCACTACTTTTTCCTCTTAACTACTAAAAAGTAGCGGAGAGATCACTGTTTTCTATCACAGTTATTGATTTATCTAGTGGATTGTCATGATTCATTCTAAATACATGACTCATTAATTGTACTCCTTTGAACTGCACTCATTTCTAATTTAACCACTTTCATGTGTCATGCCTTTTTAGCATTAATGACAACAACATAAACACCGGGGCGTGGGGCAAAAAAGGAAGAGAAAAAACTACCTTCATTCATGCTTATTTGACTCTCCTGGATATATACAAGACATATTGGTTCAAAAACACACATTCCAAATGCACGAAAAGATAGTTTTCGTGATAAATTGATATCTAACGTCCACAATGCTCTCTCATATCTCAGATAGTCCGTAATAGCATCATTCATAAACCTACATTGATCTGCTTCGTTTTTTTAACCCTTCCTCTTGTTCTCTTCCAGTGTACATCTTTTTCTCCGTCTCCTTGATATATATCCTGTAATACTTTCTTACTCATGGACACTATCAAAACCATGGTGATTGCAACGAGCATCTTTGTGATCCTCATGGTGCACTCTCTTGATCGAGCAACGAGCAGGAAAGATTCAATTTCAGATATAGATTTTGATCGATGCACTTACGAATGCGAAAGCGACTATGAAGATTGCTTGTCTGAGTGCGCAACTGAGCGATGCAATGCAATATGTGATGACAAGCACCTAGTATGTCTCTACAAATGCGCAGGTTCTGCAAATTTGAGTAAGAAACCATAACAAAAGCAGAAGTCATCCTCCTAATGCATATGGTGTATGATAATGTTTAAACAGAGGAGATATCCCATAATAGAATAAAATGGAAGAATATGATTCATGTAGCCGGCTCTAAACATTTGAGATAAAGACTTTGATGATGATGTTGTTGTTGTATGGAAAAAATATATATAGTGCTAGCATGTACTTGTGAAAGAAAAAAAAACTTAGTGGTGTGAACGGAAGGGCCAAGATATGAATAAACTGTAAGAAAATTTCTCCCTTTTTTCTAAAAAAATTTAAAATCTAATGGGTTTAAAAACTATATACTAATATGTTTTTTGCATCAAAAAATATGATTTATTATTAACAAAATAGACAACAAATTAGTGGTTATCATATTTTACAAAACATAAACTAAAGAGTTGAAAATGAATCTATCTATAATACTTATAAATGAGTATTTTTATGTCAAAGTGTTTGATTGCCTCTTTTGCCCTCTCAGTTGGATAATTCTCAATTATGTCATTATCTCTAATTAATCATTCAATAATTATTCATGACCTTTTATTAGCTTTCCACCTTCTCATTCCAACAAATTAATAATAATAATAATAAAATTATATCATAATTTAGAGAGAGTATGACTGTTCGGACTAATATCATGACAAGAATGATTGTTTTGTCATCAAATCTGCCAAAGCATCTATTTGGTTTTGTGCATGACCTTCTCTTAAAATAGACATGTTATCCTATACCTGCCATAATACAATAGATAATCTTATTCTTTAACAAATCACAATAATAAAACTAAAAATAACTAATTAAACATGAAATTAATTCTTCATAAAAGAATATCAAATAGTAATGTAACATAAAAAAGCATCCCACTAAATAAAAGACATAAATAGTACTTTAAGTATATAAAACAGTACTGTTGCAACTAATATCCAAAATATCAAACCATGTGCAGCAAATTTGAATTTCCCCAGGAAACATTATCTTCACGGGTAGAAGATTGCCTCGCGTAAGGTGGTAGAATTTATATTGGAATTGATTTGGTAAATAAAATAATGGTCCGTATATGTTAAAATTAGAAGGAAAAAAATCTATCTACCCTTTAAAAAAGGGAGTTCATGAAAAACTTTTCCAACCCCAAATTACCCTTCAACCAATATAAATATACCAAAGTTATCCCTATAATCATTACAGAGAATTCATCATCCTCAGAAATCAAAAGCCCTAAACTTACCGTCGGTTACGCCTTCCCTCCAGCACCCGGTTCATCGGTTACACTTCTCCTCAGCCAACGTTGTCCCACGATCTTAAGTCATCAATGCCAAAGATGAGTATTATTGTCCGCATCATCAACTCACCCCCTCTGCCATCATCTCCTCAGTTCTCAGATTTTTGGCATCGGTTAGTATCACAAAGGTTTCTTCGTTTTCTTCACTCCGCTACACAAAATTCTAGCTCTAATCGTTAGTTCTGCTCAATTCACCATATCCTCTTTTTGTTCTTCATTCCTCTCCTTTTGGTCCGTTTGTTCTAATTTGATTCCTGCGCTCAACATGATTTTGGTGGAGAAGATCGCGCCCCCTTCAAAGACCTCAGCTGGGATCTTGCTTCCCGAGAAAACCGACAAGGTACCATCTTGATTTCTTTTCCCATTTAATTCCGTGCCTTTTTCCAAAATTTGTTGTTTTCCCTCAATTTTGTTGATGAGTCTTGCTCCAAAATCGAAACTTTGACATGGGTCACTCTGGTTGTATTGATTGTTTTTGAACCTTTGGCTAGAATTTGTTTGCTTATTGGGTAAAGGAATAATTTGTAATTTTTTTAGAAAAATGCGATGGTGATATTATAGGTTTCTGATTCTTGTAGTCAGAATAAAGCGATTGTATGTTTTACTAATTTTATATTGTTGCCAAAATGTTGAGAGCATTAGTTCAATCTTAATTTTGATGTGGAAACTGATTGAGAAATTGGTAAGCGATCACTCAACACCAAAAAAGCGATTATGCGTGGATGAAGAGTTGCTTACTGTGTGTATCCTCATGACTCTTTGTTCTTCATGAGCATTTTGCATTGTTTATGTTGGTGTTTAAGGAAATGCAATCATTGGTTGTGGGACGTTCTTTTAATTATTTTTTCGGGTAAAATTTTGTGTGTTTGGATGTTTGAATTGGGATAAGTTTTTATTAGTAAATAGATCTAGAAGCCTGAAACTTGATGGCAGTTCTACACCGAATGAGTGTGCAGTATGAATAAATATATTATATCGATGGTGACAGTGGTTCATGAACTCAAACATTGTCTTTACAATATAACATATCAAATGATTGAAAACTTAAAAGAGATATGTGTAGTTTGTACTCTATATCACCATTGGTGATACCTGATGGTGATTTAAAGAAACAGGTATAAACTGAATGCGTTGAATTTATGTTGAAGCATAATTTGGTTTAACCAACGCGATTGTTTTGGCTTACTAGCAAGATTCTTCTTCAGTTTCTCTTCTATGGTTTGAAACTGAGTTTACTTTATATCAATTAGGTAACACTCTTTGTTTCATATTTTGTTTTAACGTATATACTGGTTGTATGTTGAAGTTGCATGTAGAATTTTGTGATCATCAGATCATGCTTGACTATACTCATCTGGATTGGACAAAAAAACCTTTCTTAAATTTGATCAAAACAAGTGTAGATGGTCTTTTACAACTCAAGGGCTTTTATAATTAGTTATGTGCTTGGTAAACCTTGTTCTTCTTAGCAAAGAAATGTCCAGTATTATAACTAGCTCACAATCTTTCAATAACATAGGTTTTGGGTCATTTTAAGTTAGACAGTGAATGCTAGCATTCAGTTAGAGTGACATTGGATTTACCAAAAATCAGACTGTTATTATTAGACTGTGAATGACATCATCTCCTCAGTTCTCAGATTTTTGGCATCGGTTAGGATCACGAAAGTTTCTTCGTCTTCTTCACTCTGCTACACAAAACTTTAAATTTTGATTTTGATTTTGATTTTCTGGTATGCCTTGATCAATTTATAACTTTTGATTTTGATTTTGTTAATATGTATAGAGTTTAGGGGATTCGGGATGTGAAAATATCTTAAAGTGTCGGAGATTTTCACTTGCTTCTTGCACTCTAGATATTGGAATTAACTTGTATATGAGAAATGTGATTTTTCATCAACTCATGAACATAGAAAAACTAACAGTTTATTATACTGTTTAATGCTTGAAGAATATTACAGTAGGCTTTGTTTATGATCTCTTTATTTCTTAAGGGAGAGACGTGCTTTTTTTAAAAAAAAAATTGTACTGAACTGGATGAGAATGAAATAGTTTCATGCGACGAATGTTCCTACTTTTTGCTGTCAGAAAACACGATTTTTCTCCTCCAATGCTGTTTTTGTATTATATTGGAGGATATATATTGAATTATGTAGAAAAAAGTTAGAATAGAAAAACTTAGGATAGTGATGCTTTAAGAAGAGAAGAGGAAGAAGTATTATTAGGACTAATAGAAGAGGCTATAAAGCGCTAAGTTAGAATTTTTTATTTATTTTTTATTTTTGATAGATGTGAAAAATGTCCACAATGATTGAAATTAACCTCAAAGCCTCATGCTCTACTATCTCCTTCCTTTTCTCTTTAAGGTGTTAAATATCAATTGACACCTCAATTTCTAACATTTCTCAGAATTTTCTTTTTCTTTACTGAAAATTTTCCTTTCCCGTTATGGCATGATTACAAATATATAGTTGTTTTATTACTTTTAAATTGTGGGATATCATAGTTGTCTCACAAGTTAAAACCCCAATTTATGACTATCAACTCCGGGATAACTGTCTCTGTTTCTTTGTATTTCATTACACAATCGATTTGAATATATATTGGAGCTAGGTAAGGGAACCTCTCCCTCTTTCTGTGATTAAAGTAATCGCTAGAGTCCTTAATAAAAGATTAACCATGTATTCTATTGATTCACAATCTTACATCAGTTTCTTTCATGTGATAAACTTTATTGACATCTTTAAGCTTCATACTTGTATGCTCTGCTTCTAAATTTTTCTTTTTCTTTTTCTTTTTCACTTCTGGATTTCAAGCTTTAGCTGTTGAAATTCAGAATATTAATGTGTGCATACGTCTAAAGGGTTTCTTTTGTCTGTGGTTCTATTATTGGTGATCTAAATTATTTTGAAGTTTTAATTGAAAATTTTTTAGCTTTGGAATGTCAGACAGAATGCAGGATATTTCTATCCATTGTAATATTATTGTCTATCTTGTTCTAGATCGCTAATGAGCTTGGAGATATTTATGACTATGTCGCTCTTTGTTTTCCATCGAGGTTTGTAAAATCAACACTTTTTAATTCCCATGGTCTATTTGAGATACATCAATTTAATTATCTCCTTTGCTATAAAATAACATTCAATTTGTATTACCTAAGAAATATTCAAGGTTCAAATAATTGGGTTCTAAATATGGTCTTCACAGATTTGAATATTTTTGTATGAAATCATCTTATTGGTTGCTTTTGCATGTTTCATGCTAGTGAAAATTAAATTTCTTCAATGATATTCAAGGGTTTGATATTTTATGTAGGACTGCTATTTGTTAAATTCTCTGTGAAATGAAGTGCTATTATTAACTAAGAAACTATTATGACTTCATCACACCTCTTTGGGGTTGGCTCGATTTGTTGAGAATTGTTCATACAATGTGTCCATCTACCATCATGTGTCCCTCTTCTTCCCCACATGCAACATGCTATGCTAGGTAGCATGGATACGGATGTGGACACGGACACGGACACGGATACGGACACGGACATGGATGCAAACACGGAAAATTTGTTAAATGTAGGATACAAGGACATGATTATATATGTGTGGTGCGCGTGCACGTGTGCATGTGTGTTTATTATCTATAATAATTAAGAATCAAAGTATGAGAATTTTGCAGTAGATTGTCGAGTGTCTGACATAACTCACTGACCTAGGGTTACTCTTTGATAATTTTGCAGAATAAGGTTTAACAAGACTTTAGTTTTGATCATATAGGATAATATGATGAGCGTTTGATTTTAGTTTTTGATTTAAAAAGGCAATTGGTATTGTGATGTGGGCTATTTTTAAATTTGTATAGTCAATTTGAGCTGTTGTTTCTTTGTAATTGCAGGCTACACAGCGATCTGGACAACCTATCAAGTCTATATGCAGTAGACTTAAAGCAAAAGAAGGTCTGATTAGAGGGAACTTGATGGGAAAGCGTGTTGATTTTTCAGCACAAACAGTAACCACCCCTGACCCAACAACTAATATTGATGAACTGGGTGTGCTTTGGAGAATTGCATTAAATTTGACGTACCCAAAAACCGTGACTCCGTATAACATTGAACTTGCGTTTTGGGTATGAATTAATTTTCAACATAACATGTTTCAAAGAAATTAACAATACTATACATATTGCATTACATTTATTGAGCTTGCGTTTTGGGTATGAACCAATTTTCAACATAACATTTTCAAAGAAATTAACAATACTATACATACATACTGATGTTGAATATGTGAGTTATTTCTTTGCCTGAGCCTCATCAAAGCATCTGCTACTTGCTCAAGATGCATCAATCCAAGAAAATATATAGGGTTCACATTGACTTGTATTTGGGCAATGATTGCTGATTGTTCATTACGCTTATCGACCGTGTCCTAGACAAAATTATGCAACCTCCTTCCAATGAGATATCAATCGTCTCTAATGGATTTATGAAGATTAGTGAACCAAACACAAAACTTCTTGGCACAAAAGAACATGCACCACGGTGAAGAGAAGGCAACCAAGTCAAGCAAACCGATATACTGCAAAGTTAATGATCAATGGATAGCCAAGCAAAGGGAAAAGACCTCTGGCAAATACATAGGAAACACAAAGTGCATTCATAAGCTTCAAGATGAAATGAAAATCCAAGGCTTTTGAAAGAAATTAGTGCAATGACTTAGAAAGGATATAACATCATAAGCTTGGATTTACATCCACATCATCAAAAATTACTTTTATGCATATTCTTGTTATAGTATTTGATTGATCAATCACCTTATAGATACAACAATGCTACTATCACATAATTAATCTCTAAATATAAAATTTTTGTTCAAACATTTAGAATTTTTAGCTTCTGTTCATATATTGGTAATATTGAGTATATTAAATAAATTTATACCAAATCTTTCCCTAAATATAATTATAATTTAAAATAATATTAAAAATTTTATCACATGCATTGTACGTGCAATCCAACTAGTATATATAAGTTCATGACTTGTTGTCTATGAATTAAATACTTTTTTTAATCTATATCCTCTTTTTTAAGTCAACCTCACCTTTTATTTTCTTTTTCCTACCTCTCTCTCTCTCTCTCTCTCTCTCTCTCTCTCTCTCTCCACCCTTTTTTATATTGTTATAATGTTGTTAGTACAATATATCTTGTTAGCATAATAACAAATGCTTATTTGTTATTGATGATTATTTGATATGACATATTTCAGGTATAAAAATGTATACAAGAGATATGAGGCGAAACAATGCGAAAATTAACATAAATGTTGATTTCAGCCTTCACACCATCGATGGTCATGAAGCAACCATCGATAGTCAATAGTCAATCGAAGGATTACAGTGCACAATCGGAGAAATATAAATACTAGATTCAGCAACATTGATGGACTACAGTGACCCATGAATTATCGGCTACATCATCGATGGACTACAATGAACATTCAATAAATTCTAGAAACAAGAATTCGAAGCATCAATAAACTGCAGGGTAACAATCGATGATGAGCTGGGGACCATCAATGGTTGTTATTTATCATCGATGGTGATGATGCTGATAGGCATATTTAGTAATTTAATCTCAACTGTTCGTCGACCCCTTTCATCTCTAACTTCTACTATTTGTTGTAAATTTAACCATGATTAATTCAAAGAGAATAATCATAAGAATGCGGAAGCAATACTTGAATCCATAACTATTTGAGCACGGATCAGAATTAGGGTTTGATCTTCTAATCTGAAAGGTTTCTCTTGAATATCTCTTTAGATGGGGATTAGAGAATAGAGAACATAACCTTTAGATTAGGGACCATAACTCCTTTATATAGATTTATAATTTTCTAATTTAGCCCCTCATAAAATTAGAATTGTAGTCCGGTATCTGCACAATTAGCCTATGATTTACTTAAATACCCATTAACCTAAATTACCTGATTGATTACTTTATGCAGATCAGCTAAAAGATAGCAACACACACTAATTTAATATATGTGCCCACAAATAGATTTAATTAGATTTAAATCCAACAATCTCCTACTTGGGCACCATATACTTCCTTAAAGTGTGTATAACCTTATGAGCTTAAAATTTGCTATCACAAATAAGGGTATTTCCAAACAATCTCGTCCATTGACTATATCAATATAGGATCAAAGCGGCCTTCGTCACATTTATCATGACTAAACCCATCAACGGTCATATATACCAATACAATCAAACGACATAGATCAATCATGGATGTGCATCATAAAAATTATATACAATGTGATCAGTACATGTAATCAGTACATGTATATTTTTAACTAGTCCTATCTTAGTTAGGTCAAAACCAAACATAATGTAACAAAGTGTATGAACTGAATACTTTATTCTGATCAGACAATACAATCGAACATAAAGCACCAAAATAAAATTACAAACTCTCACTAAATTATAATATCCTCAAATAACACCACACCCATACGAGCTACAAACTCTGCTGTCATAGTGGAGGAAGCTATGAGTGTTTGTTTGATACTTTTCTATGATATAGCTCCTCCTGCTAACATATAAATGTAGACTGATGTAGACTTTCTGCTATCTTAGCATCCAGCAAAATTAGAATCAGAGTACTCAATGACCTCTAACTGTTCTGATTTTCTGTATGTGAGCATATAATCTTTTATTTTCTGAAGATACCTCATAACCCTTTTGACTGCTATCCAATGATTCATACCAGGGTTGCTTAAGTATCTGCCTAATATCCTAACAATGTACGCAATATTCGGATGCGTACACACCTGAGCATACATTAGACTTCCTACAACCGAAGCATAATGAATCTTCTGCATTTCCTAATTTTTAATGTTTCCTTTAGGGTACTGATTGAGACTGAACTTGTCTCGTTTAGCAACAGGGGTGTCTTATGGTCTGCAATCTTGCATGCCAAACCTTTTGAGTACTTTATCGATATAGCTCTTTTGTGATAATCCAAGTATACCGCAAGAACGATCTTGATGTATTTGGATTCCTAATATAAAAGTGGCATCCCCAAGATCTTTCATTTTAAAATTTTTTGATAGAAATCTCTTGGTTTTATGCAACATGCCTATATCATTAGTGACAAGCAATATATCATCAACATACAGGACCAAGGAAATATACTTACTCCCACTAAACTTGTGATATACACAGTCATCAATAATATTCAACTCAAAACCAAATGATATAATTATTTGTTGAAACTTATAATATCATTGACGAGGAGCTTGCTTGAGTCCATATATGGATTTCTTTAATTTACAAACCATATTCTTCGGGTCTCCTGACATAAAGTTTTTTGGTTGCACCATATAAATCATCTCACCAATGGCTCCATTGAGAAATACAGACATTCATCTGATGTAACTCAAGATCAAAATGAGCAACAAGTATCATGATTATTCTAAAAGAGTCTCTCGATGAAACCTGAGAGAAAGTTTATGTATAATCAATGTCTTCCTTTTAAGTAAAGCCTTTAGCTATAAGACGTGTCTTATACCTCTCCACATTACCATTTATATCCCGTTTGGTTTTAAAAATCTATTTACAACTAATTGGTTTTGCACTTTCTGGCACTGGGACAAGTTCACAAACCTTATTGTCTTACATAGACTTGTACTCTTCATTCATGACATCAATCCACTTTTGTGAGTTAGAACTTTTTATGGTCTGAAGAAAGTTGATTGAATCATCTTACATCATTCTATTGTTTTTCTCATGTTCTTGGAGAAATACAATATAATCATCCGGAATAGCATTTCTTCTTTCTCTCATGGATCTCCTTAATGGCACTGGCTCTTGAGGTTGTTAAGTTTATTCTTCTAGAACAAGGAGTTATTCAACATTATCATCTTGAGGTTCCAGATTCACTTCTTGATCAACGACAAGTATATGAACCGGAATATTGTCAAAAATGACTATATGGATTAGGTCTGAAGCCAATTTATCCTCAAAAGCAATGTCTCTAACCTTATTTCTCTCCCTAAACTCAACATCCTCAAAGAATGTTGTTGTTCCCGTCTTAAAAATATTCCTGAGTATAGGATCATAAAACTTATAGCCCCTAGAGCATTCAGAATAACCAATAAAGTAGCTGCTAACTGTTTTGGAGTCCAATTTCTTTTTTTTGGTCTGTAAGGCCTTGCCTCAGCTGGACATCCCCAAATGTGTAAGTACTTTAAACTGGGCTTTCGACCAGTCCAAAGCTCATAAGGTGTTTTAGTAACTGCTTTACTTGGTACTCTGTTCAGAATGTAAGCTGTTATCTTTAGTGCTTTTCCCCAGAGTGATTCTGGTAAAGAAGAATGAGCAATCACACTTTTTACCATATCCTTAAGAGTCTGGTTTTATCTTTCAGCTACATCGTTCATGCTAGGGAACCCGAGATGGTGTATTGTGAGACGATACCACATTCGTCTAGGTATCTAGCAAATGGTCCTGAACGTTATTCACCTGAACCATCATATCTTCCGTAGTACTCACAATCACGATCAGATCTAACGGTTTTAATTTTTTTTGAGTTAATTCTCAACTTTAGCTTTATAGGCTTTAAACATGTCCAGAGACTCAAATTTTTTATGAATGAGATATAGGTACCCATAGCGTGAGTAATCGTCTATAAATGATATAAAGTATTGTTGGCCATTCTAAGATGCCGTAGGGAATGACCCACAAATATCTGTATGTATCAATTCTAAGATGTCTGAAGATCTTTTAGCACCTAAACTCTTAACTTTGGTCTATTTTCTCTTGATACATTCAACATATACGTCGAAGTCTGAAAAATCAAGAGAATCTAAAATGCCATCAGACACAAGACGCTCAACTCTACCTTTTGAGATATAACCCAAGCGTTTATGCCATAATATCGTCGAATTTTCTTTATTTAATTTATGCTTAGTACTACGTGATTCCACATGTAAGGATTCAGTATAAGAAGCAAATATAGGTTTTCATAAGTACTTAAGTAACCAGTTCCCATAACATTTGAATTAAAAGATAAACTAAATTGACTGTTTCCAAATGAACAGTGATAACCTGATTTGTCCAATACAAAAACAGAAATTAAATTCAGTCTAAAAGATGGTACTACAAAAGTATCTTTTAAGTTCAAATATGAACCAGTTCCTAATAGCAACCTAAAGTTCCCAATTGCTTCCACGTCTAACGATTGTATGTCGCCCACAAAGATGTGTCTTTCAATATCACTTGGCTTTCACTAGCTCAGAAAGCCCTGCATAGAAACACTTATGTGAGTAGTAGTACCAGAATCTAACCACCAAGTATTTCTAGGTACTGAAGCTAAATTAACCTCAAAAAAGACCAAAGTAAGGAATGTACCCTTCTTAGCATGCTAGGCGTGATATTTGGTACAATTCTTCTTTACGTGTCCAAACTTGTTGCAGAAGAAACAACACCGACCATCCTTATGTTGTTTCTTCTGAACAGGACCCTTAGCAACTTTATTATCATTCTTTTTTTCTTACCCTTATCCTTAGAGGCATAAGCCAGATGAGCACTTTTTATCTTATCTTGCTTCAATCTGTCTTCTTCTTACACACAGTATGAAATGAGCTCATTCAGAGATTATTTCTTCTTTTGGCAGTTATAATTAACCTTAAATTGATTGAATTATGCAGGAAAAGACAACAGAACCAGATGCACCAGTAACTCATCACAAAGATCGAGTTTAAGTGCCTTAAGTTTTGAAACAATATGAGACATTTTCGTAATGTACTCCTTGATATTTCCTTTGCCCTTATACTCCATCAAAATCAAGCGAGCTAAGAGCGTGCTTGTTTCCACCTTATCATTTTTCACAAAACGCTTCTTAATTTCGGCAAGAAAATCTTTGGTCTTAGTAATCCCTTTCGGATTCTATGCCCCTGAAGGCTTCTGATACGCCGTGCTTAATGATCATGAGACTCATGCGATCTGAACACTCCCATTTCTCATACTCTTTCTTTGCATCAGGAGTGCTATCCGCATTGAGAGGTTGGAGTTGTTCAGTTCTTAATGCAATGTATAGATCCATGCAACCAAGAATAATTAATATGTTCTCTTTCCAAACCTTGAAATTAGTCACATTGAGCATGTGAATTGAATTGATGTTAGCAGAAATTGATACAGCAGATGTATTAGCTTAAACAAACAAAAGATATTCACATTATTAACCATAATTAGTAATCAATAAAATTCAAATAATGACAAACCTCGTCTTAAGATATCTAGTACAACATTAATATCAAGTCTTTAGACAGTAATATTAATTATAAGTGGTACCTTGTTATTTGTAACGCCCCGCCCCGGAATCTCGGAGTCGGTACGCTATTAGATCTGATGGACTGGCCTCACAAACCACCACATGTCTTTTCAGCACGTTTTGTCCTCACTCACGTG
>BQKN01000494.1:246784-273020 GCA_022839385.1 Asparagus kiusianus | reverse complement strand
TGGTGGTATGAGTATTCCAATCAAATCTATCAATACTAATCACATCACCCTCTCAAGGGTTAGGGTATTACATTATAATAATCAAACACTGACAATAACTCATGTCAAATAATGAAACTATCTTTGGATCGATTCATTATCCACATGTATACCTTATAATTATCACATGTTTATCATCGCAGATGTGTATGCAGTCTAAATAAATATTAATCTTCCTTTGGTCCGATTAAATATTTACACAAAAACATACACACAACCATCTAATATTCCTCATGAATAATATAAACAAGAGAGGTTACTTTGGCAACATCTTGTTTCAATTAATCATTTAGAATGAGAGATAACCTTAATACCTTAGTGTCATATTATTTGAATTAAAAATTGATTAACTCCCAATTTAATTCAAATTAAATAATTTAATTTAAATTAAGCCAAAATCTGAACCTAATTACTTTTCCTTATTAATTAGGCATAGAGAGGCCAATAGTTAAAGGACTACAACTTTTAAAAATTATTTGATAATCAAATAATTCATACGCTAGTCACATAATGCTTAATATCTTTTTCAAATTAATTGTTTAAACAAGGCCCAATGTTTAAACAAGGCCCAAATGCTTTGGTCCGTGCCCTAACTTGAACGAGTTCTCAAAGAAGCTCGTTATCACTGCAGTTCCTCCTCTTTCACCCGTCAGGAAAGAAAAGAACGCCATAGAACGAACGTGAGGTTCATTTTAGAACGAACGTGAGGTTCGTTTGAAGAGAACGAACGCTGGGTTCGACTTGAGAAAGAACGCGAGATTTGTTTGGATCGGGCACAAGGCTCGCCTGAGAATGAACACAGGGTTCGACTTGAGAATGAACATGGGGTTCGACTTGAGAACAAACACGGGTTCGTTTGGATCGAGCATGAGGCTCGCCTGAGAATGAACATAGGGTTCAACTTGAGAACGAACGTGAGGTTTGACTTGAGAATGAACGCGGGGTTCGTTTGGATTGAACCGAAGTTCACTGAAGCTTTCAAGTCCTGAAACTCGCCTAAAATTGTGGTAATCTCCTCCTTAATTTCCGCATGTTTTCACGCACGATCTTTTCCCGCCCCTTAAGGTTTTGAAAGTTAATCGTCGCCGCCGCCGCTTAAGCTCCCGCACCCTAGGGTTTTGAAACCCTAAGGCTTCCTGATGTCACCGCCGCTGTCTTCTTTTGACAGCAGGGTCGCCAGCGAACATCACCGATGAGGAGTTAAGTGAATGATGGATGAATCCAAATTTCTTTTGCTATCAATTATGAACTTGATTACACACAATTTTGATCAATGAGTGGATCCTTAATTCATGAAAATGATGATATTTTCACAATCTGGATCAAGAGTTTGATCCAGATTCAATAGCCAAAAGAGAAAATTAAAAAAATATGAACTTTTTTTTACTGTTCAAGCGTGCTACAGTTCCAAAACAAATAGAAAAAATTGAAATTTTCATGCTACAAATCATATTTGCACAGATCCAAACGTGCAACTGATCTTAATAAAGCCAAATTAAGATCAAAAACCCCAAATTCTTAATCTTAAACATAAATCTCAAGGAATTAAACATGGTCTGCTCTGATACCACTTATTGTAAATTTAACCATAATTAATTCAAAGAGAATAATCACAAGAATACGGAAGCAATACCTGAAACCATAACTATTTGAGCACGGATCTGAATTAGGGTTTGATCTTCTAATCTGAAAGGTTTCTCTTGAATATCTCTTTGATGGAGATTAGAGAATAGAGAACGTAACCTTTAGATTAGGGACCATAACTGTAAAACCCCAAAAATTTATGTTAATATAATTAATATGAGATTAAATATGATTTATGGATATTTATTTTGATAAATATAGTTTAATGGTATGTGAGTAGTATACCATATGTTTTGAGTATAAACAAGTTCATTCATGAGAAAGAAAAGAGTCGAAACATGCACAATGGCCAAAGATGTATAACTAGAAAATTTTAGTCCGGTCGACCGTAGTCCGGTCGACCGCAAAACCTGCAGAAGTCAGATTCCTGTTTTGAATTGGTTTTGGTTTTCTAAAGCCCATATTCATTTTCTCTGGTTTATATATCAAGCTTTTATGAATTTTCTCAGTTTTCTAAGAATCCTAACAGCCGACAAACCCCCATAAACCCTAATTTGATTCTTAGAGAATATTGGAGGCTTTCAAGTGGATTTTTCATGTGATTTTGGCTTTTGGATTAGAGATCTGCTTTGGCTTAGCATCCTAAATATTTTTCTACAAGTTTCAGGCGAGTTCATCTCTGCTAATCCCCCTCATAGTTTTAAAAAATGTTTTTTTGAAGAATTTTTAACATATTTCATAGAGCCAAATTGACTAGTTTATGAATAAAAGTCAATTCTTTTGTATTATGTGTATAAAAACTAGGTCTTTCCATGTTAAAAAGTTTAAGAACGAATTTACAAAAGTATGTAAGATCTGAAAATGATTTAAAACATGGTTTAATCTGAAGAGATGATTTGTTCTTCGTTTTGAGTTTTTATGCATGACTTAGGGTTTTGAATATAAATTTTATGCAAATAATCATGCTATATTATGTTGAGTTTGTTTCCAGAAGTTTTTTATCTACTGTAGACATGCTCTCATACAAGTTTTATGTTGTTTTAATTATGTTTGAAGTACCTAAACACGGCGTGAACACGACACACATAACCAGATTGAGAATCTGGAATGTCAGCCCACGGTCGACCGCACCATAGCAGCGGTCGACCGCGTGCAGGACAGAAGCCTGAGTAGGCTTTGGAACCTATCGCGGTCGACCGCCGTTCTTGTGTGGTCGACCGCCACACAGTCTGTGGCCCTATGCATATTTTGTTCGACTGTTGAGTTTTCGAGCTAGTCTCTTGACCTTGTACTATTATGATAAAATATTTATGAGCTGTTTAACATCTAAAACATCAGTGAACACCGGATATGGACACGTACACCAATATATGTATATGTATGTTTAAAATATAATGTGTTAACATGATAAATAAGAAAAATACACAAATATTATATTTCCGGAATAGGGAGATGAAACCTATTTTCGCAAGGCGATTGAGTAAGAATATTACAAAAGTATCGTCATATTATGTTTCCAGAATAGGGAGATAAAACCTATTTCCACAGGGCGATTGAGTAAGAGTATTACAAAAGTATCGTCATATTATGTTTTCGAGATAGGAAGATAAAACTTATTGCCGCAGAGCGATTGAGTAAGAATATTATAAGAGTATCGCTAATGTATAAGAGATGCACATTTGTAAGTAATATAAATTATAAATTGGTTTCCATTTTTTTTGAATACTTGCGAGTAGGGTGCTTTCTCTGAGACCGTGACTTTTACAACATGGTTTTTGGTTGGCTTTTGTTTGGATGAGTTCCTTTTATGTTAGATCCATCTACCCGAGTGTAGATCAGGATGAGATATTTGTTCTACATGTTTGAGGTTTGGAGTGCTTTCCTTTTGGTTTATTGTTTTCATTCATATGGTTTGGATTTTAGTATTTAGGGAGTCACAATTTGAGACATAGTATATACATGAGGGTTTCCTTGTTTGGATTATTTCGCTCGACGTACTAACTCTCGTGCTGTGATTTCCTAAATATTAACTTCCAGTTGTTGGCCTTCTTGTTTTGATGATGTTTAACAAACAATTTACTTCTAATGTTGTTTGTCTAGTATTTGTGGTTTCTTATTTATTATAGACAAACAACGTAGTTGGAGGATGGATGGAATAGCGCTTTAACGACGATATCAAACGGAGGTTGGCGGAAATGTGGAGTGAAGCAACATACAATTCAAGTTAAAGATCAAGTTCAAGCTTCATCCGCAACGTGTACCAAGTTGAGCTCAATGAAGATCAAGATCAAGCTTGGGTAATTTAGTTGAGGATTTATATTATGTGTGTTAAGTACGTTAAGCTCAATATCTATACACACACATCTATTGGTTTCCTCGTATATATATATAGTTATATATATATACATAAGTTTTGGTTTCTATGCATATATATAGTTTTATATATATACATACATAGTTTTGAGTTTTCATGTTTATAAATATGAAATCATATATTTCATATTTACTATTGTGTTTTTGAAAACATTGCATAGAATATGCAATTTTGTAAAAATACTGTCTTATTAGTTTATAGACTTCAATATCAGTTTATACATGTTTTACTAAGTCTATAAAAACATTTCACAAAGTTTCAAAAATTGGTTTATGTCAAAACATCAAAATTCAAGTATCTCATATTTTCGTGTTTTGGACTATTTTGCAAAATGATGATTTTTCACAAATGGGAAATGTAATTTGGAAAATTCTTTTTGTAACATGTTCGTTTTCATGTTTATATACATTTCCTAAAGTTTCATAATTTTTGGACTTCATTTGTTATTTTTAACAAATTTCCAAAAGTCAAAAAATCTGTTTTCAAAACCTGTTTTATGCTGTGTCAGTCTTCGGTCGACCGCACCGGACGACCGATCATTTGTTCTTTCGTCACCACGCAGCAGAGACCGGTCCGGTCGACCGGTCCAGTCGACCGAAAGCCCCATCGGTCGACCGACGAGATTTTCGATCGACCGACTATGTGACCGTTAGCTTTCCAACGGCTATTTTGCTGAGTTGTTTTCTGGGGCTGTTTTGTCATTTGGTTTGGGGTTTTTTGTTGAGATCTTGAGTGGGTATAAATACCCCATTGCTGATCTCTTCTTTGACTAATGAAAAGAAGTTTTTAACAAGGGTTTTAAAAAGAGTTTAAGTGTGGTTTTACTGGTTGTTTTAAGTTTGGGTTTTGTTTACAAAGGAGGAAGCTTCACTGCAGATTGAGGGATTCTTTCTCAATCTTCTTCATCATCTTCTTTGTGTTTTAGAGAAGTTTTTCTAAACTCAACTCTAGCTTTACATTTATATACTTGTTTGATTATCATTGCTCTTAAGCTAGATTTTATATTTGAGTTTAGTTGAATTGATTTTATTTACTCATCGTTACACACACCCACATTGAGCTTTTAGTATTTACATACATAGTATAGTTGGGTGGTGAGAGTTTGTAACTTTGAGTTGTGCTTAATTGTGTTCTCATCTATTGTAGAGAACAAATTTATATTTGTTACATTGTGAGTGTTGTAAGGTTTTCGGTGAGCTAGAAAACCGAGTGTGTTGTGAAGTTTACGGTGAACTAGAAAACCGAGTGTGAGGAGTGACGTTGATCGGTGAGCGTTGAAAACCGATACTGTGAGGTGTAAACGTTGTTCGGGTGAGCATAGAAAACCCGGTTGTGATAGTGGATTTCTCCCCGGGAGTGGGGAGCGGAGACGTAGGACGGAAGGTCCGAACTCCGTGATCATATCTTGTGTTTGAGTGTGCTTTGGCGTTTATTTATACTTGTGTTTATATTTCTTGTCGCCATTGTCATTAGCTCATTATTTATATGATCCACTATCTAGTTCATATTGTTTACCTTTGTGTTAGTTTTATATCCTTGCACATATATTGTCTATATCTCTTTATTAGGATATATCTTATTGTTTATATATCCTTACATATATTTCTATCATATAGGATATATCACCTTATGTATATTACATATTCTTGCACATAACTCTTTGTATATCTATCTTGCAAGAATATATTTGTTAATTAGTTTTAATTGGCATTTAATCGGATAAGATTAGCATAAGACCCTAATCACCCCCCCTCTAGGGTCTAACACCAGTTAGAATTTTATGAATGATTTCATATGTATATGTACTAACTCTATTTTCTATATACTCCTACCCCTTCCATTGGGGAGAGGTGGAGATGATCTCGCTATAGCGCTTTGACGCTCATTGTTTTCCCCCTTTCAGGCAGCGAGTCTAGCGCACGGAGAGTCGTAGGTTGATGAGATTTCTGCATAGATCTCACCTAGCTATTTATTATGTAGTAGTTAGTCAGACTCCACAGTTAGTTGATTATGTTCAGACTCTAGACTTGTAATTCATTTTGTAGAGGCTGAGAGCCATAGTGATACTTTATTTGACTCTTTATATTTGAGGTTTATTTTAGACTCAGAGATACTTCTATTCTATTTTTGTTGGGCTCATTGATGACTATTCTCTTATTTGCTTCTGTTGTTCTATTTTTTATTTGCCTGTTGGTACATTCACCTATTTATTGTTTTCACTAGAGAGATAGTTACTGTGATGGTGAAACATGTCGTAGCATGGTGTTTGGTGCTTGACAGGTTTGACAATCTGGGTTTTGCTTTGGACTGCAACCTCACGTGAAACCTAGGGCGTCACAATAACCCCTTTATATAAATTTACAATTTTCTAATTTAGCCCCTCATAAAATTAGAATTGTAGTCCGATATCTGTACAATTAGCCCATGATTTACTTAAATACCCATTAATCCAAATTACTCGATTGATCACTTTATGCAGGTTAGTTGAAAGATAGCAACACACACTGATTTAACATATGTGCCCACAAATAGATTTAATTAGATTTAATTCCAACATGATTCTCATATCTCTTTCCTTTATTATTAAAGACTATATAAGATAGAAAGAAGTTATATTTTGAAGAGACTCATGCTTTGAGAAATAGAGAGATTTATTCTAGGGTTTTGAGAGAGAATTTAATTTGTGATTTCAATCTCCAAAGCCTCATTAATTAAACTCTTCCTTGTCATGCTCGGCATCTAAGGATCGTCTCAGCGAAGAGAGTTGCCATTTGCATTGAACGTCATCACCACTTCTTCATTGATCTTCGCTTATATCTTTTGAAGAACTTAAATAATTTGGTTGGTTTGTTCTTTATATTATTTTATTAGGCGTACTCAAACCAGTGATAATTGAGAGTTGGGACTAGCTAAGGCTATGTGTTTTACTCATCTGTTAGGAGTTATGTTGGACAACTGATTTTTAGTAGATTCCAGGATGCAGTCTTTATAAGCCTACTAAATCAGGTTGTAATTCAGATAAACTTTGATCATAATAAGGAAGTCTCTTTGTGAGCGGGAGGAGTGGACATACGTAGGATTTCTATCTAAACCAGTATAAAATCTTGCTTGTTCTTTAGTTTATTTTTTGGTTTTTTTTGCTTTTATTTTGATATTATTTTGGCTATAAATTCTATGTTTAAGCAAAAATATATAGCAAACCTATTCACCCTCCCTCTAGACTTGCATCTCAAATCCAACATATGTATCTCTAAAATACCTTCTTCCTCAACCTCCTTAATTTCTGCCTCCCTCCTTCTCCTCCACATCCATCTTCATCCTACATCCCTCCTCTACCTATGCCTCACCTTTCTCATCCTTCTTGATCCTCCACCTCCATCTCACTTCTCTCCTCCACATCCACTTTCATCCCACCTCCCCTCCTCATGTCCTCCTATTTTCATCTTTCCTCAGCCATCCTTTCTTTTTATAAATGATACCTAATGCACTTTTATAAATTTCATAAAACTAAATCATTTATCACATTTATTTGTTACATGTGACATTTTGTTGAATGAGTGTAACAATTATTGGAGTTTTGCGACTATTGCGTTTGAGACATTTATTTGTCATTTATGATGTTTATTAAGTACTAGTTTCAGGCCCGTACAATGCACGGATTTATTTAATATATAAAAATTAATATAGCAAAAGAATGCAAAGTAAAACAGTAATAATATATATAAGTAGTTAGAAATGATACAACCTAAGTTGCATATATAGTTTGGAAAATTAGAAAATTTGGAAAACTCGAATCAATTTAAGATCATATATAGTTTGAAAAATGTAATTGTGTAAAAACGGTATTCAGAAATATGGCGGGAGTTATTTTATTATTTAGAAGGTAGAAAAAATTCAAAATTAAAGTAAAATATCAAAAAAGTACCAAAAATGGGTAAACTTAAAAAATTTGAAAAAATGAAAGGTTTGGAAAAATGTAAACATGGAAAAATAATTTTTGAACATTTTGTGCGAGTCATATCAATTTAAACTATTATAACTTTCCAAATAAATTGGTAAAATAAAAGTGTAATGTCAAAAACATAGAAAATATAATACATATCATATAAGGGTATGACATCCATCTGACGAAAATAAGAGATAATGTAATACCTAAATCAAATAAAGTCAGTGTAAGAAAATTGTATATGATTGCAATTTAAGAACATCATCAAACCATAAGAATACGGCATAAGAAGTACTTAATTAGTTAAATAAAATGTAACTTTCACATACTCTATATAAACATAAGAAAGAACAAAAACATTGAAGTGAAATGCATTGCCATTTGTCACGCCCCGTTTCCCAAAATACCCGGGAATCGGAACGTGAACAAGCCCGCGACGTATTAGATTGAGAAGAAATATACACTATTATTTTTCTTTTCTTTTTTTTCTTCTCAATCCAATGCGCTAAGCATCTGGAAATAAAACAATGCGAGGTCACAGGTCCCCGATCACAGTAGCGAGAATATAATAAACAACACAGATAGGTAATATACATATCACAACTGAAATATCATCCGTGACATGAAAATACGGGTCAAACATGCCCTTATACAAATCTGAATAAATGAATACTGATGAGATACAAAATATATCGATCAAGCAGGAATGGAAAGAACTACAAAAGTAACTGAAATCATCAACTAATAAATGAAAAGAATATGCTTCGACTCCTTCTGCTCCGTCTACAGGGTACTCCTGCTGAGAATCATCTGGCTCCTGCTGAACCTGTTCTTCCTCTAAGTCTGACGTACACCAGAGAAAACAGGTGTACGTCAGGTGCATGGTGCACGGCAAGATCCCACAAAACAATAGAGCGAATAAAAACCCAATGCGAAAAACAATACGGTAACCGAAATGACAAATGAAGCATGCAACTGGAAATCCAACCAAAACAATCAAGTAACAAGTCGGTCATGCAACTAGTCATCAGAATAATCATCCAGGTAACCATGTCATACAAATTGATGGAATTAATACTTAAAAATCTATAACAAGAGACGTAGTACGTCGAGCGAAATAATCCAAACAAGGAAACCCTCATGTATATACCATATGTCTCAAATTGTAGATAATTAAATATTAATCGCAGTCTATGTATGAAAAGATAGTACAACTGATCCGTATCTCACAAAAAGTCATATCTAGCCTAGAAACGAGGTCACGTAACTAGCCATCCTATAACAGGTCACTGGTCACATCTCATACAGAGTCAACGCTCCTGTCATCAGATAACTGGCTGTTCACAAATCCTATACGTGCACCCAATACGCCGCTACACTGGATCGGTCAGAGGGCTACACGCAATCCGATTCCGGCCTGGTTCGAACTCAAGCAAGAATCAGGTGAATATCAAGCTCACGGACCAAAGTGGCTACACCGGCTCCACTTTGACCCAACAAACCAACCCCAAGCTACACTGGATCATGGGGAGGCCTGGAAGATACATCAACAGCCTTATCTGATCACATGAACATGGACTTTCCAATCCCAACTCTCTTGTATTTTCTAAATCAACCATATTCCTTATTGAAACTCGGGTTCACCACCTAAACTCAGTCAACACACCCACACATATCACTAAGTCTGTTCATGACGCACGGGGTCACTAAGTCATGAACTGCTAGGGTTCTCAAACACAATAGCAAACAATAAGTACAATCAATCATACACAACGATATCATGGCATATCACATAATTAAAATGAGAATCACACCTTCAAAAAATAATCCTTTAAATTAATAAATTTATTTACTTCAAAATGATTTCCTTATCCAAAATAAATCCTTTATTTCTTGTTATAATTATCCAAAAATAATTCCATTTTCCAAAATATCTCCTTTTAAACAATTCTAAAAACATTCTTTAAATATTCTTTTTAATATTTCCTCTTACAAAATAATTTCTTTTCTAATTATAATTAATCTAAAATAATTCTCTTTTCAAAATAAATTCCTTTAATTTATTTATAATTATTCCAAAAATATTCTTCTTCCAAGATAGTTTCTTTTTTTTAAATTATTATAATTATCTAAAATAATTCCGTTCTCAAAATAAATTCTTTTACTTTATTATCATTTTTTGAAAATACTATTTATCACATAACTATGATTTAAATCAATATTATTCATGAAACCCACGCAGATAATAACAATTATAAATTAACATAAACAGATAATTCACCAATTTATCAACAAGCCCACGCAGATAATAGCAATTCATAATCTAATCTATGCAAATAATTAACGACCGATATAAATAGGAATTGACGAGTCAAGGGGAGCGGGATCTTGCCCCGGGGTTTTCGTCGAACGAATCGACGTCGACGTTGGCGGCGCGGGTTCGGGGCTAACGGCATCGTGTGGTGTGCTGGTTGAGGGCCGGCGTGGAGGCCTGTGTGGCTGTTGGGTGGGCTCGTGGTCGTCGGAGGGAAGCTCGGCGGGGATGACAGTTTGGCGACGAGAAGGGGAGGCTGGTGATGTGGTGGTCGAGAGGGTGGCCGACGGGGTCTGGGTGGTCAGCGAATGGGGGAGGAGGCGGTGGAGAAGATCCGGAGGTGGGCGGATCTGGGCTTGGTCGGAGGAGGAAGAAGGGAGCAGGCGGGGTGACTGGCGGCGCTGGCGGAGCTGCAGGTGGAGCTAGTCTGGCGACGAAGATCTGGGAGTTGCGGGTGGCTGCGATCATCGAAGGACAGGGAGGCTGGTCGTCGGTGGTGGTGCGGGGGCTATTAGAGTTGGACGGCGAGCTGGGGATCACCGGCGAGGGTGTCGGCGGCTTTGAGCCCAGGAGGAGGGGTGGTCGGACGAGCGGTGGAAGCTGGCTCAGGCGGCTGTCGAGCTCGAGCTCGGCGAGGTGGCTGGACAGGAGTTAGGGCGACGGGAGAGGACGAGGAGGTGGGGCGGAGGAGCTTGAGGCGGCGTTCGAGCTGGCGCTGACGGTTGACGGCGTCGGAGCTCGACGGAGCTCAGGGAGGTAGCGGCGGTATGGGTTGTTGAAGAGAGAGAGAGAGAGAGAGAGAGAGAGAGAGAGAGAGAGAGAGAGAAAGAGAGAGAGAGAGATTGTGGCGGCGTGAAAATCAGAGAGAGAGAGAAGAGGGTTAACATATGTATATATATATATATTATTATATTAGGGTTAGGGTTTGGGTATTTAAACAAAATATAATTAAATAAATAGTTTCGGGTATTAAAAATTAAACCAATTATAGGATAATTATCCTATAATTATCCTATATATATACTCTGTTAGATTTGTTTAGGAACCACAAGAACAGAGCGTTACTGATCAATTTTGAATATTCATAAAATGAAATTGACATAATTTTAGCTTGTTAGAACTTTACTGATCAATTTTGAGCATTCCTAAAATTCTACAAACATTAATTCTCCATGCACATAAGTTTCCTCCTAAAAGACAAAAATTCATAAAATCCAAGGCAAACCCTTCTTAATTCTAAAGTTCCTTTAAGAGATTCTTGTACTGCAGAGAAAAAGAACTACCATGAACTAAGAAGAAAAGAAAAAATTTAAACAAATTAAACATAATAGCTTTATAATTAGCAAATTTAAATTAAAAGAAAAAACCTGCTCAGCTGAAGGAGAGGGAAAAAAGTTGCTTACTCTCAACAACAACAAGTGTTTTGGAGTCATGAGCCTTCTCTTTGGCCGGAGGCGGTGGTGTTGCCGGAGATGGGATCACTTCCTTCTCATTCGCCACATCTTTCGGGGCCTCGGCTGCCGTCGGCGACGGTGTAGCAGGAGCTTCTGGCTCTGTTGAGACCTAATCGAAAAGGAGGCTTAGATTGAGGGATTTCAAAAAGAGGGTAGGATTGAGGGAGACGAAAAGACGATTTGGGGTTGTCTAGATTATTTCTGAGATCGATGGATGCTTAATGAACTTGGAAGTTGAAGAAAGGGTGTCATTGAATATTAAAAGGAATTTTTTTAAGAAATTTAAAACAATAAGAAATTGCCAAGTGGCGTGTGCAAGGGTAAAAGTTTTTAGTTATAGATATAGATTGAATATTAAAAAGATTTTTTTTAAAAGAAATTTAAAAAAAATTGTCAAGTGGCTTGTGCAAGGGTAAAAGTTTTTAGTAAAAGTTTTTGGTAATAGATATAGATTAATGATCTTAGAAGTTGAAGAAAGGGTGTCATTGAATATTAAAAAGAATTTTTTAAAGAAATTTTAAAAAAAAGAAGAAATTGCTAAGTGGCGTGTGCAAGAGTAAGAGTTTTTAGTAATAGATATAGATTGATACATTCACTAACATGATAAAGAAATGTGACAATGACACACAAAGAGAAAGAATGGTTGGGGAAAGAAAGGAGAAGAAGAAAAGGTAAGGAGACGATAACAAAGAAGGATGGAGGAGGAGAGAGATGGTGAGTAGAACTGGAGGAAGGACAGCCAGGGAGTTGGAAGAACAAAAGGATGAAGAAGAAAGCACTATAGGAATAAGCAAAAGAAACAGTGAAGAGAAGGAGAAAAAGGAGAACATAAAGGGGAAATTAGAAGAAAAAAAAAAGAATAAGAGGATGAAGGAAAAAAGAAGTAAATAGGTAAAAAAGAGGAGGAAGTCTAAAGCGTGATGTCTACTCCTCTATACTTATAAGGAGAACCCAAATGATTATTGTTCATGCTACAGTAATACTACAATAATACTTTAGCATAAATAGTAAATCAAACCTAGTCCTATGCCCTCGAAGTTACTGATTATGCTATAGTAATTTCCTGTAACATAACAGTAAATTAAATATGCCCCTTCATACTTGCGGTTACTATTTATGCTATAGTAATTTGCTACATCATAAAAAATAAAGCAAATCAAATGTATTAAAACTTGGATTATTTTTTAAGTATAGAAGGATAGATATGATTTCTAAAGCAAATGTATTAGAACTTAGATCATTCTTTAAATATAAATGAGTAGATATTATTTCTAATTTTAAGCATATAATAATTAAATCAAATGCATAAAAACATAGATGGAGACAAGTTTAAAATGCGATGATTAAAAAAATAGGGGGCCATGCGGTGCACACTAGTTAGGCTGAAAATTTATTTGAATTTGGGTACATGACTTTCACATTAGGAGAGCATCGCATAATTTTTTTAATACTCTGTTGGATAAAAGACAATTTTCCCTAAAATTTCCCTCTGGCTCTTCAGCTTTCTTTGCCCATGAATCAAAGCTTTCTATGTTGGAACTGCAATCATGGATTAATGCGCTGGACCAGACTCTCACCTCCCAACCCACGTTTATTTCATTTCAAGCCTTCCATCAAATCTATAATGGAAATGGGAACCTAGCTTTCTATATTTGGCCACTCGTTCGTTTTGCCCTCTCCTCTCTCCCCCTGCTCCTTATTAGTTTCACATACCCTAAACCCTGGTCTTCTCTATCTCCATCCCCAAAGCGACAGTTGATCAAAAGAACGGTAAAGTCATGCACAATTCCCCCTCAATAATCAAATATTTGAATTTCTCCCCCAATTTTCCTTTAGCTTCTTAAACTGTTCAGGGTTAGTCCATTCTTTGCTTTGATTGATGAAATGAGAAAAATTACTCTCTTTTTTAGTAGTCACCAAATTTTGTTTTTTTGCTCAATATATGTTTCTCCTCATTTAAACCCGGTTTTGTTTGAAGCTAGGAAATTGTGACTTTGTTATTTACTGGAGCTCATGCATTACATTGTTCTGCATTTTCTTCAAATTTCCAACATTTTTTCTTGTTCAAAGACTGCTGAGGCATAATCAATGCAACTATTAGAATCTATATAGTAAGAACTTTTACTTGTTTATTGTTAGTTAGTTCTTAATTGTAACCTACATTTTGTCTCCAGTAGGAGCTATTAGCTCAGAAATTATGTGGTATCCTTTGGCAAAGCTAATTTATCTGTCTTTTCTCCATTTTGATATTTATGTGTATTGATTTTAATACTAGCCCACAACTGATTTTCTTCAGTTTTAGAGTTTTTATCCTCACCTCTGATACGGAACTTCCATTGTTGTACTGATAATTATTGCGTCTTCTTCAGAAATATAAAAGCGATAGGTTTTTGAGACTTCGTTTCCGGGAGGGAACTATGGGTGGACAGACTGTCGAGATTCATCGTGCAAGAGAAGCTATCAACCAAAAAATGTGGGCTGGGGATTACACTGCTGCAAGGACCTTAATTCTTGAAGCTCTGAAGGTCTTCCCAACACTTGATCGAGCATCGGAGATGCTCACAGTCTGTGAAATCCTTTGCTCTGCAGAAATGGAGCTGCCGGGCTCAGGAATTGATTGGTACTGGGTGCTTCAGCTCTTTGCTTCAGCTACCCCCGATGCGATCAAGGCCCAGTATCAAAAGATTGCAAGCCAGCTGAATCTAATTAAGAATGACTTCCCTGGCACTGAGTTCGCCCTTGAGTTTGCAGCTGATGCTTTCTCTGTGCTTTCAGATCCTATAAAGAGGGCAGCATTTGATTCCAAGAGAAATGCGTTTCAAGACCTGTCTCAGGATCACAATACGGTGAACCCTTCTAGGCTTAAGAGAGCAGCAAGTGGGGTTTATAGTGGAAATGGAGATGTTGGTGATAAACAGAAGAGGAAAATTTATGATCTGGAAGCAAGCTGGGTTACACATCAAGTGAACTCCTCAGATAATGACAATCCCCTAAAGGCTTTGGGAGTTTTAGAAGGAAATCCTGTATCCAGAAAACAGCCAGAGAAGGACTTTTACGACTTCGAGAACAGTAAGAAGGCCGAACTCTTTTCCGTGGGTCAAATTTGGGCAGCTTATGATCAAGAAATAATGCCTCGGCGTTATTGCAAAATTGATGAGGTCATAGCTCAGAAACCTCAAATCTATGTCACATGGTACAAAGCTTGCCCGTGCCAATCCTCTGAGAAGAAATGGCAGGATGCCGGCTTTCCATTTGCTTGTGGAACCTTCACTCTTGAGCCGAACAAAATGACTCTTACTGACGCTTCTATGCTCTCTTACATACTTTCTGATGGCCTGACTAAAGAGACGCTTGAGATTTACCCAAAGAAGGGTGAGGTTTGGGCTATCTATAGAGATTGGAACATGGATTGGTGCTCTAACCCGGGGATGAGGAAGAATTCTACGTTTGACATTGTTGAAATTCTTGATGATTGTTTGAAAGATTCTGCTGCTAAGGTTGCCTACTTAGTGAGGGTTAATGGGTTTAAAAATGTATTTCAGAGGTACTCGAGGAGAGGGAAATTCAAAATCCCTGCTGATAAGCTTTTAATGTTCTCCCACAAGATCTCAGCATTTAGATTCATCGGTGGAGAACTAAGTGGGATATCAAATGGGATGTTAGAGTTGGACCCATTGGCCATACCAGATAATTTGGTTCAAGATTTCTCATGTGCTGCTGTTGGACTTGTGGATTTAACCTCCCAATCAGATGAAGAAAAAGACTGCAGTGATGATGCTAGCACTACCCTTCTCATGAATCCCTCCACAAGCATGGTAAATATTGGGGGATCAAAATCATGGTTCTGGAATCGAAAAGTAAAATTGGCACCAAATGACTTCGCGCAAGATCAAGTTTGGGCAGTTTATAATTGTTCGGACGCAATGCCTCGATCATATGTCAAAGTAAACAATGTGGTATCACCCACCAAAGTATCTGTCACGATCTTAGAACCACACCCAAGGTTCGACAAAGAGATACGATGGGTGGAGGAGGAGTTACCATTTGTATGTGGGATATTTAGAGCTAGCAAGACCATATTGAACTTAGAAATGTACAAGTTCTCGCACCTTGTTAACTGTGATAGGAGCTCAAAGAAAACTTTCTACAGAATTTTCCCAAGGAAGGGTGAGATCTGGGCAATGTACAGGAATTGGGACATCGATTGGAAAACTTCTTCACTTGATGGGTATAAATGTCGAATGGTCGAGATCCTGTCAGACTTCTCTGAGGAGAATGGCGTGGGAATAATATGCAGCTTAGTTCAGGTGCCAGGGTGTTTGACGTTTTTCCAGAGGCAGATGCATGATGAGTTCCAGCTCACAAAGCAAATGTCGAGGTTAGAATTGCTAAGCTTATCTCATCGAGTCCCAGCATTCACTGTGATTGGGATAGAACATCCTGACATTCCGAAAGGATTGCTGCATCTTGAACCTGATGCGCTGCCTCCAAAGCTCATCAGCTAGAAAAAGCAGCGGTTTTTGGCTGATTTCAGGTATATTTCTTTGGTCAGGATCTTTTTTAGTGTAATCACTTTTTTTTATTTCTTAACTGTATATGCTGCTTTCAATTATAAGATGCAATGTGGTAGTATTCTATTAATAAATAACTGATGTTAATGTTAAGTAACCAAATAGTCAATATGTGTGATGATGAGGTTGATGAGGGGCCGTTCACTTCTCCGAATATCCAGTTCTGAGTTAAGGAGTTTCAGCCTGCACAAGTAGCAATTCGTGAGAGGACGGGGCTTGGTTCCCCCGTGGTTCCTCTGACGATCAAGTCAGTTGATGAACTTGAGTGGGGAAATGAAGAACTATGTGAGTTTTTGTGTGTAGTACAATATAATTTGCAGATATTGCTTAAAAGTTAAAATCAGAGATCCAGAAACGAATCCCCTCTAGGTTAGAATAGTACCTCTATTTATACTGATGGTATAAGGATAGAATGGTCACTGTGGCCGAGCTTAGGTTGGCGTCTGCGTCAACACCTACTTTACAGGTGTCGCTCCGCAAGTGGAGAGATCACCTCAGCATTAAATGAGAAGTGATCGGAGGTATGACAGTACGGGAGTGGTCCGATGAGTCATAAAGACTATCAGGGCTAGAGGTATAATGGCGCATGCCAAGCATTAAATGTGATGTCAACGTGGTGTCAGCGAGAGAGGCTCGAGGTTGAAGTCGTCATTTGGCTTAGCCGAGAAGTAACGCCTTTCAAGTTGACCACGCGAGACATCAAATAAATGGTTGAGTAGGCTCGTAGCGAGGCGCCTTCGACAAGAAGACCAACAAGTACCGCCCTTTAAGTCGACACGAGAAGATGTCGACTCGACAAGTCGGCTAAGTCAGGATCCTTGCTGGTCTTGGCCACCAATTTAATTAGGGTATTGCATGTAGAAGTACACCTATCTGTTGCTGGCAAATAGTTGCACTTTGGTGATTAAAAACACCATAACAACTGATATTTAAACTTGTTGTATGTCTCAGAAGTTTTCCATGAAGATCATTTTCTGGTTCCTAGAAGTTTTAGACTTATTCAAAGGTGAAAATTATGATCGCACGAGTAAATTATTTAGAAGCAAACATTGAGAAAGAAGAACAATTTGTTTCAAAGGGCTCCTGAGTTGCTACACATAAAATGAACACAAAAGGCAAGTTGATATGGTAAACTGATTACAAATGGAGATGTATGAGAAACTTATACCCATGTCATACATAACTTCATGAAAGTATTTATAAGCAGTATGCCATGTAACTTGCTAGAAGGGCACCACCTGCTATTTGTAACTTACCTATAATTAACCACACTGATATCTATTATATTATGTCACACGCATGGCAATCAAGATGCATAAGAAAATGATCTTACGGCCAACTTATAGTATTTTATAGTACTTGCATAGCACACGTCCACAACACATATATCTACTTGCTTCAAAAATGTTGATTTGTGAGAGTTGCTCTGATACCATTTGTTGAGTTTAGAAGAGTAGTGGATACTAAGAAATATTTTATTATTTCTTTAGTAGTACAATACTCAATACTCCATCTTCTACAAATTCTCTTTACTATGAACTACTGCACTACTATAATGTAATATAAACACACTACACCTTTCTTTCACTCTCCGTTATTTTATTTCTCACTATTTTTTTATTTGCTTACTACTGAGATGACTATCTCACTGAAGCCTTGAGGAGCTTTTATAGGCCTTGTGAAGTAGTAAGTGTACACTGTAGGAGGTAGGTGGCTACAGTATTGATTGGTGGGTTATGTGGCTATAGTGTTAGTTGGTGGGTCGGTGTTGAATTCAATGGAGCTTGGTACGACAAGATTGATGAGTTTTTAATTCAAAATAACTACTCTCTTGCTTCTGCAGATTCTAGCATATTTGTCAAGAAAATTAGGAATATGTTAGCAATCGTGTTGGTCTATGTGGCTGACTTAATCATCACTGGAGATGATGAAGCGGAAATTCAAAGAACAAGGACAAATCTCTCGGTCAGGTTTCAAATGAAGGAGCTTGGGGAGCTCAAACATTTTCTTGAATTGAAGGTCTACCGAAGGAAGGATGGATTGTTCCTTTGCTAAGAAAAGTATGCAAAAGACATGTTGCTCAAGTATGGGATGTTCAACTGTAAGTCAATCTCAACGCCGATGGAGACAAATCTGAGGCTGTGTGCACATGAAGGAAAATATTTGGAAGATCCAATTATGTATCGACAACTAGTTAGGAGCTTGATTTATTTGACGATAACAAGACCAGATATTTCATTTGTGATTGGTGTGATGAGCTGATACATGCATAAGTCAAAGAAGTCTCACTTAGAAGCAATCTGAAGGATCTTAAGGTACGTTAAATGTACAGTTAACTATGGTCTCATGTATAAGAAAGGAGAAGAATGTGAGGTCTATGGCTATTGTGATGCTCACTATGCTGGAGATCACGACACTCGGTGTCTACTACTGGATACGTCTTTAGTCTCAGTTCAACGGCTATATCTTGGTGTAGTAAAAGGTAGTTAACGGTGTCATTGTCAACTATAGAGGCGAAGTACAGATCAACAGCGATGACAGCTCAGGAAAGCACATGACTTTTTCAGTTAATGAGGGATCTACATCAGTCCATAGACTACTCAGTAGCTTCACATTGCGATAATCAGTCTGTAATACGATTGGCAGAGAATGTAGTTATTTATGCTAGGATGAAGCATATCCATGTACATCATCACTTTCTGCGAGAGAAAGTTCTTCGGTAGGAGATCGGAATAAAATCGATCAGGACGAATGAACAAGTAGCTGATATATTCACCAAGGCACTAAGTTCTTCAACATTCAAATTTCGAAGTGCTCTTGAACTCATGAATAGAGAAGTTGGTGCCAAGGGGGCGTATTGAATTTAGCACCGACCTACCAACTAATATTGTAGCCACATAACCCACTAACCAACACTATAGCCACCCACCTCTTACAGTGTACATCTACCACTTCATAAGGCCTATAAAAAGCCCTCAATGCTTCAGTGAGATAGTCATCCCAGTAGCAAGCAAGTTAAAAAAAAGTAGAAACAAATAAAGTGAGGGAGAGTGAAAGAGTAGTGTAGTATATTTGTAATACATCATAGTAGTGCAGTAGTCCATAGTAAAGAGAGTTTGTAAAAGAGAGAGCATTAAGTGTTGTACTACTAAAGAAATAATAAAATATTTCTTAGTGTCCACCACCCTTATAATTTCAACAAATTGTAACCGAGCCACTCTCACAAATCAACAAAAAATTGAGTATTTCATCTCCTATGAGCTGCCATTTTTTATGTCCAGTACTGTATAACAAATTTGTTTTTCATACTCCCAACTCAAGTGTTTATATACTCTTCCAACTCAAGTTTTCTTAGATACTTTAGTGGAGCCGACTGACCCGTGCGGGAAGCATATTGGATTGACAAAGGCCATGAAGTGGGTCTGAGATGACAAATTTCCAGGTTCTCATTATAGAGGCTATTGGCTTAATTCACAATGTTTGCTCATGATATGACAACAAGCTCATAATTTTCCAAAATTAGATAAATGTATCTGGAATATTTGAGTAATTACTGGTTTGTTATGTTGGAAGCTCGTTATTGCTTTATTCTTTTTTGCATCAATTCCTAGTGCAATTTCTTCCTTTATAAATTATAGCTATATATTTATGCAAGTAAAGCAGTTATTTTGTTCATTTTTTTGTCCAGCTGTGTTGTATTTTAATCTAGTGCATCTGTTTAGCCACACACATACACACAATTAAAAGAAGACGAGACACCAACTCTAGCACACATGCATTTGTTCTGTCCGTTTAGTACTTCTTTCATCGATCATAAAATTTCCAATTTTTCTTTTGATTTGCTTTAAAAGAATGCATATTAATCTTTTACATTAGATTAGAAAGTAGAAATGTGCCAGTTTGTTGTCCTCTGTGCGTGCAAGAGAGGGTGTGTGTTTTAGTGTCTAAAAATAACCCCTAACTAGAGGCCCTAAAGATAATGATAACATCGCATAAATGAGCTCCATTCTTGCATCTCCAGCTCCTAATGTCTCTATGGATAAGAAACCATGCAAAGTTTTATAGCATGTGTATATATGGAAATGTCATACACAAAATGATTTGACATAAGAGTTTATTCCTAGCCAATAGCCATGAAGCTTGTTGAAGATCATATATGGTGAATCATTCATTATGCTCTGCACATTCTAAAGCCACATAGACCCAAAATCTCATAGGTTGCAAATTTCTTGTCTGTGAATCCAAAATCTGTTTGTTTGTTTCTTTTGATTTGTAGGATAGAGTATACCAGTCAGTGGGATCTTCGATTCGTGCTGATTTTTAGAGTGTTGATTTAAGATGTATCATGAATGAATAAGTTCATCATATATAGATATCACTATGTATTTGGTATAAGACTCTTGCATAATCCCTGGTATACAATATATGTTAGTCAAAAAGGGGAGGAGGACCTTCGGTGATCAAAAAGAGGAGGACTTTCAGTAGCCGTATTTTTTGAAAGAGGGAAGGAAAGGACAATGCCTTTGTCAAATGGCAGGAAGAAAAAAAGGGGGTACTCAGGCTATAAAATCCCCACCCCTCTTCCCTTAATTCATCATCCTTCAGCTGCAAAGATACAATCAAGACAGTGAGAAAATATAGAGAGGCTAAGAGGGTGAGAGAACTCAATGAGTGAAAAATCTAAGAGAGAGAGAGAGTACTCAGGAGAGAAAATTGAGAGCAATTTTCAGAGTGCTTGTAATATTTCTTTCATTAGTGAAAAATTTGTAGCAGCCCGTGGACGTAGGCAATTTTGTGCCGAACCACGTAAATCTTGTGTGTCTTCTTATTGTGCATTTATTCGCTTTCTCGTAAATCTAATTATAAGGGAATTTGCCTAGTTTTCCCAACAACTGGTATCAGAGCTCTGATTGTGAAATCTGTCAATTTTTTTGCGAGATTACTATTCATGTGAATAGTGAATTTCGTGAATAGTAAAATTTTACCGGCGTTACCGACTTATTGACAGAAGTGTCTTAATACACGATGGTTCGCAGAAATTCAGAAACGATCCAGAGGAAGTCAACTTCGAGTGGGAGCGATGGTTGCAGACGAAGGGAAGGTAAAAATTAAGAAGTTCAATGGTAAGAACTTTGGCTTTTGGAAGATGCAGATCGAAGATTATCTGTACCAGAAGAAACTGTATCAACCTCTCTTAGGAAGTAAGCCAGATGACATGATGGATGAAGAGTGGGCTCTTCTCGACAGACAAGCCCTTGGAGTTATCCGATTGACGTTATCCCGAAATGTTGCTTTCAACATAGCAAAGGAAAAGACCACGTCGGGTCTTATGGCGGCTCTCTGCAGCATATATGAGAAGCCCTCTGCCTCAAACAAAGTTCACTTGATGAGACGGCTGTTCAATTTATGAATGACAGAAGGCGCATCGGTAGCTCAACATCTTAATGAACTCAACATAGTCACAATCCGGTTGAGTTCAGTTGGCATTGAGTTTGATGAGGAAGTTCGAGCGTTGATCCTTTTATCTTCCCTACCAGAAAGCTAGAACGCTACAATCATAACTATGAGTAGCTCATCGGCAAACAACAAGTTAAAATTCAATGACGTTTGTGATCTGGTTCTCAGTGAAGAGATCTGACGGAGAGAATCGGGTGAAGCTTCAACCTCCTCAGCTTTACACGAAGTCTAGGGGAAGAACTTCAGAAAGAAGTTCAAATCACGAAAGATCAAAATCTAGGAGCAAATCTAGATCGAAAAAGAAAGATTTTAAGTGCTACAATTATGACAAGATGGGTCATTTTAAGAGGGAGTGCCGGGTATCAAAGAAAAATACCGACGCACAAGAGTTTGCCAACGTGACTGAAGAAGGAGGTGATGCTATGATTCTAAGCGTCAACAGTCCGATTGAATCATGAATTCTTGATTCAGGGGCATCCTTTCATTCCACCCCATGCTGAGAAATCATGAAGAACTATGTTAGCGGTGATTTCGGAAAGGTACATCTAGCAGATGATGAAACCTTAAAGATCGTTGGCAAGGGAGACATCCGATTAAAATTGTCAAATCAGACCACATGAAAGCTGCAAGGAGTGAGACATATTCTTGGCCTTAAAAGAAATTTGATCTCCGTAGGACAGTTTGATGGAGAGGGTTACTGTACAACCTTCTCAGGTCATGAATGGAAGATTACCAAATGAGCACTCGTCATTGCCCGAGGTAAGAAAAATGATACTCTCTATGTAACCTCTAACCTAGAGAATATTATTGTAGTAACAGATGCAGATGAAAAATCAAACCTATGGCACCAAAGGCTTGGCCATATGAGCGAGAAAGGGATAAAGACACACTTCTGTCAAAAGGGAAGCTGTCGGATCTAAAGAATGTGGATGTTGGTCTATGTGAGGATTACATCTTTAGCAAACAGAAGAAAGTCAGTTTTGCAAAGATTGGCATGACATCCAAGACAGAAAAGTTAGAGTTGGTTCATACCGATGTATGGGGGTCATCTCCAGTTTTATCTGTTGCAGGTTCATTGTACTATGTCACTGTCATTGATGATTCTACAAGGAAGGTGTGAGTCTATTTTCTGAAGAAGAAATCAAAAATCTTTGATACCTTCAGAAGATGGAAGGTCATGGTGGAAAATGAAACTAGTTTGAGGATAAATCGGTTGAGGTCAGACAACGGAGGAGAGTACAAAGACAGTAGATTCAAAGAATTTTGCGTAAACAATGGGATTAAGATGGAGAAAATTGTTCCTATGACACCGCAACAGAATGGTGTAGCAGAGCGCATGAACCAAATTTTGGATGAACGTGCCAGAAGCATGAGGATACATGCCGGCTTACCCAAGTTCATATGGGCTGAAGCTATCAATACCGCAACTTATCTAATGAATCGCGGGCCCTCAGTTCCCTTGGATGATGGAATACCGGAAGAAACTTGGAGCAGAAAAGAGGTAAACTTTTCGCATTTAAGAATTTTTGGTTGTATCTCTTATGTACACATAGATTCTGCTGAAAGAAGTAAACTTGATGCCAAATCTAACAATTGTGTTTTTGTTGGTTATGATGGTAATGAGTTCGGTTACCGGTTTTGGGATTATGAAAATTGGAAGATCATCAGAAGCAGAGATGTCATATTCAATGAGAATATGATGTACAAAGACAGATCAATTGCAGAATCAAGTAGCTTCAGTACAAAAGTTGAAACAAAGGAATTGGCTGAATTTGAAGAGATTTCTGAAATTGATGTTCAGACTAGTCGTGAAGTAGTTCAAGAAGAACCAAGCACACCAGAAGTGAGATGCTCCTCTAGAATTCCTAAGCCAACCTAGGGTTATTCGTCTTCTTTGCACTACTTGTTGCTAACTGACAGTGGTGAACCAGAGTGTTATGATGAAGCTTGGATTCAGTCAAGTGGGAGTTTGCTATGTAAGATGAGATGGACTCGCTTATGTCAAATCAGACGTGGGACTTGGCTGAATTACTACCATGTAAGAAAGCTCTTCATAACAAGTGGATTTATAGGATCAAAGAAGAGCATGATGGGAACAAACGCTACAAGGCAAGATTGATTGTCAAAGGTTTTCACCAAAAGGAAGGTATTGACTACAATAAAATTTTCTCTCCGGTCATGAAACTGAATACAATCAGACTGGTGTTGAAAATTATAGTTGCTGAGAATCTACATCTTGAGCAGTTAGATGTAAAAACAGCTTTCTTTCATGGTGATTTGGAGGAGGAGATTTATATTAAGCAACCAGAAGGCTTCACAAAAGCAGGTAAGGAAAATCTAGTATGTCGTTTGAAGAAGAGCTTGTATGGATTAAAACAAGCTCCCAGACAGTGGTACAAGAAGTTTGATAGCTTTATGGGCAATAACGGTTTCACTAGATGCCAAGCAGATCATTGTTGCTATCTCAAGAGGTTTGACGATAGCTTCATTATTTTATTGTTATACGTTAATGACATGCTCGTTGCAGGTTCAGATCTACAAAAAAATTATAAATTTGAAGCAAAAATTGTCAAAGCAATTCGCAATGAAAGATCTTGACGCCGCAAAGCAGATTCTTAGAATAAGGATCAAGAGAGACACGAAGTCTGGGACTTTGATGTTATCACAGGCTGAGTACATCAATAAAGTACTCTCCAGGTTCAATATGCAAGATGCTAAACCAGTGGGTACACCTTTAGGTTTTTATTTCAGATTTTTCAAAGAACAGTCACTAAAGGTAGAGGAAGAGCGTGCACACATGACGAAGGTCCCGCATGCCTCAGTAATTGGAAGTCTGATGTATGTCATGGTTTGTACAAGACCAGATATTGTTCAAGCAGTGGGAGCTGTTAGCAGATACATGAATGATCCGGGCAAAGTACACCGAAAAGCAGTCAAATGGATCCTCAGATATTTACGGAGCACCACATGTAAAACACTTTATTTCAAAGGTGGAGATACAACACTAACAGGTTATGTGGATGCTGATTTAGTAGGAAATGTTAATATCAGAAAGAGCACTACAGAGTATGTCTATACTCTAGGAGGTACTGCAGTGAGTTGAGTTTCTCAACTGCAGAAGATAGTTGCTTTCTCCACAACTGAAGCAGAATATATTGTTATTACAGAAGCCAGTAAGGAAATAGTTTGGCTTCCAAGTTTCTTGGATGAATTAGGCAAGAAACAAGAAGATAATGTTTTATATTGCGATAGTCAAAGTGCTATTCATCTAGTGAAGAATACGTTTTTTCATTCCAGAACGAAGCACATACATATGAGATATCATTTCATCCAGTCACTTCTGGAAGAGGAAATTTTAAAACTTGAAAAGATCAGTGGAGTTCAAAATCCGGCAGACATGCTGACAAAGACGGTGACTACTGACAAACTGAAGCTGTGTTCAGATTCAGTTGGCCTGCAATAATATCAAGACCGGGAAGAGCTGTTGCATAAATTCAAATTTGCCTTCAAGTGAGAGATTGTTAGTCAAAAAGGGGAGGAGAACCTTCGGTGATAAAAAAGGGGAGGACTTTTAGTAGCCATATTTTTTGAAAGAGGGAAGGAAAGGACAATGCCTTTGTCAAATGACAGGAAAAAAATAGGGGTACTCAGGCTATAAAACCCCCACCCCTCTTCCCTTAACTCATCATCCTTCAGCTGCTAAGATACAATCAAGGTAGTGAGAAAATATAGAGAGGCTAAGAGGGTGAGAACTCAGTGAGTAAAAAATCTAAGAGAGAGAGTACTCAGGAGAGAAAATTAAGAGCAATTTTCAGAGTGCTTATAATATTTCTTCCATTAGTGTAAGATCTGCAGCAGTCCGTGGACGTAGACAATTTTGTGCCGAACCACATAAATCTTGTGTGTCCTCTTATTGTGCATTTATTCGCTTTCTCGTAAATCTGGTTATAAGGGAATTTGCCTAGTTTTCCCAACAATATACCCCCACCTCCCTCACCCCCCACCCAAAAAAAAAAAAAAAACCAAAAAAAAAAAAAACCACCCCAAACCAGAAATAAACCCAACGATGATGATGCCGTTGCTGCTGCTGCTGCTGCTGATAGTTATAATAATAGTACTAAAAATAATAAAACCACAGAGAGGCAGTATTCACTTTTCTGCTCAGGATTTCCCACACTTGCAACTTATCTTCAGCTTCTCTCTTAATAGTGTTATAAGTGACATCATGTCTGAGTTTTCTGAAGATTGATTTTCTGTAGTATACCACATTCGTGATCTGTGTGCTTCCTAACCACCTTCTGTTTGAAATGTTTCATAGTAATTACATTACTACTGGTGGAAGAAATAAATGTTGAGATTGCCGAGTTGATCAAGGCATCAGGTTAAGGTTCTGGACTGGAAGGGCCTTGTTTCAAATCCCTCTCTCAACATTCTATATGTTTCAAAACTGACAGAAGATACAGGATTCATGAAATCTGACGCCAAGACTTTGGGATA
>BQKN01000494.1:211876-238273 GCA_022839385.1 Asparagus kiusianus | reverse complement strand
TTCCTTTCCAATAAATCTTTTGTCTATTAGTGTCATCATACTCTAATTAAAATATATTGTTTCTTTTGACATTCCCAAGGTGATCTTCCAAGAGAAGGGGACAGGACGGAGACTTGGGACTGATATGTGGAGTAGTGGACTGTGGTACCTAGATCGTGAAGGGCTAGACTCAGCGTTGGTGTCTATGGTAGAGAGAGCAGGGGTAGGACCCGAGATGAGTGCTGAGGATGTGTTGATGCTCCATCACCAGCGCTTGGGACACTCTTCCTTCAGCGTTTTGAGAAGGTTGTATCCATCTTTGTTTGAGAAAGCAAATCTACAGAAACTTGTATGTGATGCATGTAAGTTTGGAAAGCTTACTAGAAGCTTTTATGATAGTTCTGGTCATAGGAGTTCTTATGCATTTGACCTAATACATTCTGATATTTGGGTGGCCTTGTTCCACAAGTTCTATGAATAGATATAAGTATTTTGTTACCTTCATTAATTGCTTCTCTCGTGTTACTTGGTTGTACTTGATGAAAAATAAGAGTGATGTATTTGGTTGCTTCTAAGACTATCATAGATATGTTCAGACTCAATACAGAGCAGTGGTGAAGGTATTAAGGTCTGATAATGGGACATAATATACCAACAAAGCACTTGGGGAATACTTGTCAGCTCAAGGAATACAGCATCAGACCATATGTGCATACACACTAGCTCAAAATGGGGTAGCGAAAAGGAAGAACCGATACCTTCTAGAGGTTGCTAGAAGCATGATGATCTCCATGAATGTCCCAAAACATTATGGGAACAAGCAGTTATGACCGCAGCTCAGTTGATCAACAGGATGCCTTCAAGAGTGCTGGAATGGAAGTCTTCGTGTGAGATGTTCAAGGGAGATAATGGTGGGATTTTTCCATTGAAGGTGTTTGGTTGTGTATGCTTTGTGAAGGATAACAAACCATCCGTTGGGAAGCTTGATCCTAGAGCGATGAAGTATATCTTTGTGGGATATTCTGCTACACAGAAAGGGTATGTTTGTTGGAGCCCAGTAGAGAAGAGGCTGTTTATGAGCATGGATGTGTATTTTTGAGAGTTTGAGCCATATTACACCCTGGAGGTAACTTCACCCTTTGGTGACTCGCTCGATACTGGAAGTATGAGGCGAGAGGGGGAGAATGGTTCTGTGAACAATGTGGAATCGATTCCTGTATCGATTCCTTGGAAGGGAGGATTGGTTGAGGAGGAGCAGAAGAATGAAGAAGAGGAGAAGGAGGAGGAGACAAGAGGTGTTAGGCCCATGGCTCAGGGGAAGCTACTTACCTATAGTAGGAAGGGAAAGCAGATTGAGGGAACGATTCCTACGGTGCCATTGGTGTCATCAAGTCCCTTGTCCCGGTCTACCCCGACTCCTGAGACACTTACACCAACCCTAGATTCCTTCCTCACAGGTGATATTATTCATCTTCTTACTCCTCCCACTCCAATGGCAGTACGGAGGACTACTAGCAGCAATGCGGGACATCCTCCCGATAGATATGGTTGGGATCTTGCCTAGTTTGTCTCATATTCTAACATGTCATTTGCACATGAAGCATTCATTGTATCTTTGGACTCTGTTACTTTACCTAACAATTGACAGGTTGCTAAGAAGGATCCAAAGTGGAAAGCGGTTATGCACGAGGAGATAAGGGCTCTCAAGAAAACCGCACATGAGAGGTAGTAAAGCTACCAGAAGGGAAAAGAGCAGTTGGATACAAGTGGGTCTTCACTGTGAAGCAAAATCCAGACGGTCAGGTTGAGCGCTACAAGGCACGTCTAGTGGCAAAAGGGTACAGTCAGACATATGGCATTGATTATGATAAGACTTTTGCACCTGTAGTGAAGATGAGCACCATTCGGGCTTTGATCTCTTTGGCAGTGAATGGAGGATGAAAGCTACACCAACTAGATGTAAAGAATGCATTTCTTCATGAGGATCTAGTGGAGGAGGTGTACATGGATATACCACCAGGATTTGGCACAGATCAGACAGTGGACAAGGTCTGCATATTGAAGAAGTCTCTTTATGGGCTAAAGTAGTCTCCTCGTGCTTGGTTCGACAGATTCAGAAGAGCTATGATAGGTATGGGGTACCAGCAGATCAACAGCGACCACACTGTGTTCTTTCAACGAAACGAATGCCATATTACTATGCTTACTGTGTACGTGGATGATATGAACGTTATAGGGGATGATGAGAAGGAGATTGCCCAACTCAAAGTAAGACTGGATAAAGAGTTCGAGGTGAAAGATCTTGGCTTGCTTCGATACTTTCTTGGGATCGAGATAGCTAGAGGAGCGGAGGAGATTGTTCTATCTCAAAGGAAGTACGCACTAGATCTTCTCACAGAGACAGAGATGTTGGGGTGCAAACCTGCAGCTACACCGATCGACCAGAGGTTCACGCTGGGTGTTGAGGTAGGAGAACCAGTTGACCGTGACAGATACCAGAGGCTAGTAGGCAGGTTGATCTATTTGAATCATACGCATCCCAATATCTCTGTTGCAGTGAGAGTGGTGAGTCGCTACATGCATGACCCGAGGAAGGGTTATATGGACGCAGTGTACCAGATCCAAATGTACTTGAAGAGTGCCCCCGAAAAATGGTTGATATTCAGGAAGAATGATCATGTGAGCATTGAGTGCTATTGTGACTCTGATTGGGCTAGCTGTGCTGATGACAGGAGGTCCATCTCAGGTTACTGCATCTTTGTAGGAGGCAACTTGGTCTTTTGAAAGAGCAAGAAGTAGTCGGTGGTGGCGAGATCGACAACGGAAGCATAGTACAGAGCTATGGCCGTGGCCATCATTGAAGATGTATTAGTTGACGAAGGAGAGGTCGTTAATATGATAGTAACCTCGATTACGGAGGAATTTGAATCCGCACTTACAGCGGTTTCAAATCAGGAAGAAATTAGCTACATTAAAGATTGGATCGTTAATTCCCACTGTTCCAATCACATGATAGGAGACAAGGTGAAGCTTGTCAATATGAAGGAGTATAAAGGTGGCCGAGAAGTTATGATTGCGAATAATTCAAGATTACTTGTCACACGCATCGAAACGACTATTTACACCGTGGTACAACTCGAATAGGATACAACTATAAGATGTATACTATATACCGGGTATGGAAAAGAACGTTGTGTCTGTTTTTCAATTTTCAAAAACTATGTAGTATTTAGGCCACAAGATGTAAAAGACAATCGAAACTTGAAGCCACCAGTAGAACTTGTCATGGTGGAACGAAGAGTTGAATCTATGTATGTAATGTCAGCAGAATTGGCATACATGGATAAAGCTCGGAATAATGAGATGGCTGATTTGTGGCATGTTCGCTTGGCCATATGAGCTATTTCAAACTCAAGTTTATGATGGAAAAGTCAATGTTGAAGGGTCTTTCACACTTGGAGATTCGAGGAGGGATTGTATGAGGAGGTTATGAGTATGATAAGGCGCATCAATTATCATACCAGTAGTCACAATTTAGAGCAAAAGAACCTCTAGAGCTCGGGCACTCAAATGTATTTAGCCGAGTGAAGCAGGAATCAATAAATGGCATGCGATTCATGATCACTTTTATCGATGATTACTCGAGATATGTCTGGGTGTATTTTCTAAAGGAAAAATCCAATGCACTCTCCAAATTCAAACAATTTGGAGAAGAAGTTAAAGAGAGCTTAACAAGAAAATTTGTTGCCTACACACACAGACAATGGGGGAGAGTACACATCAAAGGAGTTCTATGACTACCTGAAGCAGCACAGGATTCGCCAACAGCTAATGTGCCTAAATACTCCGTAACAAAATGGGATTGTTGAAAGGAAGAATCGTCATATTACGGAGATATGCCAAAGCATGCTTCATGTCAAGAACGTGTCAGGATATTTTTGGGCTGAGTGAAAACTACGACACACGTGATCAATTAGTTATCACAACCAAAATTAGAGTTTATGTCACCATTTCAGAAGTTGTGGAATACCAACCCAATCGTAAGTCATTTCAGAGTTTTTAGTTGTGTATGTTATGTCTTTGTGCTTGATCACTTATGCAGCAAGTCCGACAAAAAAGTTGTAAGGTGTATTTTTGTGGGGTATGACAGTGAAAGAAAAGAATGGAGATGTTGTGATCCCATAACCGGACGGCGCTACATATTAAGGAATGTTGTGTTTGACGAAGCCTCATCTTAGTAAGTTTCACAAAAAGTTGCGCTACCAGATTCTAAAGATATAGAGGGTCGACTACAAGAGAAGGTGGGGGAGCGAAGTCAAGAAGAGGACTTATGTCAATCAGAAAAGATAGAATCAAGTTCTTCAATATTCTCAAAGGAAAATAATCCATGGAAGACCTGGTGTGAATCAGACAACACCACAAAAAGTGCGCCCGAGCAAGATAGAAGATATTGAAGAAGAACCAGTTAAACAACTTCGAAGATCAACTAGACTAGGAAACTGTATCCTAAGTATGCTAATGCTACCATTATGGAATATGTGAAGGAGCCATCTGGCTTTGAGGAAGCATACGAAATTGCTAAATAAAGACGAGCAATGGAGAAAGAAATTTAAGTTCTGCAGCAGAACCAAATTTGGGAGTTAATGCCAAAGCACAAGGATGTTAAACCTATCTCCTACAAATGGGCTTACAAGGTTAAGACTCGACCGAACGGGTCGATTGAGAGATACAAATCATGTTTGGTGGCTTGAGAGTTCTCTCAACAGTATGAACTGGATTATGATGAGACATTCAATCCAGTTGCCAAGATAACAACAGTTCGAGTTTTTCTAGCTCTAGAAGTCAGGAAGAGTTGGACGTTTTGGCAGATAGACGTGAAGAACGTATTTCTACACGGTGAGATGGATTGAGAGATTTACATGGAGCAATCCATCAGATTTTAGAGCAAGGAGAAAGAAAGATATGTTTACAAACTAAAGAAAACTCTCTACGGACTGAAGCAAACACCAAGAGCTTGGTATGACAAGATTGGCGAGTTCTTAATTCAAAGTAGATATTTTCTTGCTCCTGTAGGTTCTAGTTTATTTGTCAAACAGACTGGAAATAGGCTAGCAATTGTGTTGGTCTATATGGAACACTTAATTCTAACTGGAGATGATGAAGTGGAAATCCAGAGAACAAGGATGAATCTCTCTGTTAGGTTTCAAATGAAGGGACTTGGGGAGCTCAAGCATTTTCTCAGATTGGAGGACGACTGAAGGAAGGATGGATTATTCTTTTGCTAAGAAAAATATGCGAAGAACATGTTGCTCAAGTGTGTGATGTTCAACTGCAAGTTAATCTCGACACCAATAGAGACAAACCTGAGATTGTGTGCACATGAAGGAAAAAATTTAAAAGATCCAACTATATATCAACAACTAGTTGGAAGTTTGATCTATCTAACAATGACAGGACCAAATATTTTATTTGTGGTTGGTGCGATGAGTTGATACATGTAGAAGTCAAAGAAGTCTCACCTAGAAGCAATCCGAATGATCCTAAGGTATATCAAGGGTATAATTAACTATGGTCTCATGTATAAGAAAGGAGAAGAATGTGAGATTTATGGCTATTGTGATGCTGACTATGCTGGAGATTATGACACTCGGAGGTCTACTACTGAATACATGTTTAGTCTCGGCTCAGCAGCTCTATCTTGGTGTAGCAAAAAATAGTCAATGGTGTCACTATCAACTACAAAGGCGGAGTACAGATTAGCAGTGATGGTAGTGAAAGCACCCTAGAGGGGGGTTGAATAGGGTGAATGCTAATCTAATCCGATATTAATACCAATTAAAACTAATTAACAATATCATAGCAATTATGATATACAGTAAGATATATGAGCATGAATATGCAATATAAACAAGTGCGATATAAACAGGCAACAATTGGATATGAAAATATACAAGAATAAATGCGCCAAAGTCAAACTCAAACACAAGAAAATGATCACAGAGTTTGGTCCTTCCCACGTACGTCTCAGCTCCCTACTCTCGGGGAGAATCCACTACACAACCGGGTTTTTGACGATCACCCGAAAAATGTTTACACATTCACACTCGGTTTTTCTAGCTCACCGAAAAATTTACAACTCACACTTTAACTACACAAATACCAACTCAAGTGTTGGTCCCTCATGTGTCTTCCCTTAAGTGCTCGGAATTACTACCTCTCACTAGACTTTACTACCGACGTCACTCCTCTTGGGACCGACCACGTCTCTCAACTCTACACTCCTCTTGGTGTATTTGTGCAATACAAAGTGAACCTCACAAATTAACGTTTAACAATAAATGATTGTTCTCTAAACAAGGTGAGAACTCAATAATACCCAACTCAATGTTACAATCTCTCACAACCCTAAATATACTATGTATGAAAATACTAAAAGCTTAAGTGAGTGTGTGTAACAAAGAGAATAAATCAAAACTAAACTCAAATATGAAATCTAGCTTAATAACAATGATAATCAAACAAGTATATAAATGTAAAGCTAGAGTTTGAGTTGAGAAAACTTCTTCAATGAATGAACAAGAGAGAGAGAGAGAGAGAGAGAGAGAGAGAGAGAGAGAGAGATGAGATGAAACTCAAACACCAAAGGATGATCTCTCCCAACTCTTGTGAAAATTTCTTCACAAACCAAACAAACACTAAAACAAACGTAAACAAATCTTAAACTCTTGTAAACTTGTTTTAAACACTTTCTTTTGGTTGTTGAAAAAAGTTATGACAAAGGGGTATATATAGAACGAAAACCAAAGTACAAAAACCAAGAAAACCCAGCAAAAAAATAAAAAAATAAAAATCTAGAAAAACTAGTCGTTACATACATCAGTCGACTGATACTATTCATCAGTCGACTGATGAGCTGACTATTACAGGCAGCTCACAACTTATCGATCGACTGAAAACCTCGTTAGTCGACTGATAGTTTATCAGTCATAAAAATAGAAACTTTTGGTAATTTTAGGCGAGTTCATCAGTCGACTGATAAAATCCATCAGTCGACTGATAACAGTTTATCAGCCTGAATTGAATAGAAAATTAATTTTTAAACCTCTTTAAAAATAGCAAATAAATTCTAAAAAAATTTAAAACTTTGGGGAATGCTTGTAAACATGATAATGAACATGATACAAAAAGAAACTTTAGAATTGCACTTTCCAATAGTGATAACCCTTCATTCTGCGAAATAGTCCAAAAACATGAAAACTAAACAATGCATGTTTTTAACATTTTGACTTAAAGAATGTTTTGAAAACTTTTAAATGAGTTTATAGACTTAGAAAAAGATGTAAACTACTGTTATTAAGTCCATAAACCAAGAATATAATATTTCTTCGAAAATACACATATTTTGCAATCTTTTAAAATAATAAACATGATTTCAAAACTTGATTTTAATGAAATCATAACAAGCACATATAAACATGAATATGTATTTATATACGCATATTCGATTAATGTATATGTGACTAAACACATAGTTTCCAAAAACAAAAACGTTAAATATGAAACGTGTATATATGTAAACAAGAATATATGTTTCATATTATATATATTTGAAAACTATAAAAACCAAATACGTGTGTGTATATATGAGCTTAAAGTATTAAACACACATAATATAACACCTAAACTATTTACCCAAGCTTTATATGATCTTTATTGAGCTCAACTTGGTTCCGGATGAAACTTGAACTTGAATCTTTGACTTGAATTGTACATAGGCTTCACTCCATTATTTCCGCCAACCTCCATTTGATATGATCGTTATGACACAATCCATCCAATCTCTAACTTAGATATTTGTGTAGATTACCTAATAATTAAATATAAATACTTGACAAACGTTAGGAATTATTTATAATCATCAAAACAAGATTAGGGAATAGGCTCATAAACATGAGATCTAACAAGGCTAACAGTGTCAAACCCCAAAATTTTTTTAAATTTATTTGATAATTTTTTAAGCTTTTATGAGTTTTATGATGTGTGCTTACTATTCTATGACGAATGGAATCAGTCAGAATTTATTTAGAGTTTGTTTGCAGCTCGGGTTATGGTACCACGAGTCTATCGTCGTACAACAGTTTGAGCCATTTCTGGTAATCAGATGGACCTCTGGATGGCACCACGATCTTAGAATGTGGTCTTTGTGCTACAAGCCCAGTTTGGTTCAATTTGGACTTCGCTTGTAGTTTCGGTCTCCGTGTCGTAAGACAGCTCGAAACCTATAGTTTTTTATTTTTAATTTTTTATTTGTAACTCGAATAGATATGCAGTCAGTGCTATATTTCTCAGAATGTTGAGACCATACTAGGGGTAAATTGGTAATTTATTCTGGCACCGGAGAAAACCAGCTGAACTTCGAGCTGGTAAAATGCCTAGATATTGTGTTTATCAGCTTTGACTTAAATTGTTATCTATTATGGAGAGTTGACTTGGTCAACTTTTGCCATGAGCCTTTAGATTAGCTAGGGTTTGGATGATAGAGATTAGATCTAGATCCTTGATTTCTTTTTAGGAGCTAGGGTTTGGATGATAGAGATTAGATCTAGATCCTTGATTTCTTTTTAGGAGAATGAGAGTGTAAGAGAGGGGGATATATATATTTTTTGTCATAACCATTCTCTCTCCTCTCTAATGATCTTCTTCCTCTCCCCAAACAACCATGAACCCATGACCATGGTGGGCTGGAAAGTTTTTTGAAGAATTTGAGAAAACTTCGTGTACGGAAAAGATTGGCATCAAGCGGATCTACAACTCTTGTGAAGAACGATCCGTAATTCTCGATTCTCAGAGATCAAATCTCTCTCAAGGCAAGTTCATATCCTCCAATCCTCACCCTCTTTTAATAGGTTGTATTTGGTTGTGTTCTTGAGTAGGATTCATGATCAAATACATATATTTTGACTAATTAAAATGTAAAGATGAGAATTTTGTATCAAGAGACAAAGTTACATGCAAAACAATCCAAGAGGGGTCATATTGTCTTTTCAGTGCACGTGCATAATCTTTAACTGAAACATTGAGATAACAAATAAACTCTAAATTGAACCAAACTAGTACCGAATAAAAGCTGTGTGAATCTAGTTTCCAAACAGAAAACCATTCTTAAAAAGAGTTTGTTTAGAGAAAAATATGCTTAATTTACTAACAATATATTCTGCAGAAAACTGCTGCATAAGGCTAATACCTTTAGTAGTCGACTACTAAGGCTTGTAGTCGACTACTAAGACGGTTTATTTTGTATTTGAATTTGTAATCGATGTACGACTTCCATGTGTGTGTGTGTGGAAATACGTTACACGAGATCCATACATGGTACACGTGTTTAACCATAGAGCTCTCATAGTTTAATTCTGTTAATTGCATAATATGTAAGAGCACGTAACATTTGGGAAATTAATAATCACGATGGGGTTATGATCATTCATTGCATTATTGACATTATAAGTTTAATAAATGTTGATATGAGCTTGTTTATGATAACACAAGCATGTTGCCTGGGTTAGGCTTATGAGCCACTTAGCAGATTATTGCCTGAGATGAGCCTATGAGCCATTCAGCAGATTGTTACCTGAGTTAGGCCTATGAGCCACTCAGCATTGTTGCCTTAGTAAGGACTATACGTCACTCAGCAGATTGTTACCTGGGTTAGGCCTATGAGCCACCTAGCAGAAATGTGAGTTGGACAGTGAGCCATTCCAATGGAAATTTGTATTTGGTTGTGAACCACTTAATCATGTGCATGAGATAGGCCGTCGAATGCCTATGTTCCTTAACCTATACTATTATGGGATGAGTTTCATGTTAGTACTCAGGAAGTTAATTTTCTTTAGTTACAAGAAACTTGTTGCAAATTCGTGATTGTTGAGGTTGTTCGTGACCATTTGGATGTACTATGGGCGGCTTGATCCCTTAGGAGAGAAGATACGTAGGCAATCACATTGGTGCAGCTGGCTTTAAAGCTTGTACAAGTTTTGGTTGAGATGTTCCTACCGACGTGTAACGTTGTTGTTTTAAGTCTATTTCAGGTAGATCTTCAGGAGCGCAAAGAGGCGCAGACTAGCTCGTAGCAACCGACCTTGCTTTTGCTAGGTAGTATTCCATAGTGTAGTTTTGTTGTCTATACTCTTGTAGCCGGAGCCGGGTCGTACCTGTGTAAGTTTTATCTTTTTGGAGGCAGAGAGCCTCCTATGGATATGTATATTTTGATACAGTGTTAGATATCAATGGTACTTGGATATCTGTATAGAGTCTGTTAGATTTTTTGTTATTGTTTAGAAGTTCTCATATATATGATATATGTTTACTTTTCAGCTCCAAACTGTGTTGTGCCTAAATTTCAGCTTGAAAATATTATAAATCATTATATACCTATTGTATACCCTTATTTCTGAGATTTTCCATGATATTAAGACTGTTTGATTAGACTTTGAGTGTCTCCCTATTGTTGTTTGGCATTTACTAGAGTAATAGCAGCAGTGTCATGTTAAGCTTGCTTATGCACAGTAGATGGGTGTACAGCAGGTCCTAACATCTCTGGTGTTCACCCTGAACTGCAGCCAGTGTGAAAATCAGGGGTGTTACAGTTGGTATCAGAGCTCTAGTTCTAGTGTCCTTTGTGATCTGTTCTGTGTTGGTTTGTAAAGCTAGTGTAGAGTTTCCTAGGACTCATGTATAGAGTTCGTTAGGAATCTCCTAGTTTGAGTGAGGATGTAATACATATAGTTTAAAATTTTCGAGAATTTTTTTATATACGTAATTTTCTTGGCTTTTCTAGTATTTTCAAAATATTAGCTTTCCATGCTTTCGTGTTATTATTATATATTAATTGTTGATGGTAGTAAGAAAGTAAGGAAAATGTATCCAAACAGGTAGCTCAGGAAAGCACGTGGCTTTTTCAGATAATGAGAGATCTACATCAGTCTACAGACTACTCGATATCTTTACATTGCGATAATCAGTCTGCAATATGATTGGAAGATAATCCAGTTTTTCATGCTAGGACGAAGCAATCAAAGTACATCCTCACTTTCTATGAGAGAAGATTCTTCAAGAGGAGATCATAATGAAGCCGATTAGGACAAACGAACAAATAGCTGACATATTCACCAAAACACTAAGTTCTTCAAAGTTTGTGGAATTTCAAAGTTAATTTGGACTTGTGGATAGAGAAGTCGGTGCTGAGGGGGAATGTTAATGTCAACAGCTACCTACCTCAGCTACTATTTCAACAGTAACCACTTACCCATCTACTGTATTCACCAACCACAAGACCCACGAACTGTTATTGTAAGGACATTGTAGTAACATAACTTCCACAGTGTACACCTACTACAATATCACCTATAAATAGTCCCCCAAAGTCTTCGGTGGACATCATCCCAGAAGCAAGAAAAAGAAAGAAATAGAGAGAGAGAGAGAGAGAGAGAGAGAGAGAGAGAGAGAGAGAGAGAGAGAGAGTATAGTGGGTGGTTGTAAAAGAGTGTAGTAATGTAGTAGTTTGCTGTAGAGAGTGTTTGCATTGAAGAGAGCATAGAGGGTTGTACTACTAGAGAAATAATGATAATATATTTCTTAGTGTCCTCTACCCTTCTGAACTCAACATATTTTATTTAACAATATCATGTGATTTAATCTAAGCATTGTTACACGTCCATTTTATACTTAGGGTTTTTATAAATAGTAGGGTTTTTTTAGATATCAGTTCTTTAAATCATCGGTATTTTGTATTAGTCCCCTAAATCTTCATATTTTGATATTAGTCCCTTAAATTGCAATAATGTGTTGATATTAGTCCCTCTGTTAGTTTTCCATCTAAAACCCTCAACTCTGGATAAGTTTAGATTAACCATTAATAGTCAATTACCAAAATATCCCCACCCATTTAATTTTCCGAATCGAGTCATTTCACTTTCTCTCAACCCTCGTTTCAATGATCGCTAGAGTTGATGGGTATGGAGATGGTCGGAGAGAAGCAATGACAGTGGGAGAGGGGGTGGCAGTTGCAGAGGAGGAGAGGTTGTTGTTGGATTTAAATCTAATTAAATCTATTTGTGGGCACATATGATTAATCTGTGTGTATTACTTTCAGGATAACCCACTGAAGTGATCAATCAATTTGGGTTAATGGGTATTTAAATAAGTCATGGGGTTATATGTGCAGATACCAGGTTGTAATTATGATTTGATGAGAGGTCAAATTGTAAATATACAACATCTATAAATAAGGGGTTATGGTCCCTAATCTAGGGTTATATTCTCTAATTCTCTTCACCCCCATCTAGAGAGAAATTTGGCTAGAGAAACCCTAAGGTTAGAAGATCCAAAACCCATCTCAAGTTTAATCTATGGATTCAGGTATAAGCTTCCGCTCTTTTCTTTTAATTTTTGTAAATCTCTTTGAATTAATCATGGCTTTATGGTATAGATCTTAAGTTTTATTTAGATCCAACAAGTGGTATCAGAGACACATGTGATTAATTCTTAGGGGTTTAAGTTCTTAAGAAAAAATTAGGTTTTCTGATCTTAAAATCTCTGTTTTTGATTAAGAATTGTTCTCGGATGAACAGTAACGTTCGGATGAACAGTTACATTTTTTATTTTTCGGTTGAACAGTAAAAAATTTGCTATGAACAGTACATTTTAGGATTTTTTGGATTTTTTCTTCGATTTTTTCTTGGATCTGAATCACGAATTTTTTTTTTCGATTCTAGATCTGTTTTTGAAATAAAATAGAGAAATTTTAGATCTATTTGGTTTTTTGGTCATCGGTCTCGTGCTCCTCGCCGGCGCAGCATTGCTCGCGGCCTCGTTCTCGACTCCGACGGCGACGGCGACGTCAGGAAACCCTAGAGTTTCGACCTTTGGGTGCAGGATCAATGACGACGGCGGTTTCAGATTGAAACCCTAAGAGTTCGTGCGTGAAAACGTGGCGAAAATTAAGGAGGTGGTTACCTCAGATTTTAGCGAGGCTTGAAAGCTTCAAACGAACTTCGCGTTCGTTCTCAGGTGAGCCACGTGCTCAATTTAACTGAACTTCGCGTTCATTCTCAAGTGAGCATCGCGCTCAAATCAAACGAACCTCGCGTTCGTTCTAAGGTGAGCCTCGCGCTCAGTTCTCAAGTGAGCATTGCGCTCAAATCAAACGAACCTCGCGTTTGTTCTAAGGTGAGCCTCGTGCTAAGTTCTAAGGTGAGCCTCGCGCTCAGTTCTCAGGTGAGCCTCGCGCTCAATTTAAGTCGAACCTCTTGTTCGTTTTCAGTCGAACCTCGCGTTCATTTTTCAAACGAACCTCGTGTTCGTTCTCAAGTTGAACCCTGTGTTTGTTTTCAGTCGAACCTCGCGTTCTTTTTTCAAACGAACCTCGCGTTCGTTCTTAAGTTGAACATCACGTTCATTTTCAGACGAACCTCATGTTCGTGCTTAGGTGAGTCTCGTACTCAATACAGACGAACCTCGCGTTCGAAGTCAAGCGAACTTCGTGTTCACTATGGTTAAGCCTCGGCTTCTCATATTAAATTATGGGTCCACTTTGGTATACTTAATTTATTCAATTAAGTTATGGGCCCTATTTAAGCTATGGAAATTTAAATTAATTTAATTTAAATTTAATTTGGTTTTTAATCAATTATTTAATTCAAATATTATGACACTAAGGTATTAAGGTTGTCTCTCACTCCAATTGATTAATTAAAACAAGAAGTTGCCAAAGTAACCTTTCTTGTGTAGATTGTTCATGAGGAGTGTGAGATGTTTGTGTGTATGCTTTCGTGTAAATATTTAATCGGCCCAAAGGAAGATTAATATTAATTTAGACTGTATACACATCTGCGATTATAAGCGTGTGACAATTCTAAGGTTTACATGTGAATAATGAATCGATCCAAAGATAGTTTCAATATTTGACATGAGTTATTGTTAATGTTTGATCATTATAACAAGGTATCACTTACAAGTTAATATTACTGTTCAAAGACTTGATATTAATGTTGTGCCAGATATCTTGGATGGGATTCGTCATTATTTGAATTTTATTGATTACTAATTATAGTTATTGATGTGAGCTTTTTTTTGTTTTATTTCAGCTAATGCATCTGCTGCAACAATGTCTGCTAACATCAACTCAATTCCCATGCTAAACGGGATAAACTTTAAGATTTGGAAAGAGAACATATTAATTGTTCTTGGCTGCATGGATCTAGACCTTGCATAAGAATTGAACAACCCCAACCTCTCAATACGGATAGCACTCCTGATGCAAAGAAGGAATGTGAGAAGTGGGAGCGTTCAAATCGCATGAGTCTTATGATCATTAAGCGCGACGTTCCATAAGCCTTCAGGGGTATAGAATCCGAATGGATTACTAAGGCTAAAGATTTCCTTACCGAAATTGAGAAGCGTTTTGCAAAAAACGATAAGGTAGAAACAAGCACGCTCTTAGCTCGCTTGATTTCAGTGAAGTATAAGGGCAAAGGAAATATCAGGGAGTACATTATGGAAATGTCTCATATTGCTTCAAAGCTTAAGGCACTTAAACTCGATCTTTGTGATGAGTTATTAGTGCATCTGGTTTTGTTGTCTCTTCCTACACAATTCAATCAGTTTAAGGTCAGTTATAACTGCCAAAAGGAGAAATGGACTCTAAATGAGCTCATTTCATACTGTGTGCAAGAAGAAGACAGGTTGAAGCAAGATAAGACAGAAAGTGCTCATTTGGCCTATGCCTCTAAGGATAAGGTCAAGAAAAGGAAGAATGATAATGAAGCTGCTAAGGGTCCAGTTCAGAAGAAATAACATAAGGATAATCAGGGTTGTTTCTTCTGTAACAAGCCTGGACACGTAAAGAAGGATTGTACAAAATATCACGCTTGACGTGCTAATAAGGGTACGTTCCTTACTTTGGTCTGTTCTGAGGTTAATTTAGCTTCAGTACCTAGAAACACTTGGTGGTTAGACTCTGGTACTACTACTCACATAAGTGTTTCTATACAGGGTTGCCTGAGCTACCGAAAGCCAAGTGATGTTGAAAGACACATCTTTATAGGTGACGGACAATCGGTAGATGTGGAAGCAATTGGGCACTTTAGGTTGTTGTTAGGAACTGGTTCTTATTTGGATTTAAAAGATACTTTTATAGTACCGTCTTTTAGACAGAATTTAATTTTTGTTTCTGTATTGGACAAATCAGGTTATTCTTGTTCATTTGGAAACAGTCAATTCAGTTTATCTTTTAATTCAAATATTATGGGAACCGGTTACTTGAGTACTTATGATAACCTATATTTAATTGATACAATTGCTTCTTATAATGAATCCTTGCATGTGGAATCACGTGGTACTAAGCGTAAATTAAATAAGGAAAATTCGGTGACATTATGGCATAAGCGCTTGGGTCATATCTCAAAAGGTAGAGTTGAGCGTCTTGTGTCTGATGGCATTTTGGATTCCCTTGATTTTTCAGACTTCAACGTATGTGTTGAATGTATCAAGGGAAAACAGACCAAAGTTAAGAGATTAGGTGCCAAGAGATCTTCGGATGTCTTAGAATTGATACATACGGATATTTGTGGGTCATTCCCTACGGAATCCTGGAATGATCAATAATATTTTATATCATTCATAGACGATTACTCACGTTATGGGTACCTATATCTTATTCATGAAAAATCTGAGTCTCTGGACATGTTTAAAGCCTATAAAGCTGAAGTTGAGAATCAACTCAACAGAAGAATTAAAACCGTTAGATCTGATCGTGGTGGTGAGTACTACGGTAGATATGATGGTTTAGGTGAACAACGTCCATGACCATTTGTTAGATACCTAGAGGAATGCGGTATCGTCCCACAGTACACCATGCCAGGTTCACCTAGTATGAATGGTGTAGCTGAAAGACGAAACAGGACTCTTAAGGATATGGTAAGAAGTATGATTGCTCATTCTTCTTTACCAGAGTCACTCTGGGGAGAAGCACTTAAGACAACAGCTTACATTCTGAATAGAGTACCAAGTAAAACAGTTGCTAAAACACCTTATGAGCTTTGAACTGGTCGAAAGCCCAGTTTAAAGCACTTACATATTTAGGGATGTCCAGCTGAGGCAAGGCCTTATAGGCCAAATAAAAAGAAATTGGACTCCAAAACAGTTAGCAGCTACTTTATTGGGTATTCTGAATACTCTAGGGGCTATAAGTTATATCATCTCACACTAAGGAATATTTTTGAAACGGGAACAACAACATTCTTTGAGGATGTTGAGTTTGGGGGGAGAAATAAGGTTAGAGATATTGCTTTTGAGGAGGAATTAGCATCAGATCCAATCCATACAGTTACTTTTGATAATATTCAGGTTCCTATACCTGTTGTTGCTCAAGAAGTAAATCCAGAACCTCAAGATGACAATGTTGAACAACTCCCTGTTTCAGAAGAACAAACTCAACAACCTCAAGAACCAGTGCCATTAAGGAGATCCACGAGAGAAAGGAGAAATGCTATTTCGGATGATTATATTGTATTTCTCCAAGAACATGAGGAAAGTAATGGAATGTTGGAAGATGATCCAATCAACATTCTTCAGGCCATGAAAAGTTCTAACTCTCAACAGTGGATTGATGCCATGAATGAAGAGTACAAGTCTATGCAAGACAATAAGGTTTGGGAACTTGTCCCATTACCAGAAGGTGCAAAACCAATTGGTTGTAAATGGATTTTTAAAACCAAGCGGGATATAAACGGTAATGTGGTGAGGTATAAGACATGTCTTGTGGCTAAAGGCTATACTCAAAAGGAATACATTTATTATACAGAGACTTTCTCTCAGATTTCATCGAAAGACTCTTTCAGAACAATCATTGCTCTTGTTGCTCATTATGATCTTGAGTTACATCAGATGGATGTTAAGACTGCATTTCTCAATGGAGACATTGATGAGATGATTTATATGGTGCAACCAGAAAACTTTGTATCAGGAGACCCAAAGAATATGGTCTGCAAATTAAGAAAATCCATCTATGGACTCAAGCAAGCTCCTCGTCAATGGTATCATAAGTTTCAACAAATAATTATCTCGTTCGATTTTGAGATGAACATTGTTGATGACTGTGTATATCACAAGTTCAGTGGGAGTAAGTATATTTTTATGGTTCTGTATGTCGATGACATATTGTTTGCCACTAATGATATAGGCATGTTGCACGAAACTAAGAGATTTCTATCAAAGAATTTTGAGATGAAAGATCTTGGGGACGCCTCTTTTATATTAGGAATCCAAATACATCGAGATCGCTCTCGGGGTATTCTTGGATTATCACAAAAGAGCTATATCGATAAAGTACTTAAAAGGTTTGGCATGTAAGATTACTGACCAGGAGATACCCCTGTTGCTAAAGGAGACAAGTTTAGTCTCAATCAGTACCCTAAAGGTACCTTAAAATTCAAGAAATACAAAAGATTCATTATGCTTCGGCTGTAGGAAGTCTAATGTATGCTCAGGTATGTACGCGTCCGGATATTGCATACATTGTTGGGATGTTAGGCAGATACTTAAGCAACCCTGGTATGGATCATTGGATAGCAGTCAAAAGGGTTATGAGGTATCTTCAGAAAACAAAAGATTATATGCTCACATACAGAAAATCAGATCAGCTGGAGGTCATTGGGTACTCTGATTCTGATTTTGCTGGATGCCAAGATAGCAAAAAGTCTACATCAGGCTACATTTATATGTTAGCAGGAGAAGCTATATCATGGAAAAGTGTTAAACAGACACTCGTAGCTTCCTCCACTATGGCAGCAGAATTTGTAGCTTGCTATGAGGCATCCAATCAGGGAATATGGCTGCGAAACTTTATCACGGGACTGCGCATTTTGGAAAATATGGAAAGACCACTAAGGTTATATTGTGATAATAAATCTGCAGTAATGTATTCCAATAACAACAGGAGCTCAACTAAGTCAAAACATATTGACATTAAGTTCCTGATTTAGAAAGAAAGGGTACAGAGTGGATAGATATCCATAAAGCACATTGGGACAAACTCCATAATAGCAGATCCTCTTACTAAGAGATTGCCACCCAAGGTCTTTCATGAGCACACCGCTTATATAGGTGTGATGATATTCGAGGATATCATGATTTAGTGGGAGTTTGTAATTTTTTTTGTGCTTTATATTAGGTTGTATTGTCTGATCAGAATAAAGTTTTTCAGTTGAAACACTCTGTTACATTATGTTTGGTTTTGACCTCACTAAAGTAGTGTAGGCGTATAAAACTACCTATAGGTCCCTTAACACAGCTCGACGACGTCGATTCGACAAACAGACCATCGGGCGACGTATCCAAACACGACCGTTAGCCCGCAAACACCGAAGCCAAACGATACGCAACGAAGCGGACTAAAGAGGCTACGAGGCTGACGAACCGCTCGTAAATAATGGAATAAATCCATTCGCGTGTGGAATCAAGCTAACGGGTTGAGGAACCAACGAGTCATCCAACCAAGAGCGGACTCAGACGAACCACGATCGAATCAAGATCGGTTTCAGACTCGAACTCAGAAGTGAATTTACTGCCAAATTAGGTCAACGAATCGAGTCTGAACAAATCAACCACACAACCGAATCACGGACAGAACTAGATACAATGACGGAAAATGATGGAAAACGACGGAACGAACAACGCCTTAAGGGGGCTCTGTTGGCCTTCTTGTTTTGATGATGATTTACAAATAATTTACAACTAATGTTGTTTGTCTAGTGTTTGTGTTTTCATATTTATTCTAGGTAAACAACGAGTTAGAGGTTGAATGTAATATGCGCTACAACGATGATATCCAATGGAGGTTGGCGGAATTGTGGAGAGAAGCCTACTCTATTCAAAGTTAAAGATCAAGTTCAAGCTTCATCCGCATAGTGTACCAAGTCAAGCTTATTGAAGATCAAGATCGGCTTGGGTAATCTAGTTTAGGTTTTATATTATGTGTGTTAAGTACCTTAAGCTCAATATCATATACACACACGTATTTGGTTTCTATGTATATATATAGTTATATATATACATGCATGGTTTTGGGTTTTCATGCTTTGGACACACTTGCAAAATACATGAGTTTTCACAATTGAGAAATGAAAATTGAGAAATTCTTTTTATAACATGTTTGTATTCATGTTTATAAACATTTCGCAAAGTTTCATCAAGTTTGGAATTGATTTGTTATGTTTAATGAAATTTACAAAATCATGTTTTCATTCGTGCATGTTCGTGCATATTTTTACAAAACCGATGAGTTTTCATAAATGGGAAGTGATATTTAATAAATTCTTTCTTTGACATGTTTATCTATATGTTTAGAAACTTCTCTCAAAATTTTACTATTTTTGGAGTTGATTTACTGTGCCTAATTGATTTTACAAAATCGTGTACCACAGCAGATTTTCAGAAACTCTATTTCTGTGTTCAAACATTTATTTCTCTCAACTGGAAAATGCTTTTTCATAAATTCTTTCTCTAACATGTTTTTATACATGTCTAGAACCTTCCCACAAAATTTCATAATTTTTGGAGTTTATTTACTATTTTAAATTGATTTTACAAAACAGCTGCGCACTACTACAGTAACTCCGGTCGACCGGAAATGTCTCTAGACGTTACTCAGCTTTGCATATAGCTCCCGGTCGACCGTACCGGTCGACCTAAGTTACTGTAGCATCCAACCATTACTACAATAACGGCTAGTTCTTTTTTTTGTTTATTTTAATGTTTTGGGGGTGTTTTTATTGGTTTTTGGGGTTGTTTCATGAGCCTATATATACCCCATGCCCTCATACCTCCAAGAAAATCCAAGAGAATGTTTTAAAATAGTTTAACAAGGGTTTAAACTTGTTTAGTGTTTGTTTAAGTTTGGTTTAAGAAGCTTTTAAGCAATTGAGGGTTTGAGTTTGTGAATTCAATTTCACAAGAGCAAGTGGAGATCATCCTTTGGTGTTTGAGCATTCACTCTTCTCCTACTCTCTTGTCATCTTTAGAGAAGTGTTTCTAAACTCATCTAGCAATTTATTATTTTGATTATAATTTCCATAAGCTAGATTTATATTGAGTTTAGTTTAATCGTTTTATTGATACTCTTTGTTCACACACAACCTATTGAGCTTAGTGTATTTACATTCATAGTATAATTTGGGGTTGTGAGTTTGTGACTAAGAGTTGTGCTTAATTAAGTTCTCACCTTGTTTAGAGAACAATCAAATTGATTTATATTGTGCTTAATTATGAGGATTCACTTATAATACACTTGTACACCGAGAGAAGTGTGTGGTGAGAGACGGGGTCGAATCCAAGAGGAGTGGCGTCAGTTGACGTGCCTAGGGAGAGGTTGTAACCGAGCACTTGAGGAGGAGGACACGGGCTAGGACCAACACTTAGTGTGTGAGGTGTGATTGCATAGTGATTGTATTGTGAGGTGTAAACGTTGTTCGGGTGAACGTAGAAAACCCGGTTGTGATAGTGGAGATCTCCTCGAGGTGAGGAGCGGGGACGTAGGTCGTAGGGACCGAACCTCGTAAACATATCATTTTGTTTGTGATTGCATTGGCGTACTTTTACATTCGTGCTTATTATTCATATTGCCTTTGTCAATTGCTCATTGTTGTTTTTCCCTCTATCTAGTTTATGATTAATTCACCCTTGTGTTAATTTTATATCCTTGCATATATCATATTGTAATTCTATCATATAGGATATATCACCTTGTGTATATTGCATATTCTTGCACATAACTCTTTGCATATCTATCTTGCAAGTATATATTTGTTAAGTAATTTTAATTGGTATTTAATCGGATTAGATTAGCATAAGACCCTAATCACCCCCCCCCTCTAGGGTCTAACAGGCTCGGCCGAAGCCGAGCCACCACAAGGTGGCTCGGCCCAAGCCGAGCCACCTTGAGATGGCTCGGCAGCCTAGCCACCTCAAGGTGGCTAGGCGCGTCGGCCACCTGTGCACGGGCACAGTGAAGAGAGGCTATAAATAGAGGGCTTGGTTCATTTGTTCAAAGGTTGGATTTTTTGGAGGCGAAGCTCTGCAGGATTCGAAGCTCGGATCTAAAAAAAATTCAAGCTTTGGGACTTTGAAGACTTGTTCATCCAGATCCGGTGCTCGGCGATCGTCAACGCCAAATAAGGCAAGAGTTCGAGAGGAACCGGATCTCAAATCGGATCTCAGATCTACGCAGACATACTCCGGATCAAAGCTTGGTCTTTGATCCCGAGATTTAGGGCGATTATTTCCTTGGTGAAATAATCCCCCTGGCTATTATTTCCTTCGTGAAATAATACACGTCGTACTGCGTAGATCCGACCGGATCTAGATCTCGCGGTGGTCCACGGATAAACCCCGGCGCAGGCAAACAACCCACGCAAGCGAGCGACCGCAAAACAGGAGCTCGTGATTTGTTCAGAAAAAAGGAGAAAGTTGTAATCTTTTCTTATTTTTCTTTGATTTTCATTGTAACCGGATCTTATAAAAAGACCGGATCTTTGTAACTCAAAAAGCTGTTATTCAAGATAGCAATGGAATCAACAATAAAAAAAGACACGATTTTCACCGCGAACAAACTGGCGACCACAGTGGGAGCCAACAGCTTCGCTGCCGAAGCTGTCGTGTCGCAGCCGACGATCAAGATCCCGGTGCTCGAAGAGGTCGAATACGAATTCGACCAGCAGAAATTCGAAGAGTACATCTCCTCCTCCTCCTCCAGATCTGCTCCTCCTCATAAGCGCAGGAAGATCTCCTCCCCCCAGAGGATCCATCGGTCTCCAGATCTGAAGATCCGAGAAGTCAATCTCCACGCCGTCGCTACTACAGTTGCACCTTGCAACGATCCGCCAGCATTCGATGAGACCAGATCCGCAGATCTGAACTCCTCCGCGATCAAGGAGCCTACTGCTGAAGGCGCGCCAACCCTATCAAAGAGAGCACGTCAAAGGAAACGCCAACGCCTCGCGCGCCAATTTGCCAAGGCTTTGGATCAGGTGGATGGACTCCATTACCAAGCAGATCTGGAGTTCAGGAAGCGCCAAGTGGCTAATCTGTCACCACGACCAGCATCGGAATCCTCCTCTCGACCTCCAATTAACGAATGGGTTCATGTCAAACGAACCCGCTCTACTCTCGAGGAGAGAATCCAGAAGCGCCGCGCCTTACTTGCGCATGCCCGGACCCTTGCGCAAAAAGCACATGAAATGCAAAAGGAAGAGGCGGTTAAGAGATCACCGAGATCTAAACAAGTTTGGATGTCAAAAGCCAAATCAGCGCCTAAGGCAAAAACAAACGGAACTGTCATTAAGCTTTTGTCAACTTTAGATCCCGAACCTCCGGTAAAGCCCCACCGTGGCAGGGATTTCCCCAAGTTCAGGATTCCTCTGAAGGATCACCTCGGTTCTCCACCCAAAGATCGAGGCAAAGCGCCTGTTAAGGAACGCTTGGGACCATTGAAGGAACCACGAGTAAACACCCAAACTGGGGGTCGTACGCGACCTCCTAACAAAATGATTTCTGCAACGGCCCGCTTGGCGGTGCGCGCAGAAAATCAGGAGCCCGTTAAGGTTTCACCCTCACAAAGGTGTGATTCCAAGCGTGTGACTCCTGTAGACGCCAACAAGGCGATGTTTACTCAGATGAAAACGCTTCAGACAGAAGAATGCGTTATACCTGAGAATTCATGTAAACAGCCGATAGGTTGCTCTGACCGCAACGTCAATGAGTTGTACTATCGGGCTGGGGGTTCGAATAAATCTCGAAAGAGAAGTACCCGGGAAATGGACTTTCACTGTCCGTGTACCAAAATTATCAGGGCAGTATTATCAGCGTGTAGCTGCCCCAAGACCGCTCTACAGAGGGTCTCGGTATTTGAGAGGATCTCCACTGAAGCATCAAAGCCCAAATCAAGACGTTTTCGCAAAAGACGATCGGTTGTTCGAGATGATGAATTCCCAGAAGTTACCATCAACATGGTCAATAAGGAAAAATCTCCGATTGTTTCAAGTGGTTCCAACCCGAATTTCTCTCCAGGAAGAAGAGTCAATTCGGGAATAACCCAACGAATATCTCAGCTTCAGCTAGAAGCCGTCGGATATAACGATTACCCGAAGATCTACGAAGGAATCCATTCCGATGACGAACTCTCGGATTCTTATTCCGCACTCGCCTCCGACGATACAACGTCTAGCATAGGACAAGCTCAGGAAGTGTTCATGATCAACACCGAGCAAATAACCAAAATCATTGAGGATGCTCTGGACAAGCAGAAAGAAACATTCAAAATCGAAATGGAAATGGCTATGCAGGAGATGAGACAAATGCATGACCAACAAATCCGAGCTTTGTCGAATCAGCTAGCTGAATCCAGCCGTCGCACACAGAACGCCGCAGTTGATAGCGATCCAGAAGTGGACGAAATCATCATGGCCGACGTACCTCCTAAAAATACTGGTTGTGGTTTAAATGCACACCCTACAGATAACAATACTGGGGGTGGTCCTACCAAAGATGACAATGCTGGGAGTGGTCCCGTTATTCCTCTCGAAAATTACCCAAAACAGGATATAGATGAGAACGAAAAGATGAAGGATCTTGAGAGCAAAATTAACGCTTTAATGTCTGCTCAAGAGGTAAAGAAGACCGGCATTCCGTGTCCTTACCCGAAAGAGTGGGACTCGATCCCGTATCCGGCGAAGTTCAACCTGATCAACTTCACGCCGTTCGACGGGAAGGGCTCGCCCACTCAGCATCTAATCTACTTCAAGTCCCACTTGGGCACGATCTCCGGCAATGAAGCCTTGATGGTTCGGTCATTCGTCGGCACCCTTCGCGGGCCTACCTTCGATTGGTATCGACGTCTTAAATTTGGAAGTATCAACAGCTGGGAGGACCTGGAGAGCATGTTCCTCACTCATTTCTTCGATGATGATGCCGAAGTGTCGATCAGGACACTCTTCGATGAGAAACAAAAAGACGGAGAGTCGGTGGATACCTTCATCAAACGCTTCCGCAATCAGGCAATGAACTGCAAGGATCCCATCACGGAGGAATTCATCTTGCAGACTTGTCATAACAATTTGTCCATTAACATCTTGGACGTTATGGGAGTAGAGCCGCTCAATACCTGGAAAGAGTTGAAGGTGCGTGGAGAGCAGGCCGAACGCTTCCTTAGAAGGAGGAAGGTCGAAAGAAACCAACCAATGGCTAACCTTCTGAACCCGAGTCTCATTTCCCATGATGAAGGGAAGGCACCTACAACAGCTGTTGATGTTAATCAGACGTCACAACAGCAGCCCCGAAGACAGCAGAAGACTTCGGATCAGAGGCTCCAAAAAGAGTACTCATTCAAGGACGAAGACGTTCCAGCCATCTTCGAGACCCTTCTCAAAAATAATAAGATCAAGCTGCCACCCATCACGAATCAAGAGGAAGCTGACAATACTGCAGATCCGAAGTACTGCGCGTACCACAGGAGGATCCTTCATCCCACCAAGGCTTGCTTTACTTTAAAGAATAGCATCCAGACCTTGGTTGAAGCCGGCGTCATAACGCTAGGATAAGCCAAATGAGAATGGCAACACTCCGACAAGTATACGAGTATAAACTGCTTCTTAATACTCCAATAGGTATATGAGTCTAAACTATTTCCTTTCTTCCACGGGAAGTTCCTGGAGAATGCCATGCGTGGTATTCTTAAGGATAACCCGATCATGCAGCCGATACAATGATAAACCCAGTTTCACAAGAAAAGCTGGGGGTGGATAATTCATTTAACGGGAAGTTCCCGAAAGAATGTTACATGTAATTTTCTTAGGGATAACCCGATCATTACAAAAAAAAGTGATAAACACTAAACCCCACTATGATTTCCAAACACTCTTTTGCTGAGATGAGATTCGATCACTTCGTTGGATCAATCTTCCCTCACAAAACTCCTGTTGGTGTTTAACGACTCACAGTCTTCCACCATAAAATCCCTCACTGATCAAATTAATTGACAGTGGATCCACTAAAATTCCTTTCGGTTAAATCCACTCAAACTTTCGATGTATCTGTGCACTCAACACTCCCATCGTTAGAATCCGGATATAATACTTGGAATTTTGATATCAATCCTTGGCGAATTGTCAAACCCCTTCGTGTTAAGACCTTATAACTTAACACCAGGAATTTCTTCTAAGTAATTTGTACAAGTCAACACTCCTATTGTGATTTGTACTCCCACACCCACTTGGTCAAACCTTCCTACAGTTAGGGCCAAAACCAAAATCCCCTCTCGATTCCTCCAATGAACGAGAGGTCCACTTTCAAACCGAGTGATCAAACCTTCCTACAGTTAGGGTCATCTCAAGCTCCCGCTTGGTCAAACCTTCCTACAGTTAGGACCAAAACCATGATTCACTCTCGATAAACGAGAAATTCATCTTTAGTTCGGTAATCAAACCTTCCGACAGTTAGGGTTATCCGAATTTTTCGATTCTCGGAGTGGAGATCCCACTCCTAGTTTTACCTTTCCGGATTCTGGGGGTGGAGATCCCACCTCGAGTCTCCTTTCCAACTGGAGATAGAATATAAAATTCTTCCTCTTCGGCGTTGGGAGATAGAATATAAAATTTTTCCTCTCCTATTTCGGGTTCGTCTTTGCCCCAAGAGGAGACATCATCCTTCAACTCCAAAAGCTGGTTTAGTCTTTCACCGATTGAAAAAGACACCAGAATACCTGTCTGGGGTATTTTATCCCGAAGCCTAAGTAGGGATAAGTCAGCACTTAACCCGTGCTGCTGGGTGGTTCGTTCCCATGAAAACGATCGAGTCTACGTATTCAATATCGTAGCAACAAAAATCCATGCCTTTTATGCATGGGGAATTTTATCCCGAATCCTGAGTAGGGATAAGTCAACGCCTAACATGCGTTGCCGGTTTAGTCTTTCACCGATTGAAAAAGACACCAGAATCCAGTCTGGGGTATTTTATCCCGAAGCCTGAGTAGGGATAAGTCAGCGTCTAACACGCGTTGCCGGTTAGTCCTTAACTATAAAAAGGACAAAAGCCTACATATTTAATATTGTGGCAGGTTGTTATTCATAACGCCAAAATCCGTGCTTCACATGCACGGGGAATTTTATCCCGAAGCCTAAGCAGGGATAAGCCAACGCCTAACACGCGTTGCCGGTTTAGTCTTTCACCAATTGAAAAAAGACACCAGAGTATAATTCTGGGGACCTTCATCCCGAATCCTAAGTAGGGATGAGTCAACGCCTAATACGCGTTGCCGGTTTAGTCTTTCATCGATTGAAAAAGACGCCAGAGTATAATTCTGGGGACTTTCAT
>BQKN01000494.1:193811-209267 GCA_022839385.1 Asparagus kiusianus | reverse complement strand
CCTAAGGCTTGTATTTATAGGCTTGAGGGGATAACGGGCGGTTAAAATCGCATAAGGGCCCAAATCTACGTTGGAGACACCTCAGGGTGTCTCAAACTGGTTGGAGACACCCTAGGGCGTCTCAAATTGGTTGGAGACACCCTAGGGCGTCTCAAATGGGTTGGAGACACCCTAGGGTGTCTCAAATTGGGCTGAGACACCCTAGGGTGTCTCAAACTGATCCGAGACACCTCGGGGTGTCTCATTCAGGCTGAGATGCCGTGTTATGTACACTCGTTCATTTCCGCCGTAACTTTTTCGTCCGAACTCGGATTTGAGCGATTCAAAGTGCATTGGAAAGCTGACGAAGAGTTCTATAAGCTCCAATGATTAGATCATCTGTGGAATAAATGAGACACGAAGGGCATTTCGTCTTTTGTAAGTGACACGGGGCTCCCGATCAGTTCGTATCTTTATTATTCTGAAACTCCGTTGCTTCACATAGTTTGCCGATTCACTTCGAGCATTCGTTGACGTTAATCAAGCTTCTGTGAACCAGATGGTGACGTTCGTCGTCTTCTCTTAGCTTTGAGCTGTTCGTGGAGACCTATAGGCAATTTTCGATGCCTACAAGTAGGACCAGTTGAAAATAGACATGTACTGATCACATTGCATGTAATTTTTATACTGCATATCCATGATTGATCTATGTCGTTTGATTGTATTAGTATATGTGACCATTGATGGGTCGAGTCATGATAAATGTGACGAATGTCGCTTTGATCCTATATTGATATAGTCAATGGACGAGATTGTTCAGAAATACCTTTTCAGTGATAGCAATTTTGAGCTCATAAGGTTATACACAATTTAAGAAGTCATATAGTGCCCAAGTGGGAGATTGTGGGATTTAAATCTAATTAAATCTATTTATGGGCACATATGATTAATCTGTGTGTATTGCTATCTTTCAGGATAACCCACTGAAGTGATCAATCAATTTGGGTTAATGGGTATTTAAATAAGTCATGGGGTTATATGTGCAGATACCATGTTGTAATTGTGATTTAATGAGGGGCCAAATTGCAAATGTACAACATCTATAAATAAGGGGTTATGGTCCCTAATTTAGGTTTATATTCTCTAATTCTCTTCACCCCCATCTAGAGAGAAATTTGGCTAGAGAAACCCTAAGGTTAGAAGATCCAAAACTCATCTCAAGTTTAATCTATGGATTCAGGTATAAGCTTCCGCTCTTTTCTTTTGATTCTTGTAAATCTCTTTGAATTAATCATAGCTTTATGGTATAGATCTCAAGTTTTATTTAGATCCAATAGTTGTTGGAGGGAGTGAAGATTCGGGGGCGGAGGAGAAGGGGGGTTCTTTGATGGGTTGAGCTCTTGGAGGTGGCTCCCGGCCATGGCTTGTCTATGCATGGGTGAAGGTGGAGTTGGGCTTATGATGGGCCAGCAGCTAAAAGAAAGCCCATTCAGTTGAATACGGCTAGAAGCTTTTGGGCCGGATTGCATCGGTTGTGGGCTTTTGTTTGATGGCAGGAGGAGAGAGGGAATGAGAGGTAGGCAATTGTGTGCAGCTGAGAGAGGAAGGGAAGGAGGAAGAGGATAACGAAGAGGGAGCATGAGGATGAGAGGCGGTAGTAGAAGGAGAGGATGTTGGTGGTCCAATGGGTTTGGGTTTTATTAAATGGGTATGGGTCAGGATGTTCTTAACAGGTTCGGGTTTAATTGGTTATTGCTTTGGACTTGTTAAGTGAGGGGTATAACTGTCCATTAGTGATAATGGTTAAAGAAAATGGAATATTCCCCTTAAGTTTTAACATCAACTAAATGCAAGGACCAATATCAACACATTAAAGCAATTTGGGGAACTAATATCAAAATATGAAGATTTGAGGGATTAATATCAAAATATATATGATTTAAGGGACTAATATCTGAAAACCCCAATAATAACGTACACATATGTTGAATTTTTTACTCCATTTTTCATTGTTTTTATAGTTCACCGCAAGGGCCGGGTGGGGGTTGTAATGCTTCTAATCAATAGCCCAGACTTGTGGATTTGGATCCCCTAATCTTGCGTCTAGGATTTTGATGGTTATCTTCTAGGTTGTAGTGGTCCCGCTACTACTTTTGGAGTGGTTGTAATTCAAAATAGTTTAGGACTTTCAGGTCATTTTAAACTTAATGATCAATCAATTTCAATAATTCACAATTGCAGATTTACCAGCATTTCTATTCATTTGTTTGGTAGCCAGCGTTTCATTTCAAATAGTGTATTTGACTCAAGTGTATTGTTTGGATCCATAAGAATTTGAATCCTGGATATTGGCCCAAATCCATTAACATTTTAAACCTATACAAGGCCCATAATTCTAATTCCCGATGGATAGCCTGTCATTTGCAATTCCCATTTCTTCTCTCTCCCTCCCGTTCACGCGATCTCCCCCCGCCTCCCTCCCGCTCTCGCGATCTATCTCCCTCCCCACTTCTGCTCTCAACCAGCGATGGCGACGGCGACCACGACGATGACGAGATCCAGTTTCACCTGCAAGCACTAATTTCACCTCCGGCGACGATGGCGATCATCGAAAACGGTGAGAACTTCTCGATCCTCTATCTCTATTTCCACTGAAACCTTAAATTCTAGATTCAAACTCTATTCTCTCGATTGATTTCTCTACCGAGCTCCCTCCCAGCCAGCGAAAAACCCAGCCCGCCATTTCTCCGCTTTCTAAGCCCTAACTTTCTTCCTCTCGATCCACTGCCAAAACCCTAACCCTAGCTACCGCAGGCGATCTCCGCCCAAACCCTAGCACCTCAATCATATTATTGGCAGTCGATCCCTGGATGGGCAGCAGCGAGAGCCCGGTGGAGCCAAAGAAAGGTCGATCGAAGACGCCCAAAAAGACCAAGGAGAGCGTGCTAAAGCAAAGTAATTTCCTCCTCAGCTTTCGTTTTTCAACTTGTCTCTCTTCAATCAATCTATGACTTGTAGTGATTTGAGGGTGAACTTGTTTGTCTTGTAGAATCCCCAGTGGAGTTCTTCGTCGAGAACAAAAACATTGCTGGATTCGATAATGTGAGTTCTTCTCTCTAGTGTTATTGTCCATTTTGAAACTGGTAGTAGAAGTTTTGTTGAATGTTTGAATGTTGCTCAGTGCAAATTGAGCTAATATTGATGACCAATGTTCTTTGAAAATCTAGTATCTGTAGAAATGGACATTAGACATGCTTGAGATTCTTGAAGTGCATTCGGAGGGTAGAAAATGAGTGTTTTGTTGAGGCTGATAGCTTAGAAGCTTCTTATTAAGCTGATATTTCCCATGTATTTTGTCGCGGGCGGCAAGCATTTTGAGCAACTATTGTAGAAATATTATCAAAGTGAAGTCTAACGCGTGCTTCTACTGAAATGTTGATGTTCATTGGATTTTGGAAGATTTGTTGATTGAAAATTGATTTTTGTTATATGTAGCCTGGAAAATCTCTGTACACAACAGTTCGAGAGCTTGTTGAAAATTCTCTGGATTCAACGGAGTCTATTTCCGAACTCCCAATCATTGAAATAACAATGTAAGACCTAATTATTTTGACCATTAGTTCTGCTTGGATCATAAGCATTGTGATTGTTTGTGTGCATTATGAGGTACAAAAAATTTAGCGTCATTGGTTATTTGTACAGCTCACTTGGAATGATGCGGTCATTGATAGGGATGATGACATATATCTTGAACTTAATATAAAAATTTCAATCTCCTTCTTTAACGAGGTATGGCATTTTATGAGTGAGGTTTTGATGGTTGTGATCTCTGCCTTCTTTAAGAATATCAATCTCCTTCTTTAACGAGGTATGTCATTTATTCGAGCGGAGTTTTTCAGCCCTATATATTTGATCAGAACTTGTTGATCTTATGATTCTCGATGACTGATTAGATCAAGACCTAGAAAAATCACTAATGCTTTTAAGTTCAGCGGGAAATGTTGATCGGATAGCCGAATTAGTGATCTTTGTGAATCAAAAGAGTAGTTTTATTTGGGGGAAATATTATGCTTTTGTGCTCTTATCTAATAAAGGGTTATAAATTTTCAAATTCTTATTGGATTTTATAAATTATACTATCTACTATGTTTTTCCCCTTTTGAAAGGTCCAATGGCAAGGAGAAGCTTTTCCTTTAATTCGATTGACTAGACTATTGTGATTATTAATGTACCACAACTTGTTGGAAAAGTGAAACCTGTAACAGGAGTACTATAATGCCCATGTATCGTGCACCATAAGGGGCTATTGTTTCATGGGTATTCATTGTTGGTCTGAGACAAGTATGTGTGGTCTCGATTTTTTTCCCTACTATAGTTTTCAATTCAAAATCAATTTCTTTTTTACTGTCAGTTTGAAAAGTATGTATTTTGTTAGTCTATCTTAGTCAGAGATTCTAATTATGATATAAAATTTGTATTTGTCTACTGTGAGTTTTCCCATATTGTTATTAGTGACTCATTTGTGTTTTCCCTCCTCCAGCATCACCTTCTTGGTTATAAGTAGCAAAGTTGCTGTCTTAGGGAAAAACTTCCTTAATTGGGTATATGGCGTGTTTTGGATGCTGCGGAGAAGAAGACTTTCACCAAGCTACTGAACCGGGAAGACCTTTCACTGCACACCATGCGACAGGTTGGTGTGAGGGAGTTGAGAGCTTTGGTTAGGGTTATATTTGAGTGATTTTGTGAGTTATAACCCGTTGTATTTCTCCTCCATATAGTAAAATCTCCTCATCCTCTCCCCGTGGACGTAGGCAATTTGCCGAACCACGTAAAAATTGGTTGTATCGCTTTTGTGTGATTTGTAATAGCTTTTAGGATCCCTCGATAGGTCAGTTCTAGAACTGATGAGAGGAAGAGCCGATATCTCACTTTGTTGAGATATCTGCTTCAGATTCTTGTTTCCTTTGTGAGACGAGAATTCTTATTGCGATCTGACTCTCTTGTTGTGCTATCGAAATTTTCGCTGCGCGCAACAAGTGGTATCAGAGCCCAGATTTCAGATCTAGGGTTTTTTGGTGGAGGAAGATTCTTGTGTGAAGCTTGGTTCTTGGAGTTCTAGGCTTCGATGGAGATAGCATTAGGAGTTATCGTTGGAGATTTCGCTTTCCTCGTGTGGTTAGGAAATCTATTTGGAATCCGATCTAGGGTTCAGTTAGGTGGTTCCTAATTTCTATCAAATTTGTTCTTTTTCTACAATTTGAAGTTAGTTCGCAATGGGAGAAGAAGGTGAAAGCAGCAAATCGATGACGAGTACAATACAAGTTAGTTTTCAGAACACTAAAATTAGTGTGGTGAAGTATGACGGTAAAATCAACATTAGTTTGTGGATGAGCGACGTACAGGATGCGCTCAATGCTCAGAATTTGGAAGAAACCATCATGGTCCACGAGAGGCACCTAAATATGATGAGGCGATATGGGATAAGATGAATAGGAACGCGTGTGGGGTGATCAGGTCCTGTTTGGAACAGGAACTGAAATATAATGTGATTGGGGTGACGTCTGCAATGAAGATGTGGGAAATTTTCAACAATAAGTATCTCACAAAGAGTGTTGGGAACATGTTACACTTGCTGCGAAGACTCTTCAGATTTCAGATGTGCAGAGGCACCTCACTAGCGGCTCATATAAACAACTACACTAAGTTATTGTCGGACTTAGCGAATGTTGATGAGAAGATATCGGATGAGTACAAGACGATTATTTTGTTGGGCTCCTTACCGGATGAGGAGTATGATACCTTCGTGCTCACTTTGTTGAACGGGAGATCTTCTATCAGCTATAGTGAAGTGACTAACGCATTGACCAATTACGATTTGAGGAGGAAGGACAATGAGACTTTATGTGCTAGCACTTCAGGCGAGGCCTTGTCGACGAGAGATAGAAGCCCATATCCGAAAGGTGGTAATAGAGGAAGGTCAAAGTCTAGAGGCCGTCACCAATTAACAAAGAACCAATGTGCATTCTGTAAGGAGCAGGGACATTGGAAGAGAGACTGTCCGAAGCTCAAGGAGAAGGAGAATAGCAAGAAAAAAGGCCCGAAGGCCAATGAGGTGAACGTTGCGAAAGGCGATGATTCCGATGATTCGTGTTTTTCTCTATTGATTACTCCAGAGGTGAACCATGTGGATGCATTAGATTAGATGCTTGATTCCGGCGCTACTTTTCATGTGACCCTTAGACGAGACTGGTTTGCATTTTTTGAGAAAGTCGACGAGGGCGTTGTTATCATGGGAAATGATCAAATCCTGTGACGTTTGTGGGATAGGTACCGTGCGAATTAGGATGCACGATGGAGTAGTCCGTGAGTTGAAGGAGGTGAGATTTGCTCCTCAACTGAAGAAAAATTTTATCTCAGTTGGAGCTTTGGAGGCGAAGGGATTCAATGTGACTTTCGAAAACGCTGTAGCGAAAGTTACTAAGGGATCATTGGTGGTGATGAAGGGAGTCCGCAATCGGAATTTGTATTATCTGAAGGGAAGCACCGAAATTGGCCAGGTTGCTTTAGCTATTTCAGAAGCAGATATGAGCAGACTTTGGCACTATAGGTTGGGGCACATAGATGAAAAGTTAGTGCAGGCATTGTGCAAGCAGAGACTATTGAAGGGAGCCAAGAGTGGGAAGATTGAGTTCTGTGAGCACTGTGTTCTTGGCAAGAAGACGAAGGTGAAGTTCGGGACTGTCATTCATCAGACGAGGGGCATCCTGGACTATGTGCACACAGACGTTTGGGGTCCCACCAAGACTGCATCACTTGGTGGTCGACATTGGTTCGTCACTTTTATAGATGACTATTCTAGGCGTTGTTGGGTGTACACTATGACGAAGAAAAGTGAAATCCTAGATATATTCGTGGAGTGGAAGAAGATATTGGAACTGCAGACTGGGAGAAAGATCAAGACGTTGCGATCCGATAACGGTGATGAATATACTTCAGACCCCTTTCTGCAGCTATGTCGAGACGAGGGCATAGAGAGGTACTTCACAGTTAGTCATTCACCGCAGCAAAATAGGGTGGCAGAGAGGTTGAATCGGTCTTTACTGGAGAAGATCCGATGCTTATTATCGCAGAGTGGTTTGGAGAAGATCTTTTGGGCTGAGGCACTTACATATGTGAGCCACCTCATTAATAGGCTGCCTTCATCTGTGATTGAGGGGAAAACCCCTATGGAGATGTGGTCAGGAAAGCCAGCACATGACTATGATGAGCTCAAGGTATTTGGGTGCCCTGTATATTATAATGGTAGAACTGATAAATTGGAACCTCGGGCTAGGAAGGCCATATTTGTAGGATTCAAGCGTGGTGTCAAGGGATAAGCTTTGGGATCCAGTGGATAAGAAGATTGTGCTGAGTAGGGACGTCACATTCGATGAGGCTTCTATCTTGAAGCTTCCCAGCTCTCATCAGGTGGAGAGCGACCCGACGGAGGAGATATCACAGGTGGTGGAGATCGATGCAGCTCCATATTGTCCAGATGGTACAGTATCCATGCAGGTGCCGACTGAGGTGACGCCAGGCGAGCACGACAGTGACACGGAGGATACGAGTACAAATGTGCAGGATCAGGAACCGACGGCTCAGGTTCAGGAGTCTATTACGGTTCGGAGACAGAGGAGAAACATACAGATGCCAGCACGGTATGTCGACACAGTTACGTATGCACTTTCGGTGGAGAGTATCGATAAAATGGTGCCTACTACATTCAGAGAGGCCGAACAGAGTTCGGAGGCTGATACGTGGCAGGTAGCTATGCAGGAGGAGATGGAATCTCTTCATAAGAACGATAAATGGGAGCTTGTTGAGCTTCCAAAGGGGCGGAAGACAATTGGTTACAAGTGGGTATACACGAAAAAGGAGAGCATTGAGGGCACTCCATTAAGGTTTAAAGCTAGGTTGGTTGCGAAGGGCTATGCACAGGAGGAAGGTATTGACTATAATGAGGTTTTCTCTCCGGTGGTGAAGCACTCTTCGATTCGGATTCTGCTAGCTTTGGTGGCACAGTATGGTTTGGAATTAGATCAGTTGGATGTGAAGACAGCATTTCTTCATGGTGATCTTGATGAAGAAATATATATGACTCAGCCATTGGGATTCCGAGCTGTAGGGAAAGATAAGTTGGTTTGCAGGTTGAAGAAATCGCTATACGGTTTGAAGCAGTCTCCTCGACAGTGGTATAGGCGATTTGATGGTTTTATGATTGGTCATTCGTACACTCGGAGCCAGTTTGATCCTTACGTATATTTTCGCAAGTTAAAAGGAAGTGCGTACATTTATTTGTTGCTCTATGTCGATGTTATGTTGGTTGCCTCTATTTTCAGGTCGGCTATAAATGAGTTAAAAGTTCAGCTTTCAAATGAGTTTGAGATGAAAGACTTGGGCGAGGCAAAGTGCATTCTAGGGATGGAGATCGGCAGAGATATGAAAAAGGGCAGAATTTGTTTGACACATGTGGCTTATTTGAAGAAGGTTCTACAGCGATTCCATGTTAGCATGGATACGAAGCCAGTTAATGTACCATTGGGAGCCCATTTGAAGATTTCAGCTGGTCTTTCACCGAAGTCAGTTAAAGATAGAGAGTTAATGTCGAAGACTCCATATGCGAGTGTGGTTGGGAGCTTGATGTACACGATGGTATCTACGAGGCCAGATTTGTCACAGGCGGTAAGCATGGTATCGAGATACATGCACGATCCAGGAGTGGGTCATTGGGACGCCGTGAAATGGATATTGAGGTACATTCGAGGTACGCTCAATGTTGGTTTAGTTTATGAGCGGGACACTAAAGGTGGGCAGCTATGCATTGGCTATGTTGATTCGGATTATGCCGGAGATTTGGATAAGCGCCGGTCTACGACGGGGTATGTATTCACTTTGACCCGTGCACCGGTGTGTTGGAGATGCACCTTACAGTCGATGGTGGTTTTGTCTACGACGGAGGCAGAGTATATGGCAGTTACGGAGGCTGTGAAGGAGGCTATTTGGCTTCAAGGACTTTTAGGGGCTGTTTGGTTCGTTTCCTAAAAACCAAGAAATGGAAAGTTTTTTGGAAATGCAATATAATATTATTAGATTCCATTTTCATTCCAAAAAAACACCCACAACATCCAATAAAATATTATTTTCATCATCCAACTCATCCACAACATCTAATAAAATATTATTTTTATCCCCCAACTCATCTCATCTTATCTCATTTCTTACTTTTAAAAATAAATCAAACACAAGAAATGGGTCACATCATCCAAGTCACATCACCTCATCTCATCTCATCTTTAAAAATAACTCACATCATCCAATAAAAAATTGACAACTCATCTCCTCTCATCTCTATTTTTTCTCTCTCCACATCCTCCAAAAAAACTTGGAAATGGCTTTCCAAAAGATTGGGTCACATCAACCAATAATATAATGACAACTCATCTCATCTCATTTCTTTTCTTAATTTTAAGAAGGAACCAATCACAATAAAAGAATCTAAACAAGGAAAGCTTTTTCTTTTCCTTATTTTTTAGCCAACCAAGCACAAAAAAAGAACCTCTAATAAGTTTTATTTTAAAATAACTCACATCATCCAATAATATGGTGACAACTCATCTCATCTCATTTCTTTTTCACAATAAAAAGTAAACCAAACACAAGAAATGGAAATGGTTTTAAAAAAGCGTTTCCTTTTCCTTTCATTTCCAATATTTTTAGCGAACCAAACAGCCCCTTAGAGGAACTTGGTATATCGCAGAGATCCGTCACTATTCATTATGATAGCATGAGTGCTATCCAATGTTACATTAAACGCTGGGCGCTTCTAGGCGTCGGACTTGGTGCCCAACGCTTAGTCGCCTAGGCGGGCGCCTAAGCGGTTTCTGGGCGTTATTTTTCTTTCTTCATTTAAGTGGTGATCGATGAGGTTTTGCTGAAGGTCGGAGGAGGTAGTGGAGATGTTCATATTTGGAGGTTAATGGAGTTTGGAGGACGTGTAGGCTACGCCACATAAAATCACAATCAAAGCTTACAGGGTGCAATCCACGTAAGCAGACAATGTTCTCCTAAACGCTCGTAAAATTTAGGTGGGTAGCCTAAATACCGCCTAGGCGTTAGGCGCTAGTTAGACGGTCTAGGTACCGCCTAGGTCTAGACGTACGCTTAAGCGGGCTAGGCGGAGGTTTTTTAAAACAGTGGTGCTATCTATTTGGCGAAGAATCAGGTTTTTCATGCGAGGACGAAGCATATTGACGTTCGTTATCACTTCGTTCGGGATGTTCTTGAAGATGGCGATGTGAAGATTGTGAAAGTCCACACAAAGGATAATCCGACGGATATGCTCACTAAGATGGTTCCGAGCAACAAGTTTGATCATTGTCGAAACTTGTTGCACATTCGTGATTGTTGAGGCCGTTGAAGACCATTTGGATGAACTACGGGCGACTTGATCCCCTTGGGAGAGGGGGTACGTAGGCAACCACATTGGTGCAGCCGAGTTTAGAGAGACGACACATTGGTGCTCATGTTAGTGTCGGCTCAGTGTTGGGAACACTTCGCTGAGGTGGAGAATTGTTGGATAGGATTCCTAATCTATTTTGGTAACATGAGGTTATTAGGAATCCTGAGGTTATTAGGATTCCTAATCTATTTTGGTAATAGGTTATTAGGATTCCTAATTTGATTTGGCTTTTGGTTTAGAATTCCTAGTATGTTTATGATTTTAGGATTTCTATATATATGGAACAATTGGAGGAGAGAAGAGGTAGAGAGAATTAGCATTGTTTTGAGCACTTTGAGAGGGAGATATTGTGAGGGAGTTGAGAGCTTTGGTTAGGGTTATATTTGAATGATTTTGTGAGTTGTAACCCGTTGTATTTCTCCTCCATATAGTAAAATTTTCCTATCCTCTCCCCGTGGACGTAGGCAATTTGCCGAACCACGTAAAAATTGGTTGTATCGCTTTTGTGTGATTTGTAATAGCTTTTAGGATCCCTCGACAGGTCAGTCCTAGAACTGATGAGAGGAAGAGCCGATATCTCACTTTGTTGAGATATCCGCTTCAGATTTTTGTTTCCTTTGTGAGACGGGAATTCTTATTGCGATCTGACTCTCTTGTTATGCTGTCGAAGTGCTGCCGAAATTTCCGTTGCGCGCAACAGTTGGTTCTTGCTTTTCTTAAGTGGATTTAACTTTCATACTATTGGCTGTCATGTTGGTCATTAGAAAATAGGGTTAGTCCAATCAAACAGAATTTTGGTGCTAAATTACAGAAACATGCTTAAGATGAACTTCTTCAATAATTCCAGCAATCAACCAAGAGGCTCTATGGTAAAGATAGACATTAGTTTTCATTGAGTGGATATGTTCTCTTATATCAGAAGGTTAATCTTTCAGTTTGTATTGTAATGTTCCTGAAATTAGTCAGCTCTTTCTTCTGAGATTGTCGAACATTCCATTTTCTTCCTACTTTCAGTAATTTATTAGTCGAGGTAGTATTTGGATTTGTTGGTGGCATGGTTTTATATACGGAACAGCTCTGTTGAAAACATCCGTCCCTTTTGGTCTTCCTGTTATTGTTTCAGGTGATTCAAGAACTCGCAAAGCAAGATTTTCTAAACCGAGGGGACGAAACTACAAAAGAAATATAAAGTGAAAGTGTACAAGCATTAGAAAGAATCTCACATTTGAATCACATGTAAAAGTCTTAAAGAAACTAGTGTGAGAGAAAACTTAAACATGACACTATGTAACTACAAATTATTAACTTTTGTTGGTTTGTATTTGTTGGATATTTTGGATCTCTAGTTTGTTGAATTGTTATATGCAAATTTGAAGTTTCTACTTTATTTATTGTTTTGGTTAGTAGTGGATGAGTTTACAAAGTTTTATTGATGAATGATTTCGGTTATTTTATAGTGATTATTAGGTCAACTATTGATATTACTGCATTTGAGATTTTAAGGTATTTTATCTATATGTCAAGTTAGTTGGATATGTGATATATTGTTTGAGGCATTTATTTCCACCAATTTTAATGCAAAACTTATGTAATTTGAGTATCTTATTTCTAAATTATCTTCAAACTACAATTTTAGTTCAGAAATTAGAATTCTACTAGTTAGCAAACAACTCAATTCAAATTTTTAAAATTAAAATTCTAAAGTTTGCCAAACATGAATTTCAAATTGAATCTTAGAATTCAAATTTGGATGTTTTCCAAACGAAGGAATTAAATTTGAAATTCTAGATTTCAAATTCCAGATTTCAATTCTGAATCTTGAAATCAAATCATTGAATCCAAACGCAACCTTATCAACTTTTGTATGTATTTACATATTTAATCAGGAAGTGGACTGGGATTCCAGGTGTCATTAACTTGAATCCGGATTCACGATAGCCCCACTTCTAAGCATGGAAAGGAAATGCTCAGTTCTCCTTTTGTCATTGCAGGTGCTGAACTGTATCAAGTATCAAGTAACTAGAATGGAAGAGCTCCGGCATTTTCTTGGAGTTTCATCAACTTCATCGTCACCAGCAAAAAGTTAAATGGTCAGTAAACAGTGTTACCAATATAATTGTAAGCTTAAATTATACACTCAGTGCTGTTAGCGCCGCCTCTCATTGAGCTAGGTTGATGCGCTCCTCTCTTGTGTTATGTAAGTATCCGAAACAATTCCTTGGTTACATGATGACTACAGCTTACAGATAACAATAGTTTACCGGCCGCTGAGACTTATCTTGTAACAGGTTTTTTTACTAAGTTGAACCCGGTTAGGGGTGTCCATCCGGCCCGGCCCGGCCGGGAAAACCGGGCCCGGGCCGAGCAAAACCGGAGCCTGGACCCGGGCCTGGTCGCCCCGGGCCGGGCCCGGGTCTAACTGGGCCGGACACCGGGCCGGCCCGGTTTTGAAAATTTTTATTTTTTAATTTTTTTTAAGTTTTAAAGAAAAAAAGGTAAAAATAAACACAATTTTGATTAAAAAAATATATTATTAATCATTTGTAATTATGTAATTTACAAATATAAAAAAATATAAAAACTAAAATAATATAAAATAATTATAGAATTTATAGAAATAAACAAAATTAAAAATAATTATAGATATCAAAGGGGCTGTTGAATTTATAAAACTAAACAAAATTAAAAATAATTGTAGAATTCAAAGAGCCCCAAGGCCCTATCAAAGATTTTTAAATATATATGTTGTAGCTAGAAATTGAACCACTAACCTCCTCTCCAAACTCCTAAAGTTTACCACTAGACTAAATAGCCCAAAATATTCATGTCATTTGTTGGCCTTCTTGTTTTAATGATGATTTTCAAACAATTTACATCTAATATTGTTTGTCTAGTGTTTCTGTTTTATATTTATTCTAGGCAAACAATATGTTGGAGGTTGGATGAATTGCGCCATAACGATCATATCAAATGGAGGTTAGTGGAATAGTAGTTGAAGCCTTGCAATTCAAGTTAAAGATTCAAGTTCAAGCTTCATCCGCGAGTGTACCAAGATAGAGCTTCGTTGAAGATCACAAGCTTGGGTATATTTAGTTTAGGTTTATATTATGTGTGTTAGTACTTTAAGCTCAATCATATACACACATGCACTTTTTGGTTTTGTATATATATAGTTATATATATACATATATGTTTTGGTTTGATAGGTTTCAAGTTTTACTATGAAACAATTGAATACAATTGGAAAACATATTTTTGTTTCATACTTATATGCATTTATGTGATTTCATCAATATCAATTTTATTTAGTTCCATAAAATCATGTTTTAGTGTATTATATGTGTATTTTGATAAAATACTATATTCATTGTTTATAAACTTCATAACAATAGTTTACATCTTCTATTAAGTCTACAAAATCATTTTGTATTGTTTCAAAACATTGTTTTAGCTATTGTTTCAAAACATTGTTTAGCTAAAATGTTAAAATTCATATGTTTATATTTTTATGTTTTTGACTATTTTGTAAAATGATGATATTTTTTATTTGAGAGATCCTTTTTGATATTTTTATTATCATGTCTACAATCATTCCCCAAATTTTTACGTTTTTTAGAATTTATTTGTTATTTTTAAACAGGCTTTTAAAATCAGAAAATCAACTTTCAAACATGTTTTCTCATATGTCAGTTTACGGTCGACTGCCACGGTCGACCGCGCCTTTGATTTTCCTTGCGGAGCCATCAGTAACTTTCACGGTCGACCGCCACGGTCGACCGTCTAACTTTCTGGAAATTTCTCAGGCTCGAAAGTAGCTCGCGGTCGACCGCGAGAATTTTACGATCGACCGTCGTTCACCCCAATGGTCATTTTTGTATAGAATCTGATTTATGATTCTTGGCCTTTTTGGTCTTTTCCTTTTGGGTTTTTGCTGTTGGTTTCTCTTCCTATATAAACCCCTCAAACCCCTTCTATCAGACATCATCCAAGAAGTTTTTAAACAAAAGTTTAACAAGGATTTAAGCCTGTTTTAGTTTGTTTTAAGTTTAGGGTTTGTTTTTACAAAGAGGAGCTTACATCAGTTGTTGAGGAGTTCATCTTTAATATTTCATCATTTTCTCTTTGTGTTAATAGAGAAGTTTTCTAACTCTTTTCTCTAGCAATTTTATTATTGATTTTTATATTCTTATTATTGCTAGTTTGCTAATTGAGTTTAGATTTGATTTCACTCATTGTTTACACACACCCACTTGAGTTTATTTTATTTACATTCATAGTATAATTTGGGTTGTGGGATTGTAACATTGAGTTGTGCTTAATTGAGTTCTCATCCATTGTAGAGAACAACTTTTGTTATATTGTGAGATTGTAAGGTTATCGGTGAGCTAGAAAACCGAGTGTGTTGTTGTAAAGTTTTCGGTGAGCTAAAAAACCGAGTGAGAGTGTGAGGTGTGAACGTTGATCGGTGGGCGTTAAAAACCAACATTGTGAGGTGTAAACGTTATTCGGGTAAGCGTAGAAAACCCGATTGTGATAGTGGATTCCTCCCCGAGAGTGGGGAGCGGAGACGTAGGACGGAATGTCCGAACTCCGTGATCATATCGTGTGTTTGAGTTTGCTTTGACGCACTTCTCTTATGTTTATATTTCTTGTCGCCATTGTCCATTGCTCATTATTTATATCATCCACTATCTTGTTTATTTTGTTTACCCTTGTATATATCACTTATCCTAGCTCACATATCTTGTTATATTTTATACTTACTAGGATAACTTGTTATTAGTTTTAGTTGGCATAAAATCGGATTAGATTAGCAATAAACTCTAATCACCCCCCTCTAGGGTCTAACAATTCATATATTATACATAAACAAATTGTAAGTACTTATAGAAATTACATAAACAAATTGTATTATACATAAACATATATATAAAAAAATATAAATTATATATATATATATATATATATATATATATATA
>BQKN01000494.1:136498-160517 GCA_022839385.1 Asparagus kiusianus | reverse complement strand
GAGAATAAAAATTTTGAGACATGAGCCATGATGTAGAAAATAAATTTTAGGAAACCCTAAGGTCTTGCTCCTTAATGAAAAATAGATGAACTTAGCCTTCATTCATAAAATAAGTTCAGAAACCCTTAGGATGCTCTCCTCTATTTCAAAAGTTTATTTTTAAGATGCCATGGGGTTCAAGTATGGAAGTCAAATTCCAGAACGAAGGATCATGCATCTCGAAGCTTCATGCTTTGAGAATAAATTTTTTTTTAGGCATGAGCTATGATGTAGAAAATAAATTTTACGAAACCCTAAAGCATTAGACAAACAAGGAAATTTTATGCGATTGCTTCCTCGGGCACAACAACATCTCAAGGTCGAGTATATATGAAGCATATTCAACCAACTTTAAAACTTTACTAGCCTATGTAATGTCCTTTAAGAAATACTTTTTTTTAATAAACTTCACTTATTATATTGGAGATTAGACATTTTTTTCATAGCAAATATATATTTCAATATTTCATACTTGAAGATATTTCAATATTTCATACTTGCAATTTTTACAATCATCTCTCAAGAAAGATGAAGTCATCATTGAATACACGTACAAGAGAATTTTTTTATTGAACTTTGATGGACAAGCATGTGTGGCATCAAAATTTCTCAAAGTTTATCCTCTTAGAGTTTGGAGGCTGTTGAAGACTTTTTTTTTCTTCTAAAACGAGATGATGCAAGAGCATTGATTTCAATCTGTATTTTCGGCCTGCCCTAGACGTCACATAAGTTTTCATTTGTTTTGGCCATAACTTTGTCCAAAAGCGCTCCAAATGACCTCTCGTCTGAAATGATAGATTATATTTTCAGTCTAGTTTTGTATAAATATTACTTTATTTGAATTGAAGTTTTCTGTAAAAAGTTATCACTAAAATACCAAAGTAGGGTCAGAAAATTTGTGTGTGTGTGTGTGTGTGTGTGTGTGTGTGTGTGTGTGTGTATTAATGTAGAAAGAGAATAGTTTTTTTAACCTTGTGTAGACCATGCCTACCTGATAGCTTTACTCATAGTTTACACTCTTAGAGCTTAGAGTTTCTTTCAGTTTATACTCTTATAAGTTAGAGTGTCTTATAGTTTATACTCGTAAAAGTTTGGAGTGTCTTACAGTTTATACTCGTAAAAGTTTGGAGTGTTATGCCTCTTTAAGCATAATATCGTTTCAGAAATTTTACATTTATTGGGGGAGGAGAGTACTCTCCATCAGGTGAAATTACTTCCGTTTGAGTAAACTGTTGGACCCTAGAGGGGGTGATTAGGGTCTGAAGCTAATCTAATCTGATTTTATGCCAATAAAAACTAATTAACAAAGAGCAATATCCTAGTAATGAAATATACTATGAGATATATGTAAGGATATAAAAAAACAAGAGTAAACTAGAAAGTTAGTGCACAAATAGACAAACGCAAACAAACGATATGATCACGGAGTTCGGTCCCCACGACCTACGACTCCGCTCCTCACTTCGAGGAGATCTTCACTATCATAACCGGATTTTTTACGCTTATCCGAATAACATTTACACATCACAATATGGTTTCCTAGTTGACCGAAAACTTCACAACTTACACACTAGCAATACACTTCACATCCTCTAAGCGTTGGCCTAGCCCGTGTCACCTTCCTCAAGGACTCAGAATTATAACCTACCTCTAGGCTTTACTACCGACGTCACTCCTCTCGGAACCGACCCCGTCTCTTACCAACCACTTCTCTCGGTGTCTAAGTGTAGTATAATGTGCAACTCAAAAAAAAGCTTAATTACAATAAAATATTCTCTAACATGAATAAGAACTCAATATAGGCTCAAACTCATAACACACAATCCCACAACCCAATATGATGTATGAAATCCTACAAGCTCAAATAGGGTGTGTGTGTGTGTGTGTGAATGATAAAATGAGTATAAATGAAACAAAACTCAATTTACAAACTAGCAATAATGATATGTGAAAATCAAAAAAAAATTGCTAGAGAATAGAGTTAGAGAAACTTCTCCATTAGGCACAATAGAGGTTAGAGATGATTGAGGATGAATTCCCCAATTGAAAGATCAAGCAACCTCTTTGTAAACACAAACTTAATCACTTGAATAGACTTTGAAACTCTTTTTAAACTCTCGTTAAAAACTCACTTCTCAGTTATATTGCTGATGAGAAGATAGGGTTATATAGGAAGAGAAAATAGCAGCCAAAACCCTAAGCAAATCAACAAAAAATCTCCCAAAAACCAAGAAACAGATTCTGTACAAAACTACCCATTGGACAGCCTGTCAGTCGACTGATGGGAAGTATCAGTCGACTGATAAGCTGAATGTTGTATTCAAATACGAGCTTATCAGTCGACTGAAAAATATTTTCAGTCAACTGACAGAGTCAGTCGACGGAAACACAACAGAAAGCAAAATGAACATTTCAGGCACTTTCTTCAGTCAACTCATTAGTCGACTGACTTTATCAGTCGACTGATCAGTCGATTGATAACAGGTTATCAGCCTGAAATGATTTTAAAGTTGAGTTTCGAGGCTCTGTTAAAAATAGCAAATAAATTCTAAAAATATAAAACTTTGGGAAAAGTTTATAAACATGAATATGAACATGTTAGAAAAAGAATTTTTCAAATAGCTCTTACCATTTGTGAAATATAGAAAAAATTCAACAATGTTAAAATACATGTTTTTCAAACATGTTGATTTTGCCATTTTAGATCAAATCAGGTTTTGAAAACTTGTGTAAACTTTTTATGGACTTAACAAATGATGTTAACATGGTTGATATAGTCCAAAACATATTTGAATGTAATTTGCATAAAACACCTATTTTTATGAAAATTCACAAATGAAGTGTGTGTGCAAACTTGAGCTTATAGAATTAATCACACACAATATTATCCTATACTAAGTATACCCAAACAATCTTGATCTTCGATATGGCTAGACTTGGTATACTTGTGGATGAAACTTGAACTTGAATCTTTAACTTGGATTTGCATAGCTTTACTTCCACTATTCCGTCAACCTCTATTGGATATGATCATGAAAGAGCAATTCCATCCATCCTTCAACTTGTTGTTTATCTACAATAAATAAAAATACACAAACGCTAGACAAATAATATCAGTAATAAATTATTTGTTAAACATCATCAAAACAAGAAGGCCAACAATCTCCCCATTTTTGATGATGATAAACAATTTACAAAAGGATATATATATGCATGAAAGGAAATAATATATAATTTAGAATTATCATGCATATAAATAAGGAAGGCTATACTCAAAATATTCCCCCCCCCCCCCCCCCCCGACAACATAAAAAAGGGGAAAACAAGAAAGAAGAGAGCGAAAGCCCTCCCTACCTATAAGCATGGGTGAGTATAAAATAAATATAGTGATTCTCCCCCTTATTAAAAAGTCTGTAAGAATAGTTAGCCACAATATATAAGCAGATAAGAATTGTGAAAACATAGTATATTGAGAACAAATATAGTTCACAACCATATCCACACATGTATCTATAGGCAATAGAAATGAACATGAAATATATATATATATATATAGCCAAAATGATTAGTTTGCAACAACTCATATATGTTCAATTACAAACCAAGCTGAAGAACCGACTACATAAACTATACAAGTCCATAGGTCATATATCATACAAACATAAACCACTACAAAAACAAAATACTATATTTCAATGTTTTTCAAAAGCATAAACAAAATACATAGAAGTGATAACAATCTACATCATGTAGATGAAGGCCCTGGACCCTGAGATGGTTTCAGAATGGTGAGGAACTCGGCAAGCTGATGCCCCAAGCCCTCAACTTGACTCCCCAAACCATCCACTCTACCCACCAGCTCCTCCTGATGGCACTCAATGCTACCCAGTCGCCCATGTACCCCAGACATGAACTCAGACAAAGGATCTGAAGCAGGTGGAGAAGGGCGAGGAGGCCTATATGAAGTATCAGATGATGATGAAGAATCAGGAGATGCTACAGGCTCTGGAGGAAGCTCTAGATAGGGATGCCTCTCAAGAGCGAATTGGGTAGCCGGAATACCCATACGATTTAGAGCGACGACGTCGATAAATAGTTTAATTTTGATGAAGGGTTCGCTAGAAAGATCGATATCAAAGTGTTTAAATATAGTAGTGCGAATGGCCCCGTAGGGAAGGAATTTAGTGTGTTTGGAGGCCATGAAATCAAAAATAATTTCCCCCAAAGGATACCCATAGAGCCGATAACTCCATAGATGGCACAAGCGAGATCTTGGGAATAATGATCATAACCCCCAGTTTTGGGGATTAAGTTATAACTCAGAATTCGCCCAATGACCTTAGCAAGGAAGGTAGTGTTATAGGAGTCGAGAGGAGGTTGACATTCAGGAAGAAGTACTAATGAGGAAATATTAGGATTTTCAAACTCGATATCAGCGAGATAGGTGTCTCCCCTAGGAATTCCAAGAATTTTCGCAAGTTCATTTGCGGTGAAAGAGAGATGACGACCCTTGATAATAGATGTGATGATAGGAGTGCGATGATTAGTGGAGATAACTTGTAGATTCGCATAAAACAGCTGTACAAGATAAGGATAATATGGGGGTGCATTAATGGAGTCAAAAAGATGGTATAAACCAGCATCCTTAAGAACAGTATTGACATTTAAATGTTTGCACTCCTCATAGTTTACGAATCTACCAGGGAAGATTTTCAAACGACACAAAGCCCGATAATTCTCGAGCAATGCGAGGGTAAATAATTGATTTTCATAGAATTCTACATTAGATGCTGAGGGATTTTGGGTAGTAGGGTTCGGAGCAGGGGCCTGAGATGATGAGGCCTTTGCTCGACTAGTTCTAGGGTTTATTGCCTCTATTCATGATTATAGAGCAAAAAATGAGATTGAAGAATAGATACACCTAGAACACAAAAAACCCTAAATAGAATAAACCCTAAAGTAGAGTAATAGACGAGGAAGGGAAGGATGGAACAGAAATTACCCTCGAGTTGAGCTCAGTTCGAGAGGTTGACGGAGATGTGGTGATCGCCAGAGAAGACAAAGAAGAGAGAGAGCTCGGTCGACTGGATTTGGGGAAAAATCAGAACTGAGAGGGAATGGGAACAGTTGGGGTATAGGTTAAAAGCCAAGGGCTGAGATTTGTTCTCAGAAAAGAATGAGCGGTCAGGATTTAATAAGCAGAATGGGTCGGGTCCAGATAAAAAACACAGAACCGCAGAAACAAAAATCGATCCATTTACTAGCGAGTCCATCAGTCGACCCATCAGTCGACTGATGTCATCAGTGTATAGGTTAAAAGCCAAGGGCTGAGATTTGTTCACAGAAAAGAATGAGCGATCAGGATTTAATAAGCAGAGCGGGTCGGGTCCAGATAAAAAACACAGAACTGCAGAAACAAAAATCAATCCATTTACCAGCGAGTCCATCAGTCGACCCATCAGTCGACTGATGTCATCAGTCGACTCATCAGTCAACTGATATGCTGAAAAACTATTTTCTTGTATTTTTTAAACCTTTTTGAGATTTTATATCTTGATAAATATATGTAAAATTATGTATACTCATAAAATCATTGATTAAACACATCTCAAATGAAAAACTTCAAAAAATATAAAATTTTCAAAAGAAAATATGTGTATGAAATTTTCATAAAATCAATTTAACAATTCATCTTATAAAACAAAACTCATAAAACGAATTAAAATTAATTTTGTTTTGGCACCCAAACATTTTTGACGCTAAAAGAGTTTGGGACATGACCCCCATCATTTAAATTTAAGGCCCTAGGCTTATGAACCCATTTAGGCGTAATTTGTGCACGGATACGGTCAAAACAAATATTGTATACATGACCCATATGATTGCAATTTGTATAATGTAGGATTTTGAATGGTTTGTGTTGACCGAATTGTTGTGTACGTGGCTCATTTGCAAAAATAGGTTTTTCTTTGTAATTATTTTGCAAATAAAAATTTCTTAAATCGAAATAAAACATGGCCAAATGACCAAAATGATCATAATATTCATATTTGTACATATGAGCATGTTTATGATTTACACTATGTGTGTGTACATGTGTATGGGATGAAGAAGCTTGATGGGATGCACAATCATGAATAGGCTTGTTAAGCTTTTGTGCATTATGACAAAAATTGACTATATGACCTTTAAGACCGCAAATAGAACATTTGTGAATTTTGTCATACATGTGTGCATAGTGTGTATGTTTCTTAGAAGAATTAACATAGTACTTTGCACACATGTCCATAAGCTTTTTGTTATTCACAATACAAGTGTTTAGTGTTGAATCTAAGGTCGATATGCGTTTTTTCATTTGATTCAACTCATCATTGTGTATACAAGCATTGCTACTAGAAGTAGGATAAACATAATTATTTACCATAGAATTTAATTTATTTCTACTAATCTCTACTTCTAGCATGACATCATATTTTTTATGAAGCAATCTAGCATTTTTTAATCTCAAATTTTTATTACATTCTTTAAGATCTATATTTTCATTTGCAATGAGATCAAACTTAGTAACTAGTGTTTCATGAGAGGATTTCATATTATCATGCTTACTTTTCAATTCAATATAACTATTGAATAATTTTTCAAATTCATGCGCAAGCTCATCAAAAGTAATATCATCATCGTTGTCGAGCTCGCGTACCTCACTAGGGCTATCACCTAGTGGGCGTGTGCATCATGCTCCAATGGAACTTGAAGAGGAAGCCTCCAAGCTTGTCGGATCGCCTCCAAGTCCCCTTGATGTGTTTCTATAAATTTTCATAAATTGTAAGCACTATCAAAATGAACAAATTTGTTAGAAAATGATGAGTGAAAAGCACTAAGCAAATATTCTAATAACAGCTTATTCATATTAAACATTCTTTTATCATTTTTACTCCACTTGGATTTTTTGAAGTGGGTACAATATAAGCGTCTTCAATAACTTCCCATAAATTGAATTGTTTAGATCTAACAAATATGTTAAATCTAGAACACCATTAGTCATAGGGGAAATTATCTATTTTAGGAGCAACATTAGGATCATAGTCTAAACGAGGCACACAAAGCATGATACAAATATAGACAAAACTATATTAGCACAAAAAGATAACTTGGATCTTTAACTCAAGGCATTTAGACCTTAAATCAAAGAGCACCAAGCTCTGATACCAATTATTGGACCCTAGAAGGGGGTGATTAGGGTCTGAAGCTAATCTAATCCGATTTTATGCCAATAAAAACTAATTAACAAAGATCAATATCCTAGCAATGAAATATACTATAAGATATATGCAATGATATAAAAAAACAAGAGTAAACTAGAAAGTTAGTGCACAAATAGACAAATGCAAACAAACGATATGATCACGGAATTCGGTCCCCACGACCTACGTCCCCGCTCCTCACCTCGAGGAGATCTCCACTATCACAACTGGGTTTTCTACGCTTACACGAATAATGTTTACACCTCACAATACGGTTTCCTAGTTGATCAAAAACTTCACAACTTACACACTGGCAATACACTTCACACCCTCTAAGCGTTGGCCTAACCCATGTAACCTTCCTCAAGTGCTCGGAATTATAACCTACCTTTAGGCTTTACTACCAACGTCACTCCTCTCGGAACTGACCCCGTCTCTCACCAACCACTTCTCTCAGTGTCCAAGTGTAGTACAATGTGCAACTCACAAAAAGGCTTAATTACAATAAAATGTTCTTTAACATGAATGAGAACTCAATATAGGCTCAAACTCACAATACACAATCCCACAACCCAATATGATGTATGAAATCCTATAAGCTCAAATAAGGTGTGTGTGTGTGTGTGTGAGTGATAAAATAAGTATAAATGAAATCAAACTCAATTTACAAACTAACAATAATGATATGTGAATATCAAAAACAAATTGCTAGAGAATAGAGTTAGAGAAACTTCTCCATTAGGCACAATAGAGGTTGGAGATGATTGAGGATGAATTCCCCAATTGAAAGATCAAGCAACCTCTTTGTAAACACAAACTTAATCACTTGAATAGATTTTGAAACTCTTTTAAAACTCTTGTTAAAAACTCACTTCTGTTGGCCTTCTTATTTTGATGATGTTTAACAAATAATTTACTTCTAATGTTGTTTATCTAATGTTTGTGTTTTCGTATTTATTCTAGGCAAACAACGAGTTGGAGGTTGGATGGATTGCGCCACAACGATCATATCCAATGGAGGTTGGCAGAATTGTGGAGTGAAGCCTACGCAATTCAAAGTTAAAGATCAAGTTCAATCTTCATCCGCAAGTATACCAAGTCGAGCTTATTGAAGATCAAGATCTAGCTTGGGTAACTTAGTTTAGGTTTTATATTATGTGTGTTAAGTACCTTAAGCTCAATATCATATACACACACGTATTTGGTTTCTATGTATATATATAGTTATATATATACATGCATGGTTTTGGGTTTTCATATTTACAAATATGAAATTACATATTTCATATTTATTATTGTGATTTGGTTTAACTACTTAGATATGAAACAAATATATTTTCATATACATACTCATATGTTTCATTTTCTATTGTATTTGTAAAAATATTGTATTCTTAGTTTTGGACTTAACAATAATCATATACATATTTTATTAAGTCTACATAATCATTGTGCAAAGTTTCAAAATATGGTTTAGCCAAAATGTCAAAATTCACATGTTTACATTTTCATGTTTTGGCCTATTTTGTAAAATGGTGATATTTTTTATTTGGGAAGTCCTTTTTGAAAACCAGTCGTTGTAACATGTTTATTATCATGTCTACAATCATTCCCCAAAGTTTTATATTTTTTGGAATTTATTTGATATTTTTAAACAGGGTTTTAAAATCAGAATACTGTTCAAACCTGTTATTTCCATATGTCTGTTTGCGGTCGACCGTCACGGTCGACCACCCCTTAGTTCAGAAACTCAGTATGTGTTTTATTGGCTCAGGGTCGACCGTGGCAATCGACCGTAAGTAGTCCAGAGACTTTCACGGTCGACCGCTGCGGTCGACCGTCGCTTGTCCAAAGCCATGGTATTATTTTTTGTTGCTCGCGGTCGACCGCCGCACTGTCATATCGGTTCTAACGGCTAGTTTTCAGAGCCGTTACTAAGTGGTTTTTTTGGTCTTTTCTTGGCTTTCTCTTGGCTTTGGGGTTTCTATAAATACCCCCTTATAACTCAGTTCTATTAAGCAATCTAAGAAATGTTTTAACAAGTTTTAAAAGAGTTTAAGTTTAGTTTTAAGTTTGTTTAAGGGTTTGGTTTGTGAAGAATTCCATAAGAGGAAGTGGAGATCAATTCATTGAGCTTCAATCCATCTCTCTCTCTCTCTTATCATTTAGAGAAGTTTTCCTAAACTCATTCTAGCTTTTATTCATAATTATTTGTTGATTATTATTTCTATTAAGCTAGTATTTACATTTGAGTTTAGTTGTTTTTATTTCACTCATTGTTTACACACACCCACATGAGCTTATTGTATTTTTCATACATAATATATTTGGGTTGGTGAGAGATTGTAACAATTGAGTGTGAGCTTTCATTGTGTTCTCATCCATATTAGAGAACAATCATTTGTTGTATTTGTGCTTCTTGTGAGATACACTTTGTAATACACTTGTACACCGAGAGGAGTGTGTGGTGAGAGTCGGGGATCGTCCCAAGAGGAGTGGCGTCAGTTGACGAACCTGGGGAGAGGTTATAACCGAGCACTTGAGGGAGACACGGCTAGGTCTAACACTTGTGAGGGAGTAGAGTGGGTTTGCAAGAGTGTGAGTTGTAGAGTTTTCGGTTAGCTATAAAACCGAGTGTGTAGAAGTTCCGGCTTCCAAACCGGATTATGATAGTGGATTTCTCCTCAGGAGTGGGGAGCAGAGACGTAGGACGGAAGGTCCGAACTCTGTGATCATTTGATTGTGTTTGAGTGTGCTTTGGCGTTTATTCTTATTTGTGCTCATTGCTCATTTCACCATTGTCTCATATTTATATCATCCACTATCTTGTTTCATTTTGTTTACCCTTGTGTTAGTTTCATATCCTTACATATATATCTCATAGTATATCTCTTTGCTAGGATATATTTCATTGTTCATATTGCTTATCCTAGCTCATTTATCTTATTGTATTTTAATCTTGCTAGGATAACTTGTTAATAATTTTAATTGGCATATAATCGGATTAGATTAGCATAAGACCCTAATCACCCCCCTCTAGGGTCTAACAACTTCTCAGTTATATTACTGATGAGAAGATACGGGTTTATATAGGAAGAGAAAACAACAGCCAAAACCCTAAGCAAATCAGCAAAACATCTCCAAAAAACCAAGAAACAGATTCTGTACAAAACTAGCCATTGGACAGCCTGTCAGTCGACTGACGGGAAGTATCAGTCGACTAATAAGCTGAACGTTGTATTCAAATACGAGCTTATCAATCGACTGAAAAATATTTTCAGTCGACTAACAGAGTCAGTCGACTGGTCAGTCAACGAAAAGACAATAGAGAGCAAAATAAACATTCCAGGCACTTTCTTCAGTCAACTCATCAGTCAACTGACTTTATCAGTCGACTGATCAGTCGACTGATAACTGGTTATCAGCCTGAAATGATTTTAAAGTTGAGTTTCAAGGCTCTGTTAAAAATAGTAAGTAAATTCTAAAAAATATAAAACTCTTGGAAAAGTTTATAAACATGAATATGAGCATGTTGGAAACAAATTTTTTCAAATAGCTCTTACCATTTGTGAAATACAAAAAAAAATTTAACAATGCCAAAATACATGTTTTTCAAACATGTTGATTTTGCCATTTTAGATCAAATCAGGTTTTAAAAACTTGTGTAAACTTTTTATGGACTTAACAAATGATGTTAACATGGTTGATATAGTCCAAAATATATTTGAATATAATTTGCATAAAAACACCTATTTTCATGAAAATTCACAAGTGAAGTGTGTGTGCAAACTTGTGCTTATAGAATTAATCACACACAATATTATCCTATACTAAGCATACCCAAACAATCTTGATCTTCGATGTGTCTAGACTTGGTATACTTGTGGATAAAGCTTGAACTTGAATCTTTAACTTGGATTTGCATAGCTACACTTTCACTATTCTGCCAACCTCCATTGGATATGATCATGAAAGAGCAATTCCATCCATCCTCCAACTCGTTGTTTGTCTATAATAAATAAAAAGCACAAACACTAGACAACAACATCACTAATAAATTGTTTATTAAACATTATCAAAACAAGAAGGCCAACATAAACCTCTTGTACTATAAAATGGCCTTCCCATTTTGGCTCAAATTTACTTTTTGTTCGTCTTGTGATAATCATAGGATGAACAACAACCAATACTAAATCGCCAACCTTGAAGGATCTATGATAAAAAATTTTATCAAAAGCTCATGAAATACGAGCCTGGTATATCTCCAAAAAAAATTTTGCTCTTAAGCGCTTATCCTCTAAACCATCCAATTCTTCTAGTCGAGCCTTTAGTGCTTCATCCTCTGAAAGTCCTTCATGGATTGTAACTCTATAAGATGGGATCTGCACTTCAAGTGGTAGTACGGCCTCACCTCCGAAGACTAATGCATAAGGTGTTGATCCTGTAGGTGTTCGAATAGTAGTACGATATGCCCATAAACTCTCCATAAGCCGCTCATGCCATTCTCGTTTATTATTGGAGACCACTTTTTTCAGTAATTTCCATAATGTCTTATTGAATGCCTCAGCTTGACCATTAGCTGCTACATTATAGGCTGATGAAAAGTAATGTTTAATATGAAATTTTGCATAAAGTCTCTGCATATCCTGATTTTTGAATGGAGTTCCATTATCAAATATAATTCTAGCTGGTATGCCAAAGCGATATATTAAATGAGTACGAACAAAATTGATCACATCTACACCTCGTGTCTCTTTTAAAGGGATAGCTTCTGCCTACTTAGAAAAATAGTCAGTTGCATATGTCCTTTGGATGATGGGGCCTACGATGTTCATCCCCCATGCATCAAAAGGCCAAGATACATTAGTTGTATGGAGTGGTTTTGTGGGTTGATGTATAAAATCTGCATGAATTTGACAAACATGGCATCTCTTAGCAAATTGCATTGCATCTCGAGCCATTGCAGGCCAGCACTATCCTAGATGTTTGAGTTGATAGTAAAGCCTTTGTCCCGATTTATGAGCTCCACATATCCCAACATGTACTTCTTTCAAAGCATTCATAGCTTCATTTTCAGATAAACATCGAAGAAGCATACCATCAAAAGATCGCCTAAAGGGGATCCCCTCAATGCAAGTATAATGTATAGCACGCTTCTTTATTTGTTGTCTCTGGTGATTATCTGCAGGAAGAATTCCATGGTTGAGATAATCCAGTAAGGGTCTTCGCCAATCTGTTTCCTCTTCAATGTAAGCCGAAATAGCCGAGGATGTTAATGTCTCTTGTGGTGACTCTTCAAGTATCGATGATAGTACCCGCCCTATTTCAACATTTATTTGGAGGATAGTGTTCGAAGAAATAGTCAATGAAGCCGCAAGGCTTGCTAGAGCATCCGCTCTATGATTATAAGATCAAGGGACATGTTCAATTTGAATTTCTTGAAATTGATGGATCAACTCTTGGGCCTTTAGAAAATATGGGATCAATTCCTTCTTTTTGACAACATATTTTCCATTCAGTTGATGTATAACAAGTTGTGAATAATCATAAACTACCAATGAATCAAGATGTAAGTCTAATGCTAATTCGAGACCAATGACAAGAGCCTCATACTCAGCTTCATTATTAGATGATGCTCAAGTCAATGTAAAATAGTATGGTAGAGATTCTCCTTTAGGAGTAACAAATACAACTCCAGCTCCTGCCCCCATTCCTTGACTGGCTCCATCAAAATACATGACCCATGAAGGGGCTATGAAGGTAGTCATAACTTCATCATCAGAAAGATCATCTTCAATCTCTTTTTCTCCTGGAAAAGCATGAGCGGCTAGAAAATCTGCTAAAGCTTGCCCTTTAATAGCCTTTTGAGGTACATAGATAATATCAAATTGAGTCAAAAACATTGCCCATTTTGCTAAGCAACCTGATAAAACTAATTTTCCAAGAATATATTTGAGAGGATTTGCCCGAGATACCAAGTGAATAGCATGCTCTAACATATAATGTCTAAGTTTCTAGGCTGCAAAAACTAAGGCCAAACATATATTTTCCATACCTGGATAGTTCTATTCTACCCCCAGCATCATACGGCTCAGACAATACAAAGTAACTTCCTTTCCCTCATTATTAACTTGGGCCAATAATACCCCCAAAGACATGGGTAATGCAGCCGTATATAATATTAGAGGTCGCCCTTTAATGGGGACTCCTAGCACAGGTGAGCATGTTAAATATTTTTTATACTTTTAAAAGCATTTTGACATACATTATCCCATTCAAAAGAAACATATGTTTTCATTAGTCTTGTAAATGGTTGGCACCTGCCGGCTAAATTAGCAATGAAACGTCGAATGTATGCAAGTCGCCCTTGAAGACTTTTTAGCTCATGTAGGTTTTGTGGTTGTGGCATTTCAATGATAGCCTTTGTCTTTGCTGGATCAATCTCAATTTCATATTTACGAACGACAAACCCTAAAAATTTTCCTGATGAGATACCGAATGCATATTTTGTCGGGTTCATCTTTAATTGATGTTTTCTTAAGCGTTCAAAAACCAAAGAAAGATCTTGTAAATGTTCATTTCTATGCTTTGTTTTTATCACAATGTCATCAACATAACACTCTACTTTTTAATGGAGAAGATCAATAAAAATCTCTGTCGTAGCATGTTGGTATGTCGCACCGGCATTTTTAAGTCCAAAAGGCATTACTTTATAACAAAAGATACATTTTGATGTCCTAAAAGCAGTAAACTCTTCATCTTCTGGTGCCATATAAATTTGATTGTACCCTGAATAACCATCCATGAACGATAATACTTCATGACCTGTAGTAGAATCTATCAATAATTCAGAGATAGGAAGAGGAAAATCATCTTTTGGACAAGCCTTATTTAAATCACGAAAATCGATACAAATACGGGTTTTTCCATTTTTCTTTTTAACGGGGACAATATTAGCCAACCACGTAGGATATTTGACTTCTTGAATAAAGTCAGCAGCAAAAAGTTTATCAATCTCAGCTATTATTTAAGATAATATTTCTGGATGAAAATGACGTTGTTGTTGCTTAATAGGTGTAATATCATTTGAAACGTATAAGCGATGTACTGCTACATTCGGATCAAGCCCAGCCATCTCCTTGTAACTCCAAGCAAAGACGTCCTTGTTCTTGGATAAGAAGTGTTTGTATTCATCCTTTTCATCCTTGTACATATGGGCACTGATAAATATGGGACGATGGTCATCACTAGTGCTAAGATTAATTTCCTCTAATTCATATGTTGTAGCTTGTTCTCCTTCTTCCAATTAGGATGAGGCTGGCTGTAAGTCCACAAGTTCTTGAGATGATGTCATGCATACTTCACATCCTAAACCTTCCTTCATAGATGATAGTCTTTTGCCATGGTAAAGAGCATCTCTTTGTTTTAGATTGAGCATTTTGTCAGAAGGTGCAAGAGAACCTTCTCCGTCTGAAATTAACTCCATATCATAACCCATTTTTTCATCATATTAAGGGCTTTTTGTTCATAAAAATAGGAAGACAAGATATTGAATCTTTATAACTTATAGAAGAGGCTGGTACGAAGACCATGAATTTTTTCTTTTGACCGCTAAGCTCTTTACCTTAGTTAGAATTCAAGACCTCATACTCAAGTATTTGAAAGACAGGGTCTCCATATTTCCTTTGTTCTCGAGGTACGTAGCGATATATAACTTTCTTTGGATTTGCTCCATCATGAGCAATTTCTTCTTTAGGGTTAACTCTATTAGCTCTGAAATCGGTTCCTTTGATCTCCTTGGCAATAACTCCCTCAAAGTAAAATTTTGCATCAGCATAGAAGGCTTTTGTAGTTATAAAAGGTTGTGTATCTGCAAATACTCTTCTAATTTCTCCCTCAGGTGTTTTATACTTGAAGCACTAATGCAAGGAGGAGGATATCACGCCGTATTCATACAACTAAGGACATCCTAATAATGCATTGTAAGATGTAAATGCATCAATCACATGAAAGAGAGAAGTAGAAATCCATCCTTGAAATCTCAAGGTCAAATGCATAGTCCCTAAAGCTTGTTGCCCTGTTTGATTAAATCCCCGGATGACGATATTGCTTCTTGTAAGATTTATTATAGTATATCCCAGCCTTGTCAACGTCCTTAAAGGGATTAAATTTATAGCAAGCCTACAATCCAACATGATTCGATTAATTGACTTATCTTCTAAATCACCCGTGACTAACAAATGTCGATTATGAAGCTTTGAGCCTAACAGAAGGTCTTCATCAGTGAATTCAATATTTAAGACTTAGAGTGGATTTATATCCACATTAGCTACTTCTACCCCATAGTCATCAGGAAATTGCATTGCGGTAACAAATACCTTTCGCAAATCAGAAGACAAACACAAAGCATCATCACACTAAGAAGTGATGGTATTTTTTTAGATGTACAAGTACATTGTATTTGACAGTCTCAGAAGGACTTGCCATATTTGTAGTTACATTATCAGTAGGTTGAGATTTTTCCTTGCGAGGCATAATGTACTCAACATGAGGAGGACGGATCTCTTTTGTCTGAAATCCAGAACGAGTGGTAATATTAACCTCAGGAGTTTCTTCTGGGAAGCACAATAGTCCATCATCTCCTTTCACAACTCCAACAATATTGCAATGTAAATCATTTGCCCAAGGGGTATTAGTATCCACCACTTGAGGCTTATTAATGTGAAGTTCATGAGAAATCCTTGCAATGAATCCTTCAATTTCCTCCTTTGGCATCACTTTACAAAGTATTTTGTATTTAGGAGTTCTTTTCTTTTAGGAAATAGGAGATCGAGCTGCCCCCGTTGGTATAGGGTTGTTCCTCGCAGCTTTAACCCTTTCTTTAAAAGCCTATCTCCTTTTTTATTTCTTGTTGACGTAAGGCCTGCCTTGATTGGTATAAAGATGCTCAGGTTCTGACATCGAACCATCATCATTTGTTGTAGGCAATGGGATTTCTGGTAAGGCTGAGTCTTGCCTTGGTATTAAAACTGGCATTGCCCTATTAGATTCTGTATCCTCAACAAACAGACGCTTCTTTATGTGGGATGGTGGAGATTGTTTTACTAAGCATGTGAGGATAGGAAATGGTATTGGAGTCCTACTTTTCCTCTCCATTATAGTCGATGGAGTTGAAGGGGACCACAACTCTTTCATATGGATTACATGATGAGGCACCTTTGAGGGAGTCACTGGTAATGATGAATCTTCCATATATGATGGAGTACATAAGGCACTGCATATGACGATAATGTTAAAGTTTCTATGCACTTAGGCAAAGCCTTTTCATCTACTTTACTAATACACACTATATTGGCGGATTGTCCTCCTTTCTTAAAATTTTTAAGCAATGCAGGATCTATGGTTCCATCATCAATCATTTCTTGAACTTTATCTTTAAAAACAAAACATTCTTCTAAGGTGTGTCCTGGCATGCGATGATACTTACAATATCATCCATCATCATGCCTCTTATTATTTTCATTTACTTGGTGAGGTTCATGCAATTGTACTAGCTTCATCTCGGTTAATCCCTTAAAGAAATCCTCAATCACTTCTTTGGGAAAGGAATACTCTCTTTCAAGTCTATCTTTCAACTTTTTTGGCTTTCCAACACCATTAAACTTTAAATTCTTTGACTGGACATTGGTCTTATTTGGTCGAACTTTTGTATATTGTATTGCCACAGATGTATCCATCACATGCTTATTCTTATCACGGGTGCGATCTCTCTTTCCTTTGTCTAGCCCATGTTCAAAAAATTTATGGTGCTCTTTGTCTGAGCGACGATTCAACTGATTGAGATAATTTTCTATATCAGTTGACTTAGATGCCAACTCCTCAAAACTCATAGGCTGCACACCTTGAAGATGAACTGTCATTTCTGGTCGAAGATTGTTCATGCACATCCTTATAACCTCTGGTTCTATGATTGGCTGAGGACAATGAAAACTCAAATTTCTTCATCTGTTAATAAAATCAGATGCCCTCTCATTATGGGCTTGTTCTGTCGAGTTAATTCAGTGATGCCCACAGTCCTTTGAGTATTATAAAAGCGTTGTAAGAAAGCTTCTTACATCTGCACCTAATTTCTTATTGATCTAGGCAGAAGTTTACTATACCAAGTGAATGCAGGACCTGAAAGTATTTGAACAAACTGTCTTAACAGGAGAGCCCCATTATGAGCGGTATCTTGACATGCTGCTAGAAAGTGAGCGATGTGCTCATGTGGTGAACCATTTCCATTGAATTTGGTGAATTGAGGTTGTCGATAATTTGCAGGGAAGGGAATCATGTCAATCTCAGCAGGATAAGGCTTTGTATAGCCTGGTCTCATTACATACTAATTTTGTATTAACTGTGCTCTGACCCCTTCTGTGATGAGTCTTTGTACTGTATCAAGTGAAACTGCAGTTGGGTGATGTTGAACATCTGAAGCATTATTTGTTGAAGTGGAAGGATTCGTAAAGGTTTGTGCTCTAAGTTGAGCAATTTCTTCTTCTTTCTGTTGGAGCTCTCTTTGAAGTTGTATCAATTTATCATCAAGGGACATTTCATCAGTTGTCAAAACTTGTTCTGTGCCTAATAAATTAGGTTCATATTCTTTTTCTACACTATCAATGGTATCATTAGAGTGAGAACAAGAATAAGAAGAAGCGGATGATTCATTGTCATTATTTTCAATTTCAAGAGATACAGCTTGTGACCTAGACTGACTTCTCATCATAGGTCGATGTTTCGGTATAATAGTACACCTCCTTTTAAAATACATATCTTTATCATCAGTCACACTAACAAGCATGACATTCATGACATGACTAGGGTGAGGATTATTCAAATCAGGTACTGTGTTGATTTCACATAAGTACTCACGTAACCAACGAACTTGTCTTCTATCTTCAGAGGAAAGATCATGACCTACCCTATCTTGTAAAAGTAGTCGATACTCCCTAGCCGTCAATCATCACGTCACTACACGACGTCCTTTTAGGATCAATGCTGGTTCGTAGTAATGGGTTGGTTGTTGAAAATACCGATGCTGATGGTGGGTGCTTTTGTAATATTTATAAACAGAAGTATCTTCCCTTTTATTTCTTTGAGGTATAACACTTTGCATATGATGTCCGAAGAAGTATCGTCCTCCAATCTCATAATCAGTTGGTTCAGCAAAATGATATCGAGGAGACTGTCTTAGTTCCAAGTAATCTTCATATGACTCCAACATATTGCTCCGAGAAGATAAGGTTGAATCATATTTAGATTCATAGCTTATTGGTTTACCCGAATAGAATTGATAGTGCCAAGAACGAGGAGCATCATTTTGGTGATCCCTCACTTTAGGCCTGCCTAGGCGAACAGCAAAGGAGCTTGTATAATATTGCTCTGACGTCTCCCTTGAGGGGCCATTAACTTGAACTTGTTGCACTGGGGCAGGCATTATCCTACTTGGTGCTCTAAAAAAAACTTTCCTTCTTGATAGTGCCTTTTGGTTGTTAAGGTTTGAGCAATTGAAGAGGAGAGAATTCCTTTTCATAAGAATTTGCTCCAAATGCCTCCATATCTCTTGAGCATCTAATATGAGGGAAACATCTTTGAGCAACATAGTGCCTCATTTCAACTGAAGAGGAATCCATGTTTTCTTCCATCACTCTCTTACCCTTTCTAACATGAAAGGTGGGTGGTTTTTCCTCATTGTTTAGGACATCTTTAGGATCCTCATGGATAATAATACCAAGGGCGCTCCTCCTGTTTGCATTAAGCTTTTGAGTATTAGGGACATGAACTTGGACTGAGGATGATTTCCTCATCCTTTTCTTCATAGCTTTAGTCACTGCAGGAGTAAAGCCATCATTGTCCGCGTCAGCATGCATTGGGTGAATAGAATATTCAGGTTGTGGGACAGGATATGGTGTTGATCACGGAATGTTATCCACTGTAGCCATCTCCATAGGGACCAGTAATTTGCACGAAACAAATTTTTGAGTTGTGCCATTAACATTTGAGTTGCTCGCAGACTTGCCATTTTACCTGATAACAATGAATGCAGAAATAATATTTTAGTGCTTTGTGCACATAATTTTTTCAATGCTTTATGCACAAGATGTCATCTAATATTTGCTTTCTAAAAGATGAGGGGAAAAGCATGCTCCCAATGTGGTCGCCAAAAATTTTGTAAGCGTCAAATTGCCCGACGTGTATAGTTTGTAAAAAAATTCAAAGTGGTGCTAGTATCCATCAGAGAAATAATAATATTTGAGTAGACTAATCTCTTCTTGACCAAGCCATAACACCAATCTCAAGAAGAGTATAGCAATCTCTAAATATTTACTTCGATACATATTAGTATCACTTTGTTTGTAAAAAATATTTAGGAGGTACATGCTTCCAGAAATTTATTTCTTTATGTTAATTACTCTTGTTGAAAGAAACTCCTGATTAGTAGAAAGTAACAAATTAAATAGACATCAAGAATTAAATGTAGAGAGATATTAATTTTTAGTATCTTTTTAATGTATTACAAAACTGAAGAGAAAGAAGATGTGATCTTGGGTCTCTAGACAATGTTCTGGGGCCCTCCATCCTTTTAAAAATAAATGATGCAGAGGACCTTGTCGTTGTTGTTTCAAATTCTAAGTCTCTCCTTCTTTTCAATCTCTCTGTCTTTTCTCTATCTTTTCTGTCGTTTCTTTTTATTATTTTTCTCTTTCTTTTTTTTGGACGGTAAATGAGGTCTCAATTTATAGGTAAGACCAAGGGAAAGTTATCGCCAGGTGTTTAAAATGGATTGGTGGGGGAGTTATTGTAACTTCCTCATTGAAGCTTCCTTATCAAGATTGTTGCGTTCATTTATCCTAACGAACGTCTTCTTTTCTTCTTATTTCTCAAGTGCCTATCTACTTATCAATGTTTCTAAAATAAGTGTAATGGAGAGCATGTATCCCTTCAAGTTAAAATAAGGTTCATATGAGGGTGGGTATCCTCGAGTTAGATTTTATAGCTAAGGCTTATGATCACATGACTTTTAAATTTGCATAATTAAGGTGTTTTCATCCTCAATTTAATTTTTATTTATATGAGGTACTACACCTCACATTGATTTTGATATGTATGAGGCATTGCTGTCATCCTTAACTTGATTTTCATTTATGTGAGGTACTACGCCTCACATTGATTTTGATTTGTATGAGGTACTATCCCTCACATTAAGTTTTATTCATCAAATTTGATAATTACAAAGAGAATATGTGCCTCTCTGAATTAATTACCTTCAATGGTTTAGATTTATATGAAGTACTACTTCATATTGGTTTTATTTACAAGGCTTGTTGAGCACATCAATTTTGGCAACTATGAGGAGAAGGCGTGCCACTCTGAATAAATTAATATGGACGACCTACCTTTATTTGTTTAAATTTATATGAGGTAATGTCCCTCATATCAGTTTTATTTCTTATGAGGTACTATCATCCTCACAGTAAGTTTCATTTATAGGGCTTGTTGATACATAATAATTTTTTTGTATCTACAAAGACATTCAAGTAGAAGACTAAAGGATGAAGACAATTAAGACAAAAAAAGCCACATAGAAGATTTTAGTTTCTTAAGTCGTCTCACAAATTAAAGTGAGTACATCTTGTTTGTAACAAGTTGGACATGTATATCATATATGCTCCAACTTGAGGAGAGTATTTAGAAATATATTATGGAGATCTATAATGTTATAATTATATTAGGAATAATATATTATGAGTATAAATTAGAAATTTGGAGATTGAGAGATATTAGGAATGTAAATAAGAGAATAATTGTGTTCAATCCCACATTGACTACACAATAAACTTTTTTATTTTATACATAGGAGTAGTCATAGTTTTTAAAACATGAATGAGAATCTATAATATTTTAGAATTTCATAGTTTTGTGTGATTGATATTAGTTTATCCTAAGGATTTTTGTCATAACAATTTTTTTGTTAACTGATTTGGAGATTCACTCTGTAAATGTAGTAAAATATTTTTTATCGCTAAAGTTTTTAATATATATAAATCATATTATCAATTTGGTTATAGATATACCTCGGTAAATAACAACCACTGCAGTGCGCGGGCTTAATAGTAGTCTTATGAATTCAGATAAGAACATTTAATAGAAAGGGAAAAGGTTTCAAAAACCTCTTAGTTCTGTCAAGAACCAGGGGAAACAAATGAAGACTGAAAAGTAACTCTTTGCCTATCAATTTATCTGCTAATTGTCTACTTTTAAAACTTCACTCATAGTTTATCGGCAATTCTTCCTACAGCATCAGCAAGTTTTGTCATAACAGCGAGCAGGCTTTCTGTCTGATCCTTTCTCTGATCTCTGTCCAGTTGACAATTTAGGTTTCGAGCTTCAAGATTGGCTGCCAGTAGCTTAGTGCTTTTTTCTAGTATTTTGATTAGCTTTTTGTCGAAACTAGTTTCTTGTTCTTCTTCTTCTGCAGCTTCTGATGTTCTTCGCCTTTTTTGGCCTTTCTCAGGATTGTTATCTGCTTGCTGATTATCATTTGAATTGCCTGATGAAAGCTAAGAATAGTTAGATTGAGATATGGTGAACTTGAAGATGGAGATTGTTTGTTCAATAATGTGAAAGATTACCTGTACCAGAATGTGCATAATTTTCAGGCTGGTATTTCCTCTCTGAATTCATTAAAAAAATACAGTAAAAGAATTAGTATAAGGCACCATATTAATCCATAACAAATTTATACTACTTTTTTTTTCTTTTTTTAATTTTTTCCTTAAACCATCAACTACAGAAGAGTTGTCCGCAGTTGAACTCTGTTTTATAGAACCTGAGAAATGCTAGTTTTACCTTTGAAATTCTTCTTAATTTCTTGAAAATATAATAAGGGTCAATATTTGCTCGGCTTATTTCGGACTATACATATACAGCACGCCATATTCAATATACATTTCAAGCAGATGATGCCAGATATTCATATTTTTTAGAAAATGAATAGACGCATTCATCTCCGGACTTCACCCTTGAGTAAAATGTAAAGAAACGTAATATGACATTGGCAAGTGACCTGTAGTCATGGAATTCTGGAAAGGTATAATTTTTGTACCGACAAAAGTTTCATAAATAGACGATGGCATTAGTTTGATTGAGTTCGTAATAAAAATTTAAAATTTTAGTTCCGAGTACCCATCCAGTAATTCACCCAACTTGTGATAGAAGAATCTTAATTAAAGATAAAATGAAATCCCCTAACTTAACGTACCTGTTGATCCTTGACTTATCTTTCATGCATCTAGGATAAGATAAAATGAAATTATGCTGGTATACATAAGTACTAACTACTATATATTATTTTTCTTCCCCATTTAGCCATCCTAGTTAATCACATAACAAACAAACATGAGTGTCATCTAAGCATAATTAAGGGTAAAAGCTATTTTGCGCGTCTAGATCTCAAAGTTTTAATTATGTATCAATTTCTTCATGGAAAAAAAAAAACAAAAACAAAATAAACAACGGACACGACGTAAATTAAAAGTTGAATTTTGCAAAATGGGATATCAAGAGATCGATCATAGACAAATTAGTCTCTTCTTGCCACCCGCGTAAAAGAGACACCTCTTAACTTTCAATCTATAATTAATGGCACATTTTAATTTGTTAAACAAGATGACATCCATACATGGAAATTAACAAATTCACTAACCAGATATGGGGACCACCACCAAAGGCTCATCCATCACGCCATCAGCCGCGGCGGCGGCGGCATCCTCCTCCTCCTCCTCCTCCTCTGTAAACAGCCCATCCTCCCTTGCCGTCCTCCCGCTATCAAACACCCCCATTTCCTCCTCCTCCTCCTTCACCTCCCCCTTCACCTCCCTCATCCTCTCAAACACCTCCCTATCGAAAAACCCCGGCAACCTCCTCTCTCTCCTCTCCCCGCTCCTCATCCTCCAATACCCCTCCTCTTCACCCCTTATCTTCTTGAAGTCGCACGCGAGGTTGCTCCACCTCTTCCTGCATTGCAGCGGGCCCCGCTCCACCCCGCCGTGGTTCCTGCAGTGCGACGATATGAACGCCCATTTGGGCTCCGTGGGCCGTACCGGTCCCCATCTCCGCTGACCCTCGTAGGCCTGCTTGGCTTCTACCAGTGCCAGGATCTCCTGCCGAGACCAGCGGGGGAGGCGGCCGCTGGACTTGATGGGGCTCGACATTTTCTTATGTGGGTTTTTGTTTCTTGGTGAAAAGGTGGGAGAGTTTGGAGGAGGAGAATGTAGGGGGGAGGCCAGGGGAGAAATAATTAAGGGCGGACGTTGTGAAGGTCGACGGATTAGGGTAGTCTTTACTTCTGTCTATGTATTTATGGCATGTGTTTATACGGTGATAAATACTGTGTTATATATTTTGTGATAAATATTGTATTATGTTATATGTCAGGGTTAATGTAGATTTCTTGTGCAACAAGGATGTACCTTGTATATCCCTAAACAATTTCAAGTATTAATTTATATTTCATGAGTCTCATATGCCGCTATTGATTCTAGGTCACGTTGAGATGTCATATAGAAATTATGTGACTGTGTAAATTATTATTTTTTTTCCCCATTCTTTATTATAGACTGGATTTAGCTTTCAATGTTTTCCGAATCTGTAGACAAAAGAAATAATTTACCTTAATGTGACTTCCGCTTGACATCTCA
>BQKN01000494.1:112981-131498 GCA_022839385.1 Asparagus kiusianus | reverse complement strand
GATCGGTGAGGGTGAGGGTGAGGGCGGGGGGTGGGGGTGGGGGTGAGTTTGAGGGTTATGGTTAGGGTTAGGGTTAGGGTTAGGGGAGGGTGAAGGTGTGGGTAAGGGTGAGGGTTAGGGTTAGGGTTAGAGATCGGTGAGGGTGAGGTCGGAGGGTGGGGGGTGGGGTGAGGGTGAGTTTGAGGGTTAAGGTTAGGGTTAGGGTTAGGGGAGGGTGAAGGTGAGGGTGAGGGTGAGGGTTAGGTGATGGTGAGGTTGAGGGTTAGGGTTAGGGTTAGGGTTTGGTGAGGGTGAGGGTGGGGGTGAGGGTGAGGATAAGGGGTTAGCATAACTATTATATCGTTAATTACTCAGAAACTACACACACCGTACACTCATATTTTCGAGCCGTAGAATACCCCATCCAATAAATACTATATATAATCTCTTTATTTACTTGTCACATACGCGTACAGGATCGTTGGCGGATACGAGACCATCTTGTTCGGTCCGATAACTTTTTTGTACGCGTATGTGAGAGGGGGCTTATATATAAATATTTATTGGATCTGTCTAGTTTGGACGGGTTAGGTATGTAAACATGGCGTGTATATGTATTTACTTGTGTTCTTGTGTACTTTCTTTTCGTCAGAGTTTCGGCGGCGCTTACTCATTGTTCTCCGTGTACAAATTGCGGAGGGATATGCATGAGTATATCCTTCCCACTATAGTGTACTCGGAGAACAGCGGGTAGGTGCTGCCGAAATTTTGACGAATTGAAAGTACACTTGAACACACGTAAATACATATACACGTCACGTTTACATACCTAATGGGATAGAAGCCTTCCTCTGACAGCCGGTCACACATACGATCCTCTGAACACACGTTTACATCCCTAAATTAAAATGATATATGTCGGGATATGCTCACTTCCATTAATTTTTAAATTATAGATGCGGACAGTTCCTGACAAATCGTTCATGAGCATACCACGTGATCGAAGACATCTAGACACCCGGTACAAGGATGAGATAGAAGCTTTCTTAGCCTACTCTGACACAAACCCTCTACGGTCGCTAAGCGGGTTGATTTTCTGTCCTTATAAGAATTGCAGGAACGGTAAAATGCTCGCTAGGAGTGACGTAAGTTTTCATTTGTCAATCAATGGATTTGATAGCTCTTATGTATTTTGGAGTCATCACGGTGAAGGCGTCCCGGTGATGCAATCAGAGGAAGAATTCACTAAAGTTAGCAATCCGACAGTTGACACGACTGATATGTTAGAAGATATTCTTGCAGCGTCGTCGGTGAGTGATGTCAACACTAATGATATGTTTCAAGATGTAGATCGATTGATGAGACTTGTTGAAAAAAACGAGTCACCGTTATACGAGGGGTGCAAGGAGTTCACAAGGCTTTCTTTTATGCTGAGGCTTATTCATATCCAAACACTCAGTGGGATGGCTGTTACACATTTTGAGATGTTATTAGATTTGCTGAGGAAAGTCATTCCAGGCGGCGATAAAAGCATCCCCGCGACCTATTACGAAGCTCACAAAATATTTTGTCCAAATAACAGAAGATTGGGAGCGATTCTGGCATCTTGACGAGCGTGTGGATGGAGTAGATTTTTTTGCACTTTGCCATTATTGGGACACGACTGAAATTCAGGTATTATTGAAGTATATATTTTTAATTTATTGTTTGAATTTCTATATTGTTTCGATTTAACATTGTTTTGCAGGCTCAAGCTGAAATAGCAAGGAGGAATCGTAACGCGCCTCGTAGTTACGAGCATCACGGGGGCTCCAGGTCCTTCAGCCAGCATTATCATCAATTAGAGCTTGAGGTATATAATATATTAGCTTTTAAGTTGAGTATAATTTATGTGTTATGGGTTAATGATATATTTGAATAAAATAGGGAAGGGGAGATCTCAGACATTTTGCAGATCATATTCTGACTTCCTGGAGCCCGAATTACGCCGATGAAGAGAAGAAAGCAAAGAATAAGGATCTGTGTGTAAGTAGCAATTCATTTATATATTCAATTTCATATCAATGCACCATTAGTAAGTCGACTTGCCCGGATTGTTTTGATATATCGCAGGAGAAATTACATGCCAAGGTACAGGAGCAAATAACTCAGTCTCAGGTCTGTTCTAATACTCCTGGCCGGCTAAGTAGAGAGGAGGAGGACTCCATCATCGAGACGGTCATTGGACCCAGTAGGAAGAACAGATACCGGTGGAGAGGATCCGAGCAGAGGCCGCACGAGTCTAGCAGCACTTATGAGTCTTCAGCACCACAAGGAACACTAGGAAGCAGTTCATATCAAGACTCGATGGAGCAGCGATTAAAAACGATTGAAGATTGGCAGTCGCAGCAAACAACATATCAGCGGACTCTAGAGGAAGAACGGAGGCGCCGGGAGCAGACCGTATTGGAGTTCACACAATTCATGTCGACTCTGCCTCAGGAGGCTCAGGAGGCATATAGGAGACGGTTTCTGCCGTCACAAGTAATATATATACTTTGTTTTTTTTTAATTAGATGATATCGTACATACTGATACACACTGATACAAACTGTTACACACAAACCCTAACTCTAACCCTAAGACAAACCTCAAAATATATACTTATAATGTTTTTATGTGATGGTGGTGTTGATGGTGTATGCGTACGTAGTGTTGGTGGTATTGTTTGGTGGGTTGGTTGGTTGGTTGGTTGTGGTGTTGTGTTGTGGTGGTCGTTATGTGATTGGTTTGTGGGTCGTTATGTGATTAGTTGTGGTGTTGTGTTGTGATGGTCGTGGTGGGGGGAGGAATGGGGATTGGGTGTTGATGGCGGTGATGGTAGTGATGGAGGGGGAGGGGGTGTGTAGAGTGTGATTGGTTGGTGGGTGGGGGCTTTGGTCGTGGTTGAGGATGTGGAGAGGACGGATTTTGTTGTGGTGGTGGTTGAGGGGGAGGGGTAGGGAGAGTGGGAGTGTTGTTGGTTGGTGGGTGAGGTTGGAGGATTTGCGGTGGTGTTGTGTTGTGGTGTGATGTGTGGTGATGTGTGGTGATGTGTTCTGCAGTGTAGTGTTGTGTTGTGTTATGATGGTGTAGTGTTGTGTGTTGTTGTGTTGTGGTGTTGTGTTGTTGTTGTGATGTTGTGGTGTGTTGTGTTGTAGTATATTTATATTTGCACTCTTATTAACGTTTGCACACACTTGTTAACATTTGATTTATATTTACAGGCCGGGACTTCTTCACAAGGTGCAGCCGGGGGTAGTCATAATGCGACTGGTGTTGAGGATGAGGATGATGATGATCAGGAGGATTGATTGTCCTTAATATAACTTTGCAAACAATTTCTTGTGTTGTATAAACAATATTTATTATGTACCCGTCGAGAAACTTTTACTTGCTTTTATTGAATTAAATGTGTGATATATGCGTGAGATGTGATATTTGCGTGAGATTGAATATTATACTATTGATTGAACAGGTTTTTAAAAATTATTATCGATATTGTACAGGGTTTTTTTAATTTTAAAAATATTTTGTAAATTCCTATTATTATAGTTTTAGCGACGGAATTTCCGTCACTAAATTACTATTTAGCGACGGAAATTCCGTCACTAAATTAATATTTAGCGACAGAAAACGTGCACATAATAATATCTGACGAATTTTAAAAAACATTAGCGACGGAAAATTAGTCGCTATTACGTTTTAGCGACGGATAATCCGTCGCTAAAGTTTTATTAGCGACGGATAATCCGTCGCTAATGTTTTTTTATTTTTTTATTTTTTTAAAACAGCGACCATTTTTCCGTCGCTAATAAGCCGTCGCTAATAATTAGCGACGGAATTGTCGTCGCTAAAAAAGTTTTTAGGGACCCCTGAAATAGCGTCGAACTTTTAACGACGGAAATTTATTTTTTCCGTCGCTAAAAGTTTTAGCGACGGTATTTTGACTTATAGCGACGGATTTGTCTGTCGCTAAAAGTGGAAAATCCAGCAGTGTATGTAACGTGCACATAGCAATGTCATTTATGTTTTGAACATTTTGACCCATAACTGCTCAGAACTGAAAAGTGTTAAGCATATCTTAGTTAAGTCAATAGGATATCATAAGTATAGTTTGTTTTTTTTTTTTTTTTGGTCAATGAAAATTTCATTCATCTTCCAAATATTGAAAGTTAAGCACATCAAGCTTCTCAGTTAGACTGAGATTACATAAGAGCTACAAGCTACAAGCTACTCATACCCTCAAAAAATTACAATGAACAAATCCATTCTTTATTTTCCACAGAGAAGGAGGCATTGAGGATGATAGTTAGCATGTTGAATTTTATCTCCTTAAACAGTTGATCATAAGTATAGTTTTAGTTTAAGCATAATGCTCGGAGAGTTATAAACATAGGTATATGAAAGTTTCTGTGGCTACGTACTTATCAAGCTCGCTGAGTCAGGTGCTGGGAAATTCATGTGCATGCGTTAGTCTCATAATGAAAGAATTAGAAAGATAATAGACTAATATAAAAAAGTTGGGACCCATATATATAGCTAAAAAACCTTAAGATCATTTAGATTAATATAATTATCTCTGTTTGAAATACATTTAACTTGAAAAATTTTCAGTTTCGTATACAAATAAGGGACTAATTCAACTTCGATCTACTTCTAATTGAAGACTGGAGTGTCCTTCATGTCCAACTCATGCCTGTGATGAATAGGTAAAATAAAGCTCAAGAAGATGTTCTTTCCTTTTCAAATAGTATATTCATATCTTTTGCTTGTTTGTTTCTTCTAGGTAGATTTCATTTACTTAATTAATTATGATGGACTTTGCACTCTGGCCATCATCATCATGTAAGACTCAAAAAAAATTGATGCGCTCAGGAATTTGTCTCAGATAAGTAGTAGTTTTGAAAGCTTGAATTGTCTTAATTAGATAGCCATAGTTTTACCTAGTGCCTAATACTTAGGTATCATAGAGTTAAAGACAACACAGCTCAAAAGATATCTGTATCTTGACTAGTATATAAAAGAAATTGTGAGGATATACTGTTGCACGCCTTTGCGGAAACGTGCTCGACAACCAAACGAGTCTGCGAGTCACAAGAGAAGATAACCAAACCAAAAAAAAAAGAAGATAACCAAACCAAACACGACCACAATCCAATCTAAAATACGACAATTCAAATCAAATTAACACAGCACGGGAAGAGGATGGGGACATTCCACTAAATCAAGGAGAGTACAAATGGTTACAATCTCATAAAATCACTCAAATAAACCCTATACCAAATCTCTCAACTTACTCACAGGTTCTCCCTCTCAATATGTTCAGTACAATCTCAAATCTCTGATTAACAAAACCCTAAAATCATGTTTTAATATATATCAAAACACAAGCCAAATTAGAACAGGAAATAAGGCCTATGCCTAGGCCCAAACCCGACTGGCGGTCGACCACGTCAAAGCTCGTAGTCGATCGGACAGAATGACAGAATCCAGAAAATCATTACAGGATTTGGCAGTCGACCGGACCTAACCTCACAGTCGACTGACCAGAAATCTAGAAACTACCATGTACTCGTGCACGTTTGGCCGTCGACCGCGGTCGTGGTCGACCAGCAAGCACCCAAATGTCTTTTTTCCACTTCAAATTTTCTGAACTTTACCAATATTTTTACCATTTTTACAATTCTCCACCTAGGTGAAGTTTTCCAAAAACTGAACAGACACTAATACCAAACAAACATCCCACTTATTGTGCCCAGCACGAAATGGAATAAATCCACGACAACGGACTCAATCCACAACAAGTCGAGAACCAAAACCGGCCGTATCAGAATGACTACCTACGTATCCCCTCTCCCAAGGGATTAAGCCGTCTGTAGTTCATCCAAATGGTCGTCAATGGCCTCAATAATCATGAACGATCTTTGTGAGCATATCCGTCGGATTATCCTTCGTGTGGACCTTCACAATTTTCACATCGCCATCTTCAAGAACATCCCGAACGAAGTAATAACAAACGTCAATGTGCTTCGTTCTTGCATGAAAAACCTGATTCTTCGCCAAATAGATAGAACTCATGCTATCACAATGAATGATGACGGGCCGTTGTGAAATACCAAGTTCCTGCAAAAGTTCTCGAAGCCGAATAGCATTCTTCACAGTCTGTGTACTTGCCATATACTCTACCTCCATCGTCGACAAAGCCACCGTAGACTATAAGGTGCATCTCTAACACACCGGTACATCTCCAACACACCGTCGTCGACAAAGCCTCCGTCGTAGGCCGGCGTTTACCTAAATCACTGGTATAATCCGAATCAACATAGCCAATGCACAACTGCCCACCTCTAGTGTCCCGCTTAAAATTAAATCAAAATTGAGGGTACCACGAATGTACCTCAAAATACATCTCACGGCATCCCAATGACTCACTCCTACATCGTGCATGTATCTTGAAACCATACTCACTGCTTGTGACAAATTCGGTCTCATACATACCATCGCGTACATCAAGTTCCCAACCACACTCGCATATGGAGTCTTTGACATCAGCTCTCTATCTTCAACTATCTTCGGTGAAAGGTCAGCTAAAAACTTCAAATGGGCTCTCAAAGGTACACTGACTGGTTTTGTGTCCATGCTAACATTAAACCGATGTAGAACCTTCTTTAAATAAACCACATGTGTCAAACGAATTCTGCCCTTCTCTTTGTTTTTGCTGATTTCCATCCCTAAAATGCGTTTTGTCTCACCCATATCTTTTATCTCAAACTCCTTTGAAAGTTGTGCCTTCAACTTATCTATAGCAGACCTAGAAAGAGAGGCAACCAACATGTCATCGACATAAACCAACAAATAAATATACGCACCTCCTTTCAACATGTAAAAATACATGCAAGGATCAAACTGGCTTCGAGTGTACAAATGACCGATCATAAATCTATCGAATCGCCTATACCACTGTCGAGGAGACTGCTTCAAACCGTATAGCAATTTCTTCAACCTACAAACCAACTTTTTCTTCCGTGCAGCTCGGAATCCCAATGGTGAGTCGTATATTTTTTTATCAAGATCACCATGAAGAAATGTCGTCTTCACATCCAACTGCTCTAACTCCAATCCATACTGTGCCACCACAGATAGCAAAATCCGAATCGAATAGTAATTTACTACTGGAGAGAAAACCTCATTATAATCAATACCTTCCTCATGTGCATAGCCCTTCGTAACCAACCTAGCCTTGAACCTCACTGGAGTGCCTTCAATGCCCACCTTCTTCGTGTATACCCACTTACAACCAATTACCTTCCACCCCTTTGGAAGCTCAACAAGCTCCCATGTATCGTTCTTGAGTAGAGACTTCATCTCCTCCTGCATAGCTACCTGCCACGAATCAGCCTCCAAACTCTGCTTGTCCTCTCTGAATATAGTAGGCACTAACTCATCGATACTCTCCATCAGAAGTGCATATGCAACTATTATATCGGTATACCATGCTGACATCTGTATGTCTCTTCTCTGCCTCCGAATCGAAATAGAATCATAAAACTGAGCCGTCGGTCCCTGATTCTACACATTTGTATTTGTATCCTCCTCATCGTCGCCATGCTCACCTAGCGTCACCTCACTCTAATGGATATTATACCATATGGATAATATGGAGCTGCATCGATTTTCACCACCTGTAATATCTCCTCTGTCGGGTCGCTCTCCACCTGATGAGAACTGGGAAGCTTCAAGATAGAAATCTCATTAAACGTGACATCTCTACTCAGCACAATCTTCCTATCAACTGGATCTCATAACTTGTATCCCTTGACACCACGCTTGAATCCTATAAATATGGTCTTCCTAGGAGGTTCCAACTTATCAGTATTAACATGATAGTATGCAAGGCATCCAAATACCTTAAGCTGGTCATAGTCGTGTGCTGACTCTCCCGACCACATCTCCATAGGGGTCTTCCCCTCAATTGCAGATGAATGTAGCCTGTTAATGAGGTGGCTTACATATGAAAGTGCTCCTACCCAAAAGATCTTCTTCAAATCACTATGCGCCAACAAATATCGGATCTTCTCTAGCAAAGACTGATTTAACCTTTCTGCCACCCCATTCTGCTGTGGTGTATGACTAACTATGAAGTATCTCTTTATGCCCTCGTCTCGACATAGATCCTGAAAGGGGTCTGATGTGTATTCACCACCATTGTCGAATTGCAACGTCTTGATCTTTCTCCCAGTCTACAGTTCCAACCTCTTCTTCCACTCTATAAATATATCTAGGAATTCACTCTTCTTTGTCATAGTATACACCCAATAACACCTAGAATAGTCATCAACGAATGTGACGAACCAATATCGACCACCAAGTGATGCAGTCTTGGTAGGACCCTAAACATCTGTGTGCTCGTAATCCAGTATGCCTCTCGTCCTATGAATGCAGTCCAAACTTCACATTCATCTTCCTGCCAAGTACACAGTGCTCACAGAACTCAACATTTTCACTCTTTGCTCCCTTCAATAATTCATGCTTGCATAGCGCCTGCAGTGACTTCTCTCCTGTGTGCCCTAACCTGTAATGCCAAAGTCTGCTCATATCTGTCTCTAAAATAGCTAAAGCTACCTGGCCAATCTCGGTGCTCCCCTTCAAATAATATAAGTTCTGACTGTGGACTCCCTTCATCACCACTAATGATCCCTTAGTAACATTTGCTACAACATCCTCAAATGTCACATTGAATCCCTTCGTCTCCAAAGCTCCAACTGAGATAAGATTCTTCTTTAGCTGAGGAATAAATCTCACCTCCTTCAATTCACGGACTACTCCATCGTGCATCTGAATCCTTACGATATATATCCTACAAATACCATAGGATTGATCATTTTCCATGACAATAACACCCCTATCGAGTTTCTCAAATGATGCAAACAAATCTCGTCTAGGAGTAACATGATGAGTAGCGCTAAAATCAAGCATCCAATCTGATGCATCTAAGTGGTTCACCTCCGGAGTAATCGATAGAAAAAAGTTCAAATCATCTGAATCATCGCCTCTCGTAACGTTCACCTCATTGGCCTTCTAGCCCTTTTACTTGTCATTCTCCTTCTCCTTGAGCTTTGAACAGTCTCTCTTCCAATGTCCCTGCAACTTGTAGAATACACATTGGTTCTTTGCTAACTGGTGATGGCCTCTCGATTTTGACCTGTCTCTAGTACCACCTCTCAGATATGGGCTTCTACCTCTTGTCGACAAGGCCTCTCCTGAAGTACTAGCGTGATAAATCTCCTTGTCCTTCCTCCTCAAATCATACTTTGTCAAAGCGTTAGTTACTTCACTATAGCTGATAGAAGATCTCTCATTCAACAAAGTACGCACAAAGGTATCATACTCCTCATCCAGTAAGGAGCCCAACAAAATAATCGTCTTGTACTCATCCGATATCTTCTTATCAATATTCGCCAAGTGCGACAATAACTTAGTGTAGTTATTCACATGAACTGCTACTGAGGTGCCCCTGGACATCTGAGATCTGAATAACCTACGTAACAAGTACAATCTGTTTTTAACACTCTTTGTAAGATACTTGTTACTAAGAATTTTTCACATCTTTATTATAGACGTCACCCCAATCACATCATATTTCAGTTCCTGTTTCAAACAGGACCTGATCACCCCACAAGTGTTCCTATTCATCTTTTCTCATACCGCCTCTTCATATTTTGGTGGCCTCTCATGGATCATGATGGTCTCCTGCAAATTCTGAGCATTGAGCGTAACTTGTACGTCGCTCATCTACAAACCAAAATTGACATTGTCGTCATATTTAACCATATTAATTTTAGTGTTTTGAAAACCAACTTGAACTGTACCTGTCATCTTGATGCTTTCACCAACTTCTTCACCCATACTCACAAACTCCAAATTATAGAAGAAAAATCAAACTTGATAGAATTTAGAAGTTACCCAACTGAACCCTAGAACAGATTCCAAAATAGATCTCCTAACCACACGAGGAAAGTGAAATCTTTAACGGCAACCCCAAACATTATCTCCACCGAAACCTAGAATTCCAAGAACCAAGCTTCCACGACGAATCTTACTCCACCTAATGCCAAAACCCTAGATCTGAAATCTGAGCTCTGATACCAATTGTTGTGCACCTTTGCAGAAGCGTGCTCGACAACCAAACGAGTCTGTGAGTCACGAGAGAAGATAACCAAACTAAACATGAGCACAATCCAATCCAAAATACGACAAATCAAAACCAAACACAAAGATATACATGGTTCGGCAATTTACCTACGTCCACGGGAGAGGATGGGGAGATTCTACTAAATCAAGAAGAGTACAAAAGGTTACAATCTCACAAAATCACTCAAATAAACCCTAAATCAAATCTCTCAACTTGCTCACAAGTTCTCCCTCTCAATATGCTCAGTACGATCTCAAATCTCTGATTAACAAAATCCTAAAATCGTGTTTCAATATATATCAAAGCACAAACCAAATCAGAACAGAAAATAAGGCACATGCCCAAACCCGACTGGCGGTCGATCGCGCCAAAGCTCGCGATCGACCGGACAGAACGACAAAATCCAAAATATCATTATAGAGTTTGGCGGTCGACCGGACCTAACCTCGTGGTCGACCAATCAGAACTCCAAAAACTACCATGTACTTGTGTACGTTTGGCGGTCGACCGCATCAAGGCTCGCGGTTGACCGGCAAGCACCCAAATGCCTTTCCGCTTTAAATTTTCTGAATTTTACCAATATTTTCACCATTTCTACATATACAAAGATGAGGAATAAGTCATTATTCCTTCAATTTAGTAAAGAAAATAGAGGATAATTTTAATTAAAAATAGGGGTAATTTGGTCCTTTATCATCCTCATTTATTGATCCCTTCTCTTCTCTATTTCTGTCACTTTGTAGATGGTTCAATGATTTTCATTCCACCCTTTCTCTCTAATTAATATTTTCATACTTAACTCTTTTAAAAGTAATATAATTGAAAACATAAATAACTCTAATTCTTACATAAATTTCTAAGCAGTTTTGTAAATCATTTTTAAATATTATTTTACTTCTATTTTCACCTAGAAATCATGAAAAATATATAGATTTTAATATGATTTTGTTATTTTAATCGCGTGCATTTTTCAATTATGAGTATCGTTTAAATAAACATTAAATAATAATAATATAATTAACATGTAGCATCAAGAATTGTTTAGATAGAAATTTACTATTACTTGCACGTGTCAGTATGCAAGTAGACAAATTAAGTCAATGCATATAACTATTTTTTATTCCTACCCAATTCCAAATAGAAATTGAACTAAATATGTAAGGAACATAAAGATGTGTTCAGCCCTCTAATCGCTGTACGATACCAATGTTTGCTCATCAGAAGATCCCAAATCCAAGTCCTAGATCTTTTCCATTTGATGCTCCTAAAATAGCCAAAATCCAATCATGGCAAAGAAATTTAGTGTACAGAACAATTTTAAGGGACCCATATCCCACAAATGGTATATGTTGCAATTTGGTAGATCATGCACATTTAATGGGGCAATAAAGTGATGTAATATACTGTATTTTTATATATTTAGAGGAGACTCTAATAAGATCTTTTAAATCCTTAACTGAAGGAGTAGCTGTGTAGCTTGGAAAATATCACATGCTTATGTTGATTGCTTGGCAGGAAAAAGTTATGGTCTTCAAAAGATAGTGCCCTACAATCAATGAGAATCAAGTCTAGTTTGTAATAATGTATCACAAAGTATCGACAAAAAAAGATATTAACATCGATTCTTTATGTTGTTTGTGTGATAAAAGAGGAGGAGCCTCACTCTCATCTTTTTCTGCTGTGTGATTTTGTTTCTTCGATCTGTTAGAAAGTCTTTGCAATATAAACTTGCATTAAGTGGAGATCATAGATCACATATATACTTTATATATTTTATGGTTGCTTTAGAGATCATCTGATATTCTTGCAGAGAAGCATGATGCTTTTATATGTGCAACTGTATGGTGCATTTAGCATGAGAGGAATGAAATAATTTTTTCTATCAAGCAACGAAGATCTCTCGAGCTTCTCAACAAGTTATTCACTTCTCCAATTTCGCATGAGAGGATGGGAGATTCTTGTTAATTAATCAAGAATGAGTAAAAAGTTTGTTGAGTTGTAAATCTGATTTGTTGAGCTGTAAATCTGATTTGTTGAGCTTTTTGTTTGTATATATGTTAATCAGCATGATGGGTAGTAGTTTTTTGTGTAATACTTTATGAGGTTTATCAGGTAACTATGTAAAAATCAGGTGAATAGTTCCATCACTGCATCTTTGATTGAGGATGTAGTAATTTTATGTAACAACCATAGTAGTTTATAGATAGGCTAGCGATCTGTGCAATGCCCGAATCCTTTTTCTCAACAAAAAAAAAATTCCAGTTTGTAATAATAAATATAATATACAATTTTTGGAACTATTCCCCAGTAATAATCCTAATCGTGTGTTATCAAAACTGTAACCATCTTTTAGTTGTAAACTCTTAAGTGGATTCCACCATCGGACAACTAGTGCTTCAAACTTGTTCATCCGTGAATAATTGCAAAATAATTGAGATAAACGCATTGATTTTATTACTTCGGGGCCTAAATATAGGTCCACGTAATTTTGGGGTCACCTTATGGCCTTTCTTCAACGGCTATAAGGCCTTGGGCCATAGCCGGATTTGTACTAGGCCTCCCTCGTTATCTTGCGCTATGCCTTTAACCTTAATGGCTAGTTTGCAACTCTTTCATAAATAAGCTTTGGTCTAAATTAGAGGTTGTTTAGAGGAGCTTATTTATTGGCCAAAGTAGTTTATAAGCTAGCTTTTTTACATTCACCTGTTTGAAAGAATCCTATATAAGCGAGTTTTTAAGCCTCATTTAAAAAAATTAGGTTCCACTTATAAAACTAGCTTATAAGCGTGTCTAAATAAGCTAGGTTTGACTAAGTAAATTATAATTCTATTCAAACAAATCTTATAAATATATAAGCTAGATTTGACTAAGTAAATTATAATTCTATTCAAACAAATCTTATAAATATTTTATTGTAAAAGCCAAAAGCCACCAAAGGTTCTCTCAAATAACATCTAAGTTTAGTCTCGGATGATGGTGGGCCAAAATCAGTATGAAGTAGCCTAACACATTCTATCAAAATTAGTTTTAAGTCCAAATCCAAGTTTTTTTTCTTTTCGCTAAACTAATATAAGGAAAACTACTAAACATGCCCTTATAACACAGCGCAGAAGTAATAAAACTCGAAATCCACCAAATAGTGCTCTTTAAATCCATAAAAAATGATTTTTAAATCCATAAAAAAATATAATAAGAGAAATTTTATTGATAAAAGTGATCTAGTAATTTTGGGGTTATGTGTCTCTTTTTACATAGAAAAATGAACTAGACTCCTAATAAGATAGAATTACAAAGAAATAGAAAGTATCAAATCTTATCCTAAAAAAACTCCCTATAATATAGGAAACAAATCAGTCCAACATTAATCAAAATTGAATTTATTTCATAAGCTAAATAAACTCTAACTTTATTAGTAAAAATTAAACTGAAAGCTAATTATTTTTAGATTCCAACCAAAATTGGTTATTACTGATGAGATTTTAAAAAACTAACAATCTGATTGGCTCCGTCTCTTCAAGATAGGCAATTTACATATATAATTTGTTAGAATCCAACTTCTGGGTTGGAAGATATGATTGTTTGTTTGTAAAAGTCAATAATAAGTATGATTCTATATTTAACTCATGATTGTCTCATTCCCCTATGAAATTTTCCGTTAAGCGTCATGCATCACCTTAGAGAGAATCCAAGTTAGCATCAGCCTTGAAAGATTTAAGTCAAAAAAATAAAAAGAAAAAAAATTCCAACTGGGGTTTTGGTCAGTGTAGGCATACCAAATGGCTAATTTGTCCAACTACATGACAAGCTAATGCAACCCAATCAAAGAGAATCCAATCTTAACCCAAATTGATCTGTTAGGGAGTATATTGGATTATAATCGCTATTTCTTGGTCATGAGATGGATTGGGCCACGTTACAATTAAAACTCAACTTAGGTTAAATTGACTCTCGACTCAATCCAAGCCGCATATTTACACCTTAATTACTACACAGCATGTCAATCTGTCACTACAACAAAAGTTACAAATTATGATACATTTTTTGTCTCTATATGACACATTTTTGTGTCGCACAAATAGAGCGTGACACATTCCAAAAGTATGGTTAAAGTATGTATGGAGAGCGTATTTCTACACATAGGAGAATGTGTCACAATACTTACTTACGACACATATATATGTCAAGAGTAGTGACACATAGTTGTGTCTAGACCAAAAAAATATAAATCGTATCATCATTCAATACTATAACTTCTCAGAAGATCACTCATCCTAGGATTACTCTCACCACAATACACTTAACTATAGAGTTTTATAGCTTATATAGCATCATAAATGTTTAATCATAAACATAATTAAAATCTAAGATTTATTATTCAAGCTCATTAAAAGATCCTCTCACAATTCATGTTGGACTATTAGCCATTTTTAGTTATATTTAATTGTATATATAATGACACAAACATGTGTCGTGATTTGCTACAATTTTTATTTGTGTCGCTATTGTTTAATTCTTTGCAAGTAAAATGACACTTTTACATGGGTCATAAAATAAATGTGGGCGCATACAACTTTTGTTGTAGTGTGTGATGTTGCAATCTACTAGACCCAGTTGACATCATCTCTTAATTAAAAACTCTTTTATTAAAAAAAAAGTTAAGGTGTAAAAGTTATATTGAGACTAAATTTTAGATAATCAGTTGGTGAAAGCAAGGAGTCATATATGTTCATATCAAAAGTTAGCTAATTTCATTAAAGGAGTCATATATGTTCATATCAAAAGTTAGCTAATTTCATTCTAAAACTGGAATAGCTAGCTTTTCCCTAGGGTTGGGCGTGGGCCTAGTTGACCCGCGGACTAACCCGGCCCAGTCCGTTTAGGGTCATAACCTGGTTTCGTAGTTGGCTGGGCCTGACTCGGCTCATGATATATCCGGGTCACTGATCAGACTAAGTCTAGCCCAGACCCGATGTCAAAGAAGTAGGTTCGACCCACGTTCAACCTACCCAGGCTCCACCCACCCCTGCTCATTATATATTTTTCGATTAGGCTAGCTCTTCTTTGCAGCTAGCTATTAACAAAGCGAAAAGGTCATAAGTCTTTGTCTCGTGAACTTTTTGGACTATTGAGAAACAAAGAAATTTTAAATTTGTTGTATCTACTTAGAATGATTAAAAAGTTCAATACAAGTTTAAAAATTATTTAATACAAGTTTAAATTACTAAAAACTAAATTAGAAATACTTTTATAATTATAAATATAAGTTTAATATAATTAAAAAGAAGAAAATAAAGGGTCAGACAAAAAACCCAGGGGCTGGCCCACGACCCACGAGCCGAGCTGGGTCCAGTCCCAGAACCTGGATTAGAGAAGTATGACTGGCTCACTCTGACCCGAGTAGGCCCAGGTGAGACCCAGCCCGGTCTTGAACCCAGCGAGCCAGGTCACGGGCCTGAACCGGCTCGGACCACACCCACCCCTACTTTCCCCCAAGGAACAGGAGCTTAGCGTATAAATTTCGGATTGATATGATCTTCACCATAAAAAAGTAGTAGAGATACCATTATTTTTTATGGTAGTAATTCATTGCCTAATTGGTGACTATGTTTCATTTTACATACAGTTCTTATTATACCTCCCATGAATTGCATTTATCTTAATTTACACTCAAAAATAAATCACAACCCTCAGCTAAACAATCAATTAAGTTGATATAAACAATAACCCGTGAAGGAAAATTTTAATTAATACCTTTGACAAAAAAAACTAAATAAATGTCGAGAAAAGGCGGAGAGGCGATTTTCTTCAACAAGGCGAAGAAGACAGGTGATTTTTCAACAAGGCTATCTAATCAGGTATTTCCCTCTTCCCAACGTGGTTTACTTGGCTCTTCTCCGCGCTGTCATGTTTCTCATGATGTCTCCAAGGGATATGTGATCTCAAAAAATTTTAAAAAGGCTCCTCCTTCCCTTCCCCATGCATCTAATCATTTCTTCCCCCGTCCGTTCAACTCTCTCTTCGGTAATCAACAATCTACATTTATTAGCCATGGGGATCCCCCCACTTTTTCTTCTTTTGGTTCTATGCAAAAGAAATTGGGGCTTTCTAAACCTCTTGTTGATTCTGATCAAGGCTGGACGGTGGTTAGCAAAAAGAAAAAAACCAAGAAGATGGACAGTAAGTATCTCAAATATCCTCTACCATCTGATTATATTGACCCTAAGCAGCCTAGACGATGCTTCAATTGTGGGGATGATCGTCATTCTGTGAAATTTTGCCCTAAAGGAGCTTTTATTTGTTTTAAATGTCATAAGGAAGGGCACATTGCTAAATTTTGCAGATCGCATCTTCGTCCTCTAGAGAAGAAGATCGATTTGTCAGATTCTGAAACTCTGTTCAATAATTCTAAGGTTCTGGCTGCTTTTGCTATTCTGACGATCACTGAAGGCGCTCCCTCATTAGACTTGATTAAAATCAAATTATCCTGGCTATTCAATTGGAAATCTTGGAGGGGAAAGGTCATTCCTATTCATGATAAGCATTACTTGGTTGAATTTCCATCTTCCTTTCAAATGTCAGAAGCTATTGATGATAATATCTTGAACTTTGAGTGCTTCAAAGGTTGGTTTGCTCCATGGATAGAAAACTTGGGTATGAAATTTGTCAATTCTGCTTTCTTTCAATGGATCAAGATTAAAAATCTACCTTTTCAATTCTGGTCCTTGGATATCACCGAGAAAATTATTAGCTATTTTGGTGAATTGGTAAGGGGTTGCAAGAACATAAAAGACAAGGTAAATGGTCACGATGTCAGAATTCTGGTCCAAGTTAAATCTGCTGAATGTATTCCAAGAAACATTGTTTGTTCTTACACTTCTAAGATTGATTCTTTTACTAGAGAAGTTAATTTAGAAATTCAACCTGTTGGTGTTAGGCAAATTGGATCAGATGTTATTGGCATTCATCTTAATGCCATGAAAATGCAAGGAGAAGTGATTTTGGATTCTCAATGGCTGGATCAAATCACTCCAGATGATGTAGATGTATCTCCAGCAGCTCTAAAATCTCCGGAGAAAGCACTCTCAGTTGCTAAATCTAACAAGGGCAAAGAAGTAATTGTTGATTCTGCTACGGAGGAAATCAAGGGAGATAATATGATACAGTTATCAAAAGAAGTTCAAATTCAGCCTATCTTGGAAACAAATTATCAGGCGGAATCTCAGGCTAATTCTTCTAATGGCAGTTCTGATTCTCTCGCCAAATCTCTACGTGATTTCCCCGTTGATTTAGTCAAACATATTTGGAAGGGGCAAACAGTATATTTGGAAAAAACAACGTGGAATAATATTTTTGGCGGGAAGGATGACGTCAGTAATTCAATCTCTTCATCTTCTTCACTCCCGCCAAAATCAAATGAAACCCCAGTTTTGCAAATGTCCTCATCTATTCCTCCAGGCTTTTCCCGTAAGCAATCTACATCGACTGCTGCTTGTTCATTCAAGGAAATCCATTATCAGCCGTAAGCACAAGAAGTTCTTACAGCACATCTCATCATCTAAATCTGCTTCAAAGATTGCTAAAAAAGGTACGAAACTTAATTCTTCTTCTTCTTCTTCAATCATGTTGCCTTTAAATGCTATGAATAATGATGTTCTAGAGGAGATTGCGACTAATTGTGGAGTTAATTTTCATGAGAGCTCCATAGCTAAGCTGAAGTCTAAAGAAGTTGATAAAGTATCATCAGGTTGCTAACAATCTGTGTTAGTAGTCCTTTCCTCGAGGTTTTATTCAGTTTTCAATGAAGTTTGCATAATGGAATGTGTGTGGTCTAAATGACCCAAATAAATGGAGTCTAGTCAAAGATTTTATTTTTCGTTCTACTATTGACGTCATTGGTCTTCAAGAGAGTAAACTTTATAAGCCATCTGCCAGAAAGCTCCGCTCTATAGGTGGGAATAAAATATCAAATTGGTGTATCTTAGATTCACTACTAGAAAATGGATTATTGCCTACGGATTTTTAGCGACGGAATTTTCCGTCGCTATAACATAACTTATAGCGACGGATTTTCCGTCGCTATTTATCCGTATGCAAATACCTTTATAGCGACGAAACATTATATTTTAGCGACGGAACATTTCCGTCGCTAAAATAATAGCGACAAAATTAATTTCCGTTGGTATATCCAATATAGCGACGGAATGTCCGTCGCTAAAACAGTTTTTAGCGACGGAATTATCCGTCGCTAATACTTTTCGGTGGGAAAAAATTTCGGGCGTGGGCGCCCAAAATTTTGGGCACCCCTCGCCTGTTTTTACCGATACC
>BQKN01000494.1:92424-103808 GCA_022839385.1 Asparagus kiusianus | reverse complement strand
TTCTTTTTTAATTAAATGAATTAAATATAAAATTCTTACTTAGATACAAGTATGACATGTGACTAAATGATATCACACAAACTGTTACACACAAACTATATCTCTCTCCGAAACACAACTAAAATTATATAATTAATGTTTTTATGTGATGGTGGTGTTGATGGTGCGTGCGTGCGTAGCGATGGTTGTATTGGCTAGTGAGTTGGTTAGTTGGTTGTTATTTTGTTTTGTTGTGGGGCGTTCGTGCGTAACGTCGTTGGTTATGTTGTTGGTTGGTGGGTGTTTTTGTCGTGGTGGTGGTGGTGGTGATGATGATGATGGAGGGGGAGGGGGTGGGGGGGGGTAGGAGTTTGGTTGGTTCGTGGGTGGGGTTGGGGGATTGTTATTGTGGTGGTGATGATGTTGTTATTGTTGTGTTGTGGTGTTGTATGTGTTGTATTGTCGTGATCGTTATGTGCGTGCTTGATGTTGGGTTTGGTCGTGGTGGGGGAGGGGGAAGTGTGGGGATTGGGTTGAGCTGGGTACTCGTGCGTGCGTGTGTGTGTGTCGGTGGAGATAGGTACGGGTACGTGCGTTGTTAAAAACATGTGCGTGCTTGCGTATAATACATAAATATATGCCATGATACTCTCTCTGAATCATATAACATGTAAGAATATGCCGTGATACTCTATTATTGCTACACTTGCATGTTATGCCTTGTTGTTTTATAATTTGTTACTTTACTGTAAAATTCAATTTTTGATGATGTACGTATTGCTCTATAACGTTTTATTTATTTTTTTAGGCTGGGACTTCTCGACAAGGTGGAGTTGGTGATGAGGAGGATGATGATGATGATCGGGACTGAGTTTATTTGTTTTAACATTAAAAACAATGGGTGTGCTGTATAAATAACATTTCTACTGTTGGGATATTTACTTTTAGTGAAATAATTGTTATATATGCGTGAAATATGTGTTATATGTGCTTGTGTTGTGTAAATTTACTGTACAGGTTATTGTTGTGAAATATATTGTACAGGAATTTCTAATTTTCAAAAAAAATTTAAAAAAATTCAGATTATTTTTAGCGACGGAATATCCGTCGCTAAAAGTCCTTTTAGCGACGGAAAACTGACACACAGATATGCACTATTACAGTTTTCAGTGACGGGTTTTCTGTCGCTAATATATATTAGCGACGGACGGTTATATAGCGACGGTCATCTGGCGACGGAAATACGGTCGCTATAAATATAAATTGGCGACGGATAATCCGTCGCCAAAACATATAGCGACGGTTATGTATATAGCGACGGCAAATACCGCCGTCAAAAAATTATAAATAAACGACGGAATTTCCGTCGCTATATATCCGTCGCTATAAATTAGCGACGGATTTGTCGTCGCTAAAGTCTGATTTAACTACCCTCACAATAGTGACGGGGTTTTAGCGACAGAAAATCTTTTTTCCGTCGCTAAAAGTTTTAGCGACGGATTTTGGACTTTTGGCGACGGATTTTTCCGTCGCCAATAGTCCACTTTGCAGTAGTGATTCTTCTGAATCCAGGGGAGGTGTTATTATTGGTTGGTCTAATTCTTTCACCATGATAAAATCGTATGTTGGTATCTTCTCTGCCTCAGTGCTTTTGACCCATAACCCATCTAATTGGACTTTCACCTTTACCTCTGTTTATGCTCCTATTGATAGAGAAGATAAAGATGTTTGTTGGTGGGAACTTTCTAGATTACGGCAGATTTTTGAGGGTCCTTGGGTTATTTGTGGGGATTTTAATGCTACATTATCACTTGAAGAAAGGAATGGCAGAAAAGGCTCCATTAAGGACATCAATTCATTCAAATCTTTTGTTTCTTCTAATTATCTTATTGATCTGCCTCTATCTGGTCGCTCTTTCACTTGGTCCAATAATCGCCAGGATCCTGTGTTAGCCAGATTAGACAGATTCTTGGTTTGCCCAGAATGGGATAAAAATCATCCTTTAAGTTTGCAATACTCACCTCCCTCTGTTGGTTCTGATCATTTTTCTATCATTCTTGATTGTAGAGGCATTAAACCAAATCCTCCTTTGTTCAAGTTTGAAAAGAGTTGGTTTCATAACATCACTTTTGTTCCTTTTATTGAATCTTCCTGGAAATCGTTTATTTGTCAAGGGACCCCAGTGGATAAGTTCATCAGCAAACTTAAGCTTCTAAAAAGAAGAATTAAGTGGTGGAGAAAGAATGTTCATGGATCCATTTCTTCTAGAAAAAATACCCTGTTATCTAAAATTCATTCAATTGACCTTATTGAAGAGCAAAGATCATTATCCCATGCAGAATTAGATGAGAGGAAAGCTTATCAATCTTCATATGCTTCTATCATCCAAGAAGAAGAATCTTATTGGCATCAAAGATCTCGTATTCAATGGTTGAAAGAAGGTGATGCTAATACATCTTTTTTCATAGGACAACTTCCATTCATAAAAGATCAAATCACATTGTTGCTATTAATCACATGGGTTCTGAAATTGCTGACAATGAGGAAATTTCTAAAGTTTTTTATGACTTTTACCGCAATCTTTTTGGACAAGAAAACAATAGCAACATGACAGTTAACTGGAATTTCTTATATCCTTCTAAAAATCAGAATCTTCTAGCTCTAGATGTAGATTTTACAGAATCAGAAATTAAGCAAGCAGTTTTCAGTATGAATCCTAATAAGTCTCCTGGTCCTGATGGCTTCTCTTTGCTCTTCTACCAATCTTTCAAGGATCTTTTACATCATGATACTGTTGATCTCATGAATTGGTTTTCTAAGAATCCTTTATCTCTGCATAGGGTGAATAGAGTTCTTATCACTCTTATCCCTAAAATTAAAGGAAATCCTTCAGTTAAGGACTTTCGGCCAATTAGCCTTATCAATTGCATCTTCAAAATCTTCACAAAAAATTTATCTAACAGATTAGCTCCATTCATGAATGACTTGGTTGCACCTACACAATCAGCTTTTCAATCTGGTAAATCAACTCTGAACTCTATACTGTTGCAAATGAAATGATACATTTTTGTTCTAAAAGGAAGATAGATGTGGCCATGGTCAAGATTGATTTTGCAAAAGCTTTTGATTCTATTAACTGGGATTTCCTTATTAATTTACTTAAAGTATGAGGTTTTGGTCAAAGATGGTGCTCATGGATTTACAATATTATTTCTACATCAAATTGTGTTGTTCTTGTCAATGGATCCTCCTCTAAGTCTTTCAAATGCAAAAGAGGGTTGAAGCAAGGAGACCCTTTATCTCCTTTGCTTTTTAATATTGTAGTTGAGATGTCTTGTGCAAGATGATCAGACAAAATGTGGAAGAGGGTTTACTTTCTAATCTTGGCATTAAGGAACCTTTCAACCAAATTAGGTGCCTCCAATTTGCCAACGATACTCTTCTTTTTATCAGAAGCACTAAGAATGACATATCCATCCTAAAGGCAATTTTATATATTTTTGAAGATATCTCAGGGTTGGGTATTAATTTCTCCAAGTCATCTCTTATTTACTTCGGTAAATTGCATAATAGAGGACAAACTCTTGTTGCTTCCATGAATTGCAACCTCGATCAACTTCCTATCAAATATTTAGGATTGCCTCTAAAGTATGGTAAATTAGCAAAATCTGATTGGCAACCTATGTTGGATAATATGTATAGGAAACTTGCTTCTTGGAAAAGTTTATGTTTATCCTTTGGTGGTAGACTTGTTTAGCTCAACTGAGTTCTTTCATCTATCCCTTTATATTATATGTCATTCTACAAATTACCAACATGGGTGATTAAAGATGTGGACAAAATTAGAAAGAATTTCCTATGGACTGGCAAAAATATTTCCAGACCTTTCAAATGCTTAGTAAATTGGAAGACAGTGTGTTTAAGTAAATTTGAGGGAGGATTGGGTGTGAAGGACCTCAAACTCTTTAATAATGCTCTCCTATCTAAATGGCTATGGAAATGCCTTGATAGAGACTCTTTCATTGGAACTCTCTTACACCAACTCTATATTAGAAAAGACTCTCAATTGCAATCATCTACCTGCAGTTATTCAAATTCTATGTTTTGGAATGATATCATATCAATTAAGGATTTGTTTCTACATCTTCTGCAATGGACTCTCGGATCTGGTAATAAAATTAGGTTTTGGGAAGATAAATGGATTGCTAGTAACACCTTATCAAGTCTATATCCGATTTTGTACAAACTATCCCTGTCTACAAATGTCAGCATTCGTTCTCAGGGACTTTTCCATAATCGTATATGGCACTAGCACCCACTTCTTAAGAGAAGCATTTCTGATTCCTCAACATCTGCAAAGATTGCACTTATGAATCATATTGGCTTACACATTGTTACTAACAATGTTGACATACCTACCTGGTCCCTTACGTCCAATGGGAGATTCTCGGTCAAATCTCATTACTATTTCCTTAACACCAGAGGAATTTTATCTGCATATTATAAAACTGTTTGGAATCCAGTCATGCCGAGTAAATTCCAGTTTTTCACATGGCTTTTATATATTAACAGGCTGCATACAAAAGAAAATCTTATAAAGAAAGGATGGCAGGGAGATTCTACATGCATTTTATGTGGTATTCATTTTGAATCTTGTGATCACTTATTCTTCGAATGCAGTTTTACCAAATCAGTATGGAAACACTTTTGTGACTCATACCTCCCTTTCATGTGGCCAACATCTTTATACGAACTCCTCAAGTCTATTGAATCTCTTCGTTACTCTGATGGGGTTTTATGGAGATTAATTTTTACTGTAGTGTGTTGGAGCTTATAGACATCAAGAAATAAATTTATTTTTGAAAATTTTTTGTTCTCTGCTACATCTATCATCAACTCGGCGATTTTTAATTTACATGAATGGTCAGGTTCTGGGAGAGGGAAGATGGCACTTAAGCTAGCAGCGGTTTTAGAAGAGAGACCTATCTTGCGGAGCAACAGTATTTAGCTTGGCATATCAGCTTCTTCTCAATATTTTATAATGTCTTTTGTACATATCAGCTTTATGGTGTTTTTGGTGTTTTGTTGTTAGTTTCAATTAGTCTATAGAAAATTTAATTTCTCTTGTCCAAATGTATGGCTGGCTTTGGTTCTTACTTATATCCATGTCAACGGTGAATGACGGCAATGCCCTCTCTTCATCTTCATGGATGTTTGTAAGAAGAAGGTCCTACATCCCTAGCAAGAGAAATTACTTTTTCTATCCACTAATCTTTATGGATACAGTTCGTATCCTGCTTTTGTAAACATACTTTTGATTTTAATGAACATGGAATATCCATTGTTTTTCTCTCAAGAAAATAGAAGCGAACTCCTTGAAATCTCTTGGAAAGAGTACATAAATAGAAAATCATATATGAAGGAAGAAGAACTTGATACGTGTCTCTACACCAATTTAAAGTTGTATTAATTTTAATATTTATGGATATGGTTAACGGATTATACTATCTAATTTTATAAATTTTTTTAAGGTAAATAGGGTCTTGTTGATAGTGATTCCAGTCCCCACTACTCGTAAAATTTCGGGAACCTTTACAATATTTTCTTTTTCCGACCGTTTGTGACGTTTGGCAAAAGTTAGGCGCAAATAAATTTTTTTTTAACCAGAAAATGACCAGAAAGCCTCCATATATTTTCCCCAAGAAAAATTCTTTAATGACTTAAAATATGAGATCAATAGGAGGGACAAGTAAGGTGTCTTCCTCCTATTAGATAATGAGTTGATCATCATTAATAATGATTAACTTATTATCTAATAAAAATAGAATATCTCACTTGTTCCCTTTATTAGTCTCGTATTTTAGGTCCCCTCTTTCCCCAAACACATCGATCCCTTCTCCCGCCAAATCTCCTCGCACGGAGACGGCCATCGCATCGCAACACGTCTCGATCAAGCGAACAACCGCCTACCCCTCACGGCGTCAACACCCGCCGTCAAGTAACGGCGTCTACCACCGGCTGTTCCTGCGGACCAGCTTACCGCATTGCTGAGATATCTCGCTGTCCGGCATCGAATTCGTCGAGAAAGGCCGTTGTTCACACGAAGCTTGTGGCTTCCAGCGTGACCCCACCGCTGTGGGGCCCAACATTGATATGTTTGTTGGCGAAGCTCCACGTGTCGCGTGGACAGCTTGTGGCGACGACAAGGTAATCGGATTACAGATGGATCACATTAAATAAATAAATGGCGTAAAGAGATATCAGCTTTATTAATAATGGGAATCATGATTCAGAGATGTGCATTTCAAAGGAGGCATCATAAGGTTTTCTTTCTATAAATATATCGGCACAGCCATAACAGATTGTACCATTGGAGTAAACTTGGAAATTTTTCTTTGAAATGTGAAGTTAGTAAAAATTGGCAGCTAGGAGATCTTTAGAATCCCCAGATTGCAAAGAGGATCGTCGTAGTTCTATTTATCGCAGAGAGATTCTTTATTGTTCTACTTATTGCAAATAGACCTTTTAAGTGAACCTTTTTTTACTTATAAAATTATTAAAAATATTTAAGGAAGCGGATAAACCTTCTACGGTTCTATTGGTGAGGATAGTCACTCAATTTTTTTAACTTTTAAACGAGCCAACAAAGTTCACTAAATATGTGTATTCGCACTTGGACCAAGACTACATGAGGTCTATTCGCAAAAAGTATGAGGTTCTATTCGCAACAAATAGAACTATGTAGGTTCTCTTTGTAATTAAATGATACTATAATTGTAATTAACCCAAACATATAAAGGACTCCTCTTAGAAAAACATATACAATGAAGTAGATCGCGGCATGCATTTCATTACTATCAAAATGCAATTAACATATAATGCAACCGCTATGAGTACAATAATACGATCATTGATAGTATATAACTAGAGTATCATATCAGTACAATCACCAACTTTAGTCACTTGTCATGATCTCCATCCTTTCTATATGATTTTCTTTAAAGGGCTATCAATGCTTTCCACATTTACTATAACTAGTGTGCACCATGTGCAAAAGCACGACCCCTATTTTTTAAGCACTGTATTTTAAACTTGCCTCCCACTAAGTTTTAATACATTTGATTTAATTATCCTGCACTTAAAATTAAAAATCATATCCACTCCTATATACTTAAAAAAAGATCCAAGTTATAATATATTTGATTTAGAAATTATATCTACTCCTTTATACTTAAAGAAGAATCTAAATTTTAATACATTTGATTTGCTTTACTGTTTATGATATAGTAAAAAAACTAAAGTATGAATAGTACTTCATGTAGGGAGGAGCAGAGGAGTAGATGTACATTGCAAACTGTTTGGGAATTTACTCTCCCCGCCTACTAAGATAGAAAATAACCACAATTAAAAAACACAGAGATTTAATGTGGTCCGATCGACTAACTTCAACCTATATCTGCGGGGCAATAATACGAGAATTCATTATGTATTAGGAAGAACTATAAGAGGAACCACTCAACTCTCATCTCTCAATCTTTCAACCTCATATACATAATCAACTTTCATATTTTCTCTAAAACTCTCTCCTTATAATCTTTTAGACGAACAAATATTGTGAAACCCTCTTCCAATAGTATAATCTTTTACAAGGATAAAGACTACAAAACCTTCGCCTCTCGCACAATATTCCTGAATCCGCTTTACGCCGCCCTCTGTTGACCTAGATTACAAGAATAACAACTATCTTCTTTTCTCCTTGACATTTCCTCCAATAATAGAAGATTATATGTAGAGAAATCAAAACCCTATTTCTAGCCTACCTTCCTAATTAGAATAGGATTTTAAATTTCATATCATGATGAGACTCAACCTCCTAGTTATGATAAACCTATATTCATGTCTAACTCTCATAAAGTTATACAAAGAATCAAAGACACAAATCTAATAATCTCCACCTTGAATTTCATTTTCAAAACCCTTTGAAAATATATTATTGGTGTCTTGAAAGTTTGCCTCTCGTGCTAACATATTCTATTCTTTACACTTCTGATCGAAATGCCTTCACTTCTGACAGAGCACCCACATCCCAACTAGGATGCCCCTGTGACCCTCATTGTCATCCACCTCGTCATGGTGCCTCCACCTCTCTTGTGCACACCAAGAGATCTTCGTCACCTCTAATATCAGAAGCTCATGCTTCTCCTCCCAAACTAAACTTGATAGTAGCCTCCCTGCTTAATGTCCTAATATTCCACTTGCATCCCTTGCTTAGAACTCTATCGAGGCATCTGTCCTACTCCACCCTGTGAGCCGGATGCCTTCATCTCCTTCATTGTTTGGCTTGGACTGAACATGAGCACTCATCGTCCTACATCCCCTACAAATCCAATGTCACCATCTTTATCTCCATGTCACTCGCTCATGCCTACTTGCAAGCTCCATTTAATCTGGCACTATTCTCCTCGAGGCTACACACTAACTAGCTCATGCTCTTGTGATAACTCTGAATAATTCTATGCTGGCAACTCTACTAATTTGAAGGTTAGGTCTTGTCCTAGTAGCTTTTTTAGAGCCTATGTTAATAGTTTTTTTGTAGGCCAAGTTGACTTAGTGGGTAAGTCAGAGGTGTGTAACCAGGTTCAATGATATTGTGAGAGGGGGTTTCACAATGTTAATCCGTATAAAAATTATAATTTGGAGTTTACAGTGGATTTTTTTGATCCTGTGGTTTTTTTCTATTAAGATTTTTCCAGGTTAAATCTTCTATGTGATTCTATTTTCTACGTTTGGTGTTTTTTGGGTTTGTTTGTAAGATCTAAAAATCCCACTAAGTAGTATTAGAACATAGTTAAAGCAGTGTGCAATTGGTGAAGGCATTAGTGAATGAGGCATGGTGATCGACATTGAGTGAAGAAGAGAACCGGACACAGTTGGAGGAGAGGAATCATGTGAACAACACATGAAGAAAAAAATAAAAAAAATGAAGGTTGTTGTAGTAGGGTATCTGCAACATTGTTCATGTTTGGTGAGTAGGGTTTGGTCAAATTTTATTTTTTAAATCAAATCGGACAACGCAGATTGATTTGCCTTCTGATCGAAGAATTGGAGGCAAAACTTGACGATCCATGAGTCGTTCATAGGATTTTTTGACGTGATGAGTTCATTTTTAATGTCAGCTCTTGCAAATTCAACTTTTAGAGTGACTGATTTAAATAATGACATCTTCGGTTCTAAAGTTCAGTATTCTGCTATTCAATGGAAAGATAAAATTTACAGTATGGCACTATACGGTTTAAGATCTTCTTCTATAGTAGGGTGCTAATCAAGCTTTAGACGAGAAGCCTGAAGGGATGAAGGATGATGTATGGAGTTATATGCAAAAGAAGGCTATTAGCATAATTTATTTGGACTCACACTCGAGATCAAGTACAACGTTATGCAGGAGATCATGCCAAGGGGATTGTGGAATAAGTTTGAGGGGATTTATACGTCAAAGTTGATGACAACCCTAATTGTGTTTGAGAATAAAGCTTTATTCATTGAAGGTAGAAGAAGGTACTACTATTCAAGACCACATCTATGGCTTTAATCAGCTAGTGTGTTAACTTATGAATATTTATGAGGAGATTAAAGAACAAGAGAGATGATATTCCTAATGTCTTCTCTACCGAAGTCGTACAAACCGTTGATTCGGGTGATAATTGTAGGAAAACAAACTTTAAAGTTCAATAATGTGACAGCACTATGACACAAGAATGAAAGAATGATGAGAAAGGAGAGCGCATCTCATGGTGGGAAGAGTGCACTAGCTTTTGAAGGTTCTAATCGAGGGAAGAGTAAGGAGAGATGTGACAGTTATCAAGGAAGGTCAAAATCTTGTGCCTGAGATGACAGTGAAAGAGAGTGTTACTATTGCAAAGAGAATGGTCACATTTAATTCAGATGTTTTCAAATGTGAGATGATTTGAATAGCATTAGACAAATGAAGGTTCAATAAAATGTGAAGAAGGAGGATTCCTAAGCAGTCATATGTGATGAAGAGACGGTACTAATGACGAAGAGTATCAGTATTGATGCCTGTTACATTTGGGTGCTAGATTTTAAAACATGTATGCACATTTGCAACAACAAAGAGCATTTTGAAACATTAAAGACAGATGAAGAATTTGGTGATGTGATTCGTTGAAGACGTTTGGAGTGTTCGCCTCAAGCTTTACACTGGAAAGTCGGAATTTTTCGTCATGTGAGTGTCATCATGTGGTACTAATTTGATTTTGTTGGGTGAGATGGTATCGTATGGTTACAAGTATGTGGGTGATTGAGAGTGGTGCAAAGTGTATAGAGATAGCAATTTAATTTTACAAAGGAGGAGGAATAACAATCATATTTGCTATTTAGATAGCAATATGTTAATGGTATAGGTAATTCTTCTTAGACTATTATCTATAAGGAAGAGGTAAAGAACAAGAAGGACAGAGTGAGTTTTTCTAAAGCTGTTAAGATACTTGGAGATTTTTTGTTAAGAAGGGATATGTTAGGTGCCGACTCAAACTCCAAGTTGGATACGGATTTGAAGAATATGCCCAATCCTAGTAGTTTTTTTAGAGGTCAAGTTAACAGTTTTCTTATAGACCAAGTTGACTTAATGAGCAATTTAGTGGTGTCTTTAAATAAGATGCCATATTCTAGGATTTTTTTTATTAGAGGGAGAGAAAGATACAATATTCTTGTAATGATAGTTTAATAGAGGATCTAACCGGGTTCAAGGATATTGTTAGATAGGGTTTCACAAACTTTATCCGTACAAAAGATTATATAATTTGGAGATGATAGTGGATTGTTTTCGATCCTATGGACTTTTTCTTGTTGAGTGTTTTTCACGTTAAATATTATATGTAATTTTTATTTGTAATGTTTGGTGATTTTTTACCCTCCTGGATATGGTTGCTGAGTTAGTTGTATCCCCCTTTTGTTAGTTAAAAGTTGGTTGGATTCTAGATTCTAATATAGTCAGTTTTTTTTTTACATAAAAGTATATAAAATTAGAGAGCACATTGATTCACGGCCCCCTACCGCTAAGAGAGACAACGAGTAATTCACCCCTGTAACTTGTTGGAATATTCAAGTTGTTTATATATTTTTCAGTGGATAATATAAAAAAGATTAGACAAGAAAATGAATTAGTTATTATAGTAATATTTTGAAAGATGAATGTAAGGTGATAAAGAAAATTATCTGTTATTGAAATACATCAGACTTGCACATAAATCGTGGCTCTACTGAGAATATTGACATTCATCTTTCACCGTCTTACTTGATAATAAGCCAATAGTTTTTTGGGCAAGTTAGGTGATAGTTGAGTGGGGGGGGGGGTGGGGGGGGGGGGGGGGGGGGGGGGGGGGGGG
>BQKN01000494.1:26913-65259 GCA_022839385.1 Asparagus kiusianus | reverse complement strand
TTACAACAAATCAAACGCGAGCGACCCTCGCGTTCATTGGTGTTCAGCCAACACCCAACCTCGCGTCTCGATTCTAAGACGTGAGGTTAGGGTCCTGAATGCCAAGGTGGGCGTTTAACTCGTTCAAGCACGAGTTGAACGGTTGCAGGAACCGTTTTCCCCACGATCTGAGGGATTTCTGCCCCACTTGGGAGCGGATTAAGGGGTCAGTTACACCCTACTTAGGAGAGATTTAAGGGGCGGTTACACCCCCCTAATCCCCTATAAATAGGGGTAAACTCAACTGAGTTCAGGCCCTTCTTTTTTGGCTGGCTTTTGGAAACGAAGACTTGGCAGCAAAGGGAGGGGATCCTTGGAGCATTTCTAGAGCTTGGGAGATCTGCAACAGGAGCTTCTTCATCCTTAGCTTACAACCGATTTTCGGTTCAAAACAACTCTTTTACAGAGTTCTTCAAAACTCATTCAGAGTTATCAACTCGTCCAGAGTTTTAAACTTGCCACGCAAGTTCTCCACAACGTCAAATCGTGAGGAGAAGACATCGTTCCAGTGAATCAAAACGTCGGATCATCAACGGAGAGCAAACTCGACGCGAGCATTCGAGGGAGGCATTCCATCGTCACCGTGAAAAACCCAGTTTTAAACAAAGGAGAAAACCAAATTCGTTTTCTTCTCTTTTGTAATCAAGTTGTAATCGGAATTAAAGGAATTCAATTTAAGTTTCTTTTATTCTCTTCCTTGCAATTTTTTTCCTACATACAATCCCCTATAAATAGCTAAAAAATCAGCTTAAATCAGATCTTTTGGGCAGATCATCAAAAGGGCCAAATTTTTGGGGAGATCAGCATTCATTTTTGAAGGCTTCTTTGGCAACAAAAACTCTTGGAGTTTTAGTACTTGGCTTATTAACCGAATTTTCGATTTAAATTAACTCTTTCACAAAGTTTAAATTCGCACAGAGTTCATAAACTCGTGAAGAGTTCTAGTTGACTTGTCCCGCAAGTTTCATTAATCGTTCCAGTAAAGTAAGATGTTCGGATCATCAACGGAAAGCAAGCTCAACACGAGCATCTAGGGAGGTATTCCATCGATACCAAGAAGAACACAGGTTAAACAAAGGAAAAGGTCTCTATCGATCTTTCTCTCTTTTGTAAATTGGGAATCCGATATAAAAATATTGTAATTACTTTTTTTAAGTTTGTTAGATAGAGATTGCATTGGAAAAATTATAATTATTTTTTTTTCTAAGTCTGTTAGAGAGAATAATACAAATTTATTTTCTTAATTTTCTTCTTTAATTTTCCCAACAAACAGGAATACTTTACCGTGGTGGAGAATTGTTGGATAGTATGTTATTGGGCCAAACATGATTCCTAGTCTGTTTTGATTTTGGTTTTAGAATTATTGGGATTCTTAGTCCGCTTTGATTTTGGTTTTAGAATTATTAGCTTCCTAGTCTGTTTTTTTAGGGTTTCTATATATATAGAATGTTTTAGAAGAGATTTGTAAAGAGAAGAAGATGTTGTTTTGAGCATTTTGAGAGGGAAATTTTTGGGAGGTGAGTTGAGATCTTTTGGTTAGGGTTGTTTTGAGTATTTGAGAGAGTTGTAACCCATTGTATTTCTCCTCCATATAGTCAGAGGCGTAGCTGTGCAGAGCTTGCTCCGGGCAGCTACCCGGGGCAAGAAAATGAAAATTTTTTAATACCCCTCTCTCGCCTGCGACCTTGTTGGATCCAAGCGCTTCGCCGAGCAAGCCCTTGACCGCTCGACGCCGATCCTAACTCCCAAGCTCTCCAACGACCGCTCTGACCAAATCCTCGACGTCGCCGATGTCCTCCTCGCCTCCTAGAGCAAGCCCTCGACCGTTCGATCCTCGACGCCGATCCCAAGCTCTCTGACGACCGCCCCGGCCAAATCCTTGTCGTCGCCGACTCGCCGACGTCCTCCTCGCTTCCCAGTGTCGCATCAACAACCACCTCGACTGGTACGCCCTCGACCCTCCTCCATCTCCCTCACCCTCCCCTAAACTCTAGCCATAACGATTCCAACAATTGTTTACTCAAATGCCACTAACGAAGAAATCTCTTTTCAAATTCATGGTTCCTTCATTAATCCGATTGACTAATGGACCTGATTAATTATTTTAGTTTATAGACTAATATATTATCTAGGTAGTCATTAGCAATTTTGATATCCTAATTATAATCTTTTAATATGCTTCTTAATGCATGCAATCTTTTAATATCCTAATCATGATCTATTAAACTTTGAAGCTAAAATTGTAGGCATCGAAAATTGCCTATAGGTCTCCACGAAAAGCTCAGTGTTGAAGAACGACGATGAACGTCACTATCCGGTTCACAGGAGTTCGATTAATGTCGGTGAACGCTTGAAATGAATCGACAAACTAACAGAATTTCGGAATAATGAAGGTACAGGCTAATCGGGAGCCCCGCGATGTTTATAAAAGGAACAACGCCCTTCGTGTCTCATTCGTTCTATAGATGATCCAACCATCGGAACTGATAGAACTCCTTGTCTGCTTTCCAACGCACTTCGAATCACTCAAATCCGAGTTCGGACGAAGAATTCACAGCGGAAGCGGACAAATATACCATAACGGAGCGTCTCGGACCAACGAGACACCCTTGGGTGTCTCGGCTAAGGCCGAGACACCCTTGGGTGTCTCGGCCAAAGCCGAGGGTGGGCCGAGACACCCTAGGGTGTCTCCGCTCAAGTGGAGACACCCTGGGGTGTCTCCAACGCAAAAATGGGCCTTTATGCTATTTTAACCGCCCGCAACCTCCTCAAGCCTATAAATACAAGCCTTAGACCCTCATTTTTCAAGGCTGGAGTTTTGGAGAATTGGCGAAGCCCTGCCAGGCTGAAGAGTGATCGAGTTCTTCAACGCAAGAGATCGAGAGTCCTTAGATCTGCATCACCCGTACCCGATCCTTAGGATTATCCCGTTGTGGTAATTCTAAGAAGAGCAATTATCTCACTTTTGTCGAGATAGGCGCTTCTGTTTCTAGATCTGGAGTTTTGGAGAGGCGAAGCTCTGCTGGATTCAAGGCTCAGAACTAAAAAAGATCGAAGCTTTGGGACTTTAAGGACTTGCTCATCCAGATCCGGTGCTCGGCGATCGTCAACGCCAAATAAGGCAAGAGTTCGAGAGGAACCGGATCTCAGATCGGATCTCAGATCTACGCAATCATCCTCCGGATCAAAGCTTGGTCTTTGATCCCGAGAATCGGGCGATTATTTCCTTGGTGAACTAATTCCCCCCGGCTATTATTTCCTTCGCGAAATAATACCCGTCATATTGCGTAGATCCGATCGGATCTAGATCGCGTGGTGGTCAACGGATAAACCCCGACGCAGGCGAAGAACCCACGCAAGCGAGCGACCGCAAAACAGGAGCTCGTGATTTGTTCGACAACAAGGAGAAAAAGTTGTAATTTTTCTTTTTTCTTTTATTTGATTTTCATTGTAACCGGATCTTATAAAAAGACCGGATCTTTGTAACCGATAAACAGTTATTTGAGATAGCAATGGAATCAGTGAAGAAAACAACGATTTTTCCCGCGAACAAAAATGTCTGGAAAGAGAATGAAAACTTTATTTTCATTTTATTCCAAAAAAGACATTATTGGAGCCTCAAGCGAGGCACCGCCTACGGAGCCAACAGTTGATGATAAAGAAGAAGAGCAACATCCTCCTAAAATTCAAAAGGTCAAGAATACCGTATCTTATGATTTAGGATTACGTCAAGCAATATGGAAATATCTATATAAAGAACAAGATGAGGTTCGACGTTGTTACATAGCAATAGGGCCTTGCCAACCAAACCTCCGAGAATATCCAATAAATGAAGACGGGCGTAGCTTTTGACATGATTGATTCAAGACTTATGCTTGGTTAGAATATTCTGAAATAACTGACTGTGCCTATTGCTTTTCTTGTTTTCTTTTTGAGAGAATTCCTCCCAACAACATAAATAAGAAGCTTGGACTTTGAAAGGATTTAATAGTTGGAAGAGAGCTGGAGGAAAAGATAGTCATTTTCAAGTGTATGAAGGAGAAACAAGATCAATACATTCAAAAATTGTTTTAATGCTTGATGCTTTGAAAAAGCCATCTCAAAACATTAAGAAACATTTGACCTCACAAGATAAAGCTGAATAAAGAAAAATCGCTTGCGTGTTGTCACTACGATTAATGCTATTCGTTGGCTAGCATGTCAAGGATGTGCTCTTCGAGGACATGACGAATCTCTTGATTCAGCAAATCATGAAAACTTTATTGAATTGCTCAAATATAGTGCAACTCTTAATGTGCAAGTTGCAGAGGTTATCTTAGAAAATGCTCCCAGGAATGCTAGTTATACTTCACTGATGGTTCAAAATCAGATTATGGAAATTATGGGTCACTTGGTGAGGAAAAAGATTTGTGAAGAAATTGGTGACTTTAAGTTTTGTATTTTAGTTGATGAATCTCGAGATGAATCTAATTATGAGCAAATGGCTATCATGCTAAGATTTGTTGATGCAGACGGTTTTATTAGAGAGAGGTTTTTGATGTAATAGGGGTTGAAGACACTACCACACAAACTCTCAAAAAGATGTGTTCACTTATACTTGATCTTAATGGATTGCTTGTACATAATATAAGAGGATAATGTTATGATGGGGCTAGCAATATACGAGGTGCATGGAGTGGGTTACAAAGTTTATTTTTGCAAGAATGTCCATATGCATACTATGTTCATTGCTTTGCCCACCGCTTACAACTTGCATTAGCTGTAGCATCAGGCGAATTATCTGGCATTGAGTTACTCTTTCAGATGTTGAATTGCATTATGAATTTGTTCGTGTTTCTCCTAAGCAGAATCAATAACTAAGAGCTGCACAAAGGGAAGAAGTTGAAAAATTGATGGAAAGAAGTGAATTACAAATAAGTACTAGAGGTAGTCAGTAGACTACTTTGAGACGACCTGCTTCTACTCGTTGGGGCTCACACTATTCTTCTGATTGTAGTTTGCTTAGTTTGTATAAACCCGTGTGGAAAGTTCTTAGTATTATGAAGGCAGATGGGTTGAATAGAAAAATCCATGCAGAAGCTAGTGGTGGGTTTACTACAATGGGTTCATTTGACTTTGTTTTAACTTACACTTAATGGTTGAAATAATGGGAGTAACAGAAGTATTTTGTCAATCGTTGCAAAGAAAAGATCAAGATATTTTAACTGGTATGGATTCTATCTCTATCATAAAAACTCTTCTCTGTGAGTTGAAAAGTGATCCCAAATGGCAAAATTTTCTACAACATGTAGTATCCTTTTGTATAAAACATGAAATTGATATACCCGATATGAGTTCTCGTTATGTGAAGGGCACAGGTCGTTCTTGTCAGCAGAGTGATGAAATTATAATTGAGCATCATTATCGCTTTGATATATTATATGAAGTTGTTAACACACAAGTGATGGAGTTAAGTTAAAGATTCTCCGATAGAGCAGTAGAACTTCTAAGTCTTAGCTCTGCTTTGGATCCAAAAGATTCTTTCAAATCATTTAAAGTTGATGACATTTGCATGCTTGCGAAGAAATATTATCCCCAAGATTTTAGTAAAATGGAGATTAATTATCAGCTGAGGTATCAATTGAAACATTATGAGCATGATATGCGGTGCGATCCTGATTTTTAAAATATTACTACACTCTCAGGATTATGCCAAAAGTTGGTAAGTAAAGAAAAATCCAAAAGGTATCCTCTTATTGATAGGTTGATTCGGCTCGTATTGACTCTTCCTGTTTCGACTGCAAGCACAGAAAGAGCATTTTCAACAATGAAACTTATAAAAACATCATTGCGCAACAAGATGGGAGATGAATTGATTGCTAATAACATGATGCTTTATATTGAAAAAGAAATTACTTCCAGCCTCGACACAGAAGAAATGATAGAGGAGTTTGATTCACGACATACTCGTAGAGCTCGACTTAGATAGATACTTTTGTTTATGGTGTATCTCATATTTTGAATGTGTATGATACAACTTTGTCTTTTTATCAATATCTAATCAAAGCACTCTTAGTTTGTTTATTTTTTTCGCTTTGTAATTTTTTCGCCCAGGGCAAAAAAAATTCATGGCTACGCCACTACATATAGTAAAATCTCCTCATCCTCTCCCCATAGACGTAGGCAACTTGCTAAACCACGTAAATTCTCTGTGTTTGTGATTGGTTTGTGCCGTTCTTTTGTGAATTGCACTTATTGGTTGTTCTCCTCCCGTTGCTCGCCGACTCGTTTGGTTCGTGCGCACGCTTCTGCCGACGCGCAACATTTTTTTAGTACTTGTTCAGTATATTATTTCAAAGCTGTTAATGCTGTTTTGCCAATTCTTATGTTAATTCAATAGGGTGCACGCAAAAATAAATTAGTAAGACGAGATAGATAGGCTATCGCTCATCTTCAAGTAAACGTGCATTAATGTAAATAAGACTATAAGAGCAAATAAGGAAAGAGTTAAGCGCTAATCGTCCCCTTCATGAAGAGTACTTTCATGATTTTTTTTTTAGTATTATATGTAAATCTCATTGTTGTTTGAGTGAAAAATATGAAGATTATGTAACGCTCTTGTAATGATCAACTTTGAATACATATAGTTTTAGGGTTGTTGCATACTAAGTGCATAGCATTCTTCTCTTTAGCTGTCATGTAACGTTCGCATGCTACGAGGCACGTGAATAACTCAGCAATCCCTTAACCTCTTTAATGTTAACCTTCATTTCACCTCACCTTAATTAACGTTACAATGTTGAAGTCATATAGATCTCTTATTGCACTTTTTGTTTAAGATTTTTTTAAGGACAAATTTTCAAAACAATCCCGTTTACAATAATAATCGTAAATAAAGACTCGTTTCTAACTTATTTTTAGAAACCGACCTCGTTTAGTAAGCTTTACTAAACTTCACGGGAGTTGAACTCCCGTGAAGTTTTGGAATTTTTTTTCCAGAAATCGACCTGGTTTCAGCGCTGAGGCTGAAACTAAGTCGATTTCTAAAAATAAGTTGGAAATGAGTCTTTTTTTAGAATTAAAAGTCCAAAGAGAACTGTTTTGAAATTTTGTCCTTTTTTTAATATTGTTTCTTTTTGCTTGTCTCACAGAATAATTTGGTATTCCATAATATTTTGATTATAAAGAGAGGTATGATTACTTTTATTTTCGTTTTATAGAATTAACTACTTGTTTTCAATTTATTGCGGAAATTAATTCTATATTTTTTTGGGAAAATTGCTTCCAGGCCCCAAAATTTAAAAGGCAATGCCATCCAGCCCCTCATACTTTTACCTATGCGTTGTAGCCCCCAACTTTTGAAAATTTTATGCCCCAGCCCCTCCAGCTCACATCTCCCCAAGTTTCAATGCATAACTTGTTAAAATCCCAACTTTACCCTCAACAGGCTTCCTTCTTTCTTCCTCCTCCAGTCATCCTCCTCAACTCCCCCCTCTGCCCCCTCCCTCAACTCTCTCATCATCTCCACCTCCCCTCCTTCTCTTCGATCCCGCGGTGGTGCCGGCTCCCTCTCCCGCGCCGAGATCCACCGTTTGTTGGGGTTTTTCTAATGGCCGACGACCACATCACCGACGACTCCGTCGTCATTCTTAGCGACGACAATGACGAAGACGCCTCCCCGGTATAATTTTTATTTATTTTTTGAGGAAAAGATGCAATTTTTTCTCTTTTTGCATTCTAGGAACAAATTTCCCCCCTTTTTTGTTGATGATTTTTTTGTTTTGGTGTTCTGTGAATAAGGGAAAGGGCAAACCCGGTGTTTGATAAAATGCTTCGGTGGAGAAAAAGTTTGTGTTTTGGGTAATTATGTTAAGGTGAGAAGTTGTCTTACGTAAATATGAGTATGTGTGGCTATATGTTTGATGAAATGGCTCAAAAACTCAACTTTCTGCTGTAATAAGGAGTTTGGACATGTATTGTGGCTTTGTTTTTATGTAATGTTAAGCTTTTGGAGTCTGATGAGCTATTGAACTCTTTGTTTGCTCAAAAAACTCTTTGATGAGCTTTTGGACATATATTGTAGCTTAAAAAACTCGACTTTTTGCTTGACAACATTGCCGACGACTCCGTCTCCGTTCTCAGCGACGTCAACAAATGTTAATTTCAGGTTGGGGGTCACGATTGCTTACCGGAGAGAGCGTTGAAGCGCTTGGCGCGTGGTGACGTGTCAGTGGAGATTGTGTTTATTACTGATATATAAATAAGTTTTATTAGAATAAATTAAGAATTTGAGAGTGAAGAGTTTATTTGTTTCTCCTCCTCTTGACTATGTGAAATGTTTATGAATGAGCAAAGTGTAGATTTGCTCAATGTATGTTTAGTATTTGTACTGATTGGATCAGTCATCATTGTACAAGTATATAAAGAATATATGTTATCTGTTGTGTCATCGGAAACATGTTAACTTTCGCAGTTTGCTTGTTAAGTTACACTGATAACATGTTAACTTTCACAGTTTGCTTGTTAAGTTACACTGATAACATGTTAACTTTTACAGTTCGCTTATTAAGTTACACCGATAACATGTTAACTTTGGATGATAAATTGATAACTATTATCCATTATTTGTTATCTATTATTTCTGGTCATATACACATTAATATAGTTCTCATTTAACATGTTAACTATAATATGTAGCATGTTAACATAATTAATTTTCGTGTTCTCATTTAACCTTTAACTCATTTAAATACGTATTATAGTTAACATGTTAATATAATTCATTTACGTGTTATAAATACGTATTTTATGAATATAGTTCATTTACGTGTTATAGTTAACTATAAATAGCTTTTGTGTGTATGATGGTTGAATCACAAGAGGATCAAAAACTTGTTCTCTCTTTATGTTTGGAAGCTAGCGCTTTATTTGTGCTTCTTGTTAACTTGTAGCTGTTAAGTTTTACCTAAAACGTATGAACTATACCTGATTAGATGTTAACCTTTAGCGTTCATTGTAAAGTATAATTGCATAACTGTTAATTTTTTTTCTTTTAAATGTTAAGTTTAGTACGTAGACTGTTAAGTTTAGTACATTGACTGTTAACTTTTTTCTTTAAAATGTTAAGTTTTGTTAATTAACTGTTAAGTTTTACCTAGTACATGTGAATTATAGCCAATTAACTGTTAATTAGGAGTTGTTTCATATAAGTATAATTGAGTAATTGTTATCTTTATTCTTTTAAATGTTAAGTTTTATGCTATACATGTAAAATATAACGGATTATGTTAACATGTTGCTCGATCTGTTTATATATAATAGTTAACATGTAAGCTGTGATAGTTATTAGCTTATATACAAAAAGGTTAAATCAAAATGTTAACATAGTTAACATGTAAGCTGTGATAGTTAACATGTTAACTATTATATATAAACTGATAATTATCACAGTTTACATGTTAACTATAATATAAACGCATGTTAAATGTAAAAGCAACATGTTAACTATGCGTTCATATTGTTTTTTACATTTAACATGTTGTTTTTTACATTTAACATTTATTTTTTTACATTTAACATGCATTCATATTATAGTTAACATGTAAACTATGATAGTTATCAGTTTATATATAATAGTTAACATGTTAACTATCACAGCTTACATGTTAACTATGTTAACATTTTGATTTAACATGTTTATATATAAACTGATAACTATCACAGCTTACATGTTAACTATTATATATAAACAGATAGAGCAACATGTTAACATAATCCGTTATATTTGTTTGGTGGAAAATTTTGCAGTAAAAGAAACAAAGAAAAATTGATTTGTATTCCTTTAATCTCAGTTACAATTGGATTTCCTGATTACAAAAGAGAAGATAATTAATCTGGATTCTCCCCTTTGTTTAATTCTGGGTTCTTCATGGTGGCGATGGAGTGCCTCCTTCGAATGCTTACGTCGAATTTTCTCTCCGTTGACGATCCGACGTTTTGATTCACTGGAACAATGTCTTCTCCTCACGATTTAACGTTGTGGAGAACTTGCGTGGCAAGTTTGAAACTCTGAACGAGTTGATAACTCTAAATGAGTTGGGAACTCTTGAAAAAGAGTTGATTTGAACCGAGAATCGGTTCTCAAGCCAAGGCCGAAGGCTTCAAGGAATGCTCCAAAGGATGAATGATGATCTCTCAATCTATGATGCTCCAAGATCTCCCCCTTTGCTGCCAAGTCCCAGATCCGAAAATGCCAGCCAGAGAAAAATCCCCGAACTAAGCTGATTTCTTAGTTATTTATAGGGGGTTAAGGGGTGTAACTGCCCCCTTAATTCGCTCCTAAGTGGGGCTAATGGGATGTAACCGCCCCTTAAATCACTCCTGAGTGGAGTTGTGATCCCCTCAGATCGTGGGAAACGGTTTTGAAACCGTTCAGCTCGTTTTTGAATAAGTCAAACACAAAATCCGCATTCTGGCATGAATTCTGTGTTCAAACACAGTATCTGGAAACTTAGACGCAGTGTCTGAAAGCTCGGACGCATCGACTGGAAGCTGCGTTGGCAGTTTGTTGGAAGCTGCGTTTTGCAGCGGATGAAAGCTACGTTGGCAACTTTTGGAGCTGCGTTTGCGGCCGAACATGAGCTGCGTTGGCAGCCGGATCTGAGCTGCGTTTGCGGCCGAATATGAGCTGCGTTGGCAGTCGGATCTGAGCTGCGTTTGCAGCTTTTAGAGCCGAACTTGAGCTGCGTTTGTTCTGCGTCAGTGGCCGAGCTTGAGTTGCGTCAACGGCTAAAACACTGCGTCTTGATGCTGGTACGCGGGGAGGACTTCCGCGTCTTGGTTTGAAGAGACCGTCGATTTGTAGCCTCTTTCTGTCAGAGCGTTGCAAAGATCGTTATTTTGTAATCTTTGCTTTAGCTCTTTGATATGTGAGAGTCGTCAGATTGTAACTCCCGATGTTGATTGTGAAGGCTGTTGATTAGAGCTTTCATCAGTTGTCGTGAAGGTCATCAGATTATAACCTTCAGCGATCTACGTGAAAGTCTTCAAATTGTAGCCTTTTGGAAGTCGTCAGGTTGTAACTTCCATCATTGGTGTTTTGATGGGGATAAACTATCTATTGTGATTTTTAGACAGCCTACAATTTTCACATGTATAGCATAAAAATTAACATTTAAAAGAATAAAGATAACAATTACTCAATTATACTTATATGGAACAACTCATAATTAACAGTTAATCGACTATAGTTCACATGTACAAGGTAAAACTTAACAGTTAATTAATAAAACTTAACATTTTAAAGAAAAAAGTTAACAGTCAATGTACTAAACTTAACAGTCTACGTACTAAACTTAACATCTAAAAGAAAAAAATTAACAGTTATGTAATTATTCTTTACAATGAATGCTAAAGGTTATCATCTAATCAGGTATAGTTCACACGTTTTAGGTAAAACTTAACAGCTACAAGTTAACAAGAAGCACGAATAAAGCGCTAGCTTCCAAACATAAAGAGAGAACAAGTTTTTGATCCTCTTGTGATTCAACCACCATACACAAAAAAGCTATTAACTATAACACGTAAATGAACTATATTCATGAAGTACGTATTTATAACACGTAAATGAATTATATTAACATGTTAACTATAATACGTATTTAAATGAGTTAAAGGTTAAATGAGAACACGTAAATGAATTATGTTAACATGCTACGTATTATAGTTAACATATTAAATGAGAATTATATTAACGTGTATATGAGTAGAAATAATAGATAACGAATAATGGATAAAAGTTATCAATTTACCATCCAAAGTTAACATGTTATCGGTGTAACTTAACAAGCGAACTGCGAAAGTTAACATGTTATCAGTGTAACTTAACAAGCGAACTGTGAAAGTTAACATGTTATCAGTGTAACTTAACAAGCAAACTGCGAAAGTTAACATATTTTTAATGACATAACAGATAACATTTCTTCTTTATATACTTGTACAATGATGACTAATCCAATTACTACAAATACAAAACATACATTGAGCAAATCTACACTTTGCACATTCATAAACATTTCACATAGTTCAGAGGAGGAGAAACTAATAAACTCTTCACTCTCAATTTCTTAATTTATTCTAATAAAACTTATTTATATATCAGTAATAAACACAATCTTCACTGACACGTCACCATGCGCTAAGCGCTTCAACGCTCTCTCTGGTAAGCAATCGTGACCCCCAACCTGAAATTAACATTTGTTGACGTTGCTGAGAACGGCGGCGGAGTCGTCGGCAATGTCGTCAAGTAAAAAAGTCGAGTTTTTTGAGCTACAGTACATGTCCAAAAGCTTATCAAAGAGTTTTTTGAGCAAACAAAGAGTTCAATAGCTCATCAGACTCCAAAAGCTTAACACTACATAAAAACAAAGCCACAATATATGTCCAAACTCCTTATTACAGCAGAAAGTTGAGTTTTTTGAGCCATTTCATCAAACATATAGCCACCCATACGCATATTTACGTAAGACAACTTCCCACCTTAACATAATTATCCAAAACATAAACTTTTTCTTCACTGAAGCATTTCGTCAAGCACCAGGTTCGCCCTTTCCCTTATTCACAGAAAACCAAAACAAAAAAATCATCAACAAAAAAGGGGGAAAATTCGTTCCTAGAATGCAAAAAAAAGAGATAAAAATTACATCTTTTCCTCAAAAAATAAATAAAAATTATACCGGGGAGGCGTCTTCGTTGTCGACGTCGCTAAGAACGACGGCAGAGTCGTCGGCGATGTGGTCGTCGGCCATTAGAAAAACCCCAACAAACGGCGGATCTCCACGCGGGAGAGGGAGCCGACGCCGTCGCGGGATCGGAGAGGAGGAGGGGAGGAGGAGATGATGAGAGAGTTGAGGGAGGGGGCAAAGGGGGAAGTGGAGGAGGAGGAAAGGAGGAGGAAGAAAGAAGGAAGCCTGTTGAGGGTAAAGTTGGGATTTTAACAAGTTATGCATTGAAACTTGTGGAGAGGTGAGCTAGAGATGTTGGGGTACAAAATTTTCAAATTTTAGAGGCTGCAGTGCATAGGTAAAAGTATGAGGAGCTGGGTGACATTGCCTTTTAAATTTTGAGGTCTGGAAGCAATTTTTCCTATTTTTTTTCCTTCGCCTAATTATCACTACAATTCCAAAATTTGAATTACACCCTATTTGACTGTGCGGTAATAAATCGTAATAAAGAAAGGGCTAAATATCCATATTGGTATTTTAATTCCACCTCATTTATCAAGAAGGTATTTTAATTAGGCAAACCTGCTTTAAGACATTTTAATTGATTCAGCTTACCAACAATGCCCTTTTTCTCATCGGCGACCAATTTTCCGACGAGAGCTCGTCACGTGCGTGGTACGTGATGACTTAAACTGTTTTTTAGCTGCTGATGTGTCACGGATTTTTTGACGTGACAGTGTTTAAAGACGGGAATTAACCCTCTAAAAATCTCAATTCACCCAAAATAGAACAGATCGGTGCCACATCAGCAGCTAAAAAACAGTTTAAGTCATCACGTGCCACGCATGTGACGAGTTATCGTCGGAAAACTGGTCGCCGACGAGAAAAATAACATTGTTGGTAAGTTAAATTAATTAAAATACCTTAAAACATGTTTGCCTAATTAAAATACATTCTTGATAAATAAGATAAAATTAAAATATCAATATGGATATTTAGCCACAAAGAAAGTGTAGCGTTCCGAAGATTATTCATACTCTCGTCTAATGAAGATAATATTCTGTTACATTATACATTTTAAATCACATCTTCGAAAGACTGATACAAAGCAACTATTAACAAAAATCCGAATCTGTCGCGGTCAAAATTCGTACAGCACGAGAAAAGTATGAAGCAACAGTCGAATATTTTATATATTGACCAAACTACCCCCCTCAAATTCGCCAGAGCCACACTTTTGAAAGGGCTTTTTATGACAAATCAGGTACAAACGAATAGTAGCTAGATCACCGGGGCCACCTGATAGGCGACTTCCGTCAACTCAGACGACGTTAGAAATAACGGCGTGATCGGTGACAAGCTGAAGGCTCAACCAACCAAAAAACCAACCCGTGGGGCCCGCCCCTCCGCTCATTTATCCACTCACCCCCTCAACTTCCCCAATTATTATATTCCCGCCCCCACTCCATTTCCCTCCTTTCTTCTTCTCTCCTTCTCGTCGCCGGCGGAGTGAGCGCGCGCGAAATCACGCTCGCTCGCTCGCCGCGAAAAAACACTGCAGCATCGAAGAAAGAAGATTACAATAAACAATTGTTTTGGGGGGTAAATTATAAAAAAAGAAGTTGCTGAGGTTCAGGAGAGGCGGGAGCGAGGGAGAGAGCCGGCTCCTCTCTCTCTCTCTCTCTCTCTCTCTCTCTCGCGCGGCACGAATTTTGACGAGATTCCTTCGCCGAAACTCTCCCGCTCTCTCTCTCTTTCTCTGTGCTAACGTGCGCCGCGAGCTACTGAATTTAAAGCTCGATCCCTTGCTTTTAATTCAAATCGCCCTAAAATTTCAGTGTTTTTTTTTTACCGTCGGAGCTTTGGCCTGCAGCTGAGGAGGTGACCATTCTGCTATTCTTTTGGGAATTCGGTCAGAAATTTTCTAGATTGATGCATTTTGTTCTGGTTTTGGAAGTAACTAATTGTGTTTTTGTGAGAATTCTTTGTTGAATTTACGTTTTTTTAAATAAAAGTTTATAACTTTTTTATTGTTTTTGGTAATTGATTGAGATTGGAGCTTACATTTTCATGATTATTTTGTTTTATTTTATTTTATGGCGTTTTCTCGAGAAATCATTAATTTGAATATCCTGCATAATTAATGCGTTTTTTGGGGATATGTTCTTTTAATAAAATTTTAATTTTTTTGGGAATTAATTTTAATTAATTTTAGTAGGCGGTATTTTGGGTCGTAATCTTTTTATTTTGTTTTTTAGTGCAGATATGTTTATTTAATTAGTGATCCTAGCTTAAATATGGCGGTATTTTTCTTTAAATTTCGTGATACGTATAAAGCTTCAACCTTTACTTAGGTTTCCTTTCTAGACATGTCTCTATTCTTTGTAGTTCTGTCTAATTTTCGAGGTAAATGTTACAGTGAGTATTCCGCCCTTTTTTTCTTCAATTGGGAATTTTGCGTTGGATTTCTAACTTTTTTCCTATCTTAATCATACCCTGAAGATTCCTCATCTTTGTGTGTTTATAAAAAAAAATCCAATGACGATGATTGATTGTCTATCTGTTTTAATAAAAACCTTTCTTTTCTTTTTTTCCCACCTTTTTACGACAATTCTGCAGATCGTTGTGGGGTTCGAGGCAAAAGGACAATTTCTCTGTAGCTATAGTTCTTCAGATTCCTTTTTTATATTATCTTTTTGTCTGAAAAAGTGTACTTTTTTTTCATTAAATTTGTCAACTTCATTCTATTTTAGTTTGTGTAGTAGGTTGTTGGTGATCGCCTATGAAATTGGGCGTTTATATTTCCTCCTCTTTTGAACTGGGCACGTTATTCTAAAAATTTCAGCTTTAGGTTTGAATTTCTGAAATTTTAAATAAATTGCTAAAATCAACCTAAAAAGCTTCTTCGTTTTGTTCTTTTTTTAAGAAAGAATTTTGCTGTTCTAGTATTTTATCCAGCGGAGTTCAATTTGGCAAATTAGCAGTAGCTTTAAGTTTCTTAAATTAAAAATAAAAGGAGGTAACTTGAGTTTGTCTTTCTAGCAATCATGTGATATAGGATTTTATCATCCTGTTCAAAATTTTAATTTTGTGATTATAGCAAGTTATTATGGCAGGCAAACTGACCAAAAAATGTTTTTTTCCCAAGCCACTGCTCCTCTCTTGTTGAGATCCCAGCATTTTTTGCAGTCATTCTTTCTGTTTTAGTTTTTTTTTTCCAGTTTAATGTTTTTCTGTCTTTTAGAATTTTTAGATCATAGATCTTCAGTTGTGTAGCCATCCTGAAAATTTGTGATATTTCTAATCTTCAATACAGACCTAATTTTGTTTGATCTAATATCACTGCTTTGTGTGATAAATTGGGAGCAATGTCTCCATTTAATTTGCTTATCCTGTTTCTAAATTTGCTTATTTTGGTGGATTCCAACCATTAGATACTAGCCAGGGAGCAGGTTTTCAACAAAGGTTGAGTTTTTATTTCGGTGAATGGTTTGGAGCTGCAAGATGACGTCTGATATCATGGAGCAGAGGCATATATCCTCATTCTACAGGCCATCAGGGCCGTCGTCTTTATTTTCTGAGGAAATGCGGTTTCGTTCTGAGGTATATTTTGTCTGATGCTTGCTGGCGATAACTAGTTCTTGTTTCTTCTTAAGTAATTTAGTCATATAGGCTACTGGCATCTTAACTTAACGTCATTCTATCCTTTTGTGTCGGTAGAAATTGTTTAGATTTGGATCGGTTGGTTTTATTCAATGTGTATGTCTAATCATGTTTCCGTTTTTAGAATTTTTTAGCAGCAGTTTCTATTACTTGTTAGGTTGAAAAGTGCCTGGAAATGTCAGAAGTTTCTTCTGTTATCTGGATCATAGCAGTAAACCAAAAACTAAAGTTTCCGGATCATTGCAGTAAACCAAAAGCTAGTTGTTTTCCTTATGTGGCTTTCAAGCTGCTTTTGGTGGTTATTCTCTTATGACCAAATTGGAAAATCGGTTTTGTGAGCCCCTTGAACTTCATTCCATCCGAATGACCTACCACGTGACTGAGCGCAATCCATTCTTATGGTTCGAACAGAAATTCATCCTTTTTTCCCCGAGTGGATCTTGGCTCATTTATTCAAGCTACTGAATCTTTAGCGAATCAATCTATACCTACAAACGATTCTCCTTCTAGGAATACCATTTTATTTTCCTTTTCATATATTTCCTTGCGAGCAACAAATCTGGTCACTTTCTGGCATCTCTTCTTCATCAAGCAGACATACACCTTCATCTTTTTTTTTCATTGAGACAATATTTGCGGAGAAGGTTCTTTTTATAAGCTGGTACATATCCCTTCTAAACATTGATAGATTATCTCTAGCGGTAGGTCTTCCCTAATGAAGGCACTGAGTCAACCTCCATGATCTTTTTCTCAATAAGAACATGGAGTAATTACGTTTATATTTGTGTAAAACATCTATTTATCTCCCTTTTCTGGATTGCTTTGCTTTGCCATAGAATGCCCTTTTCATTTCAGTTTATTTCACAGATAATGTTTTGAAGCATTCACATTTTACTTATTGTGAAATAGATTTAATTTTCCCCAATAATTCCCTTTATTTGAATGTATTAATTGACAGTTGATTTGTGGTTCTTCCCTAGTGCCACAGTGTTCATCTTGTCCATTCTTTCAATAATCAATTTTTGTGACTTGTTCCTGTTTGGGTTTGATCAATCATCAATTTTGGCAGTCATAATTTTAAATACTCGTTTCTTCTATCTATTACTTGCAGAAACAAGGTGCATTCTGGAGGACTGCTTCCATGCCTGATCGCCATGGTGAGCCTTGTTAAATTTATGTTCCACCCCATTTATTGCTATTTCTCGATCTCGGCTTTACAAATTCATTTTTGTCCGCAATTTTTTCACTGTTTTGACATACATTTAAATTTTGCAAGCATCAACTTCTCCATGTTGTAACCAATTCTCTTTGAGAGTTCTGATTACACTGTTTCTCTTGGTTCATGATTGCTAGATTGTATCTCAATTACTAGAAATCTTTGCTGGTAGAAACTGTAACAATCCTGTGTATAATACCATTGTTGGTTGCTTTTCTCTCTATTGTTCACGTTTTAGCGTGGGAATGGTAAAGCTGCTCCTGTTAATCAGCACAGAAAAGGGTAAAGTTTGTTTCGTTTTTGTCTGGTTTGTGGCAAAGCCAAAGTTTAGTCAAACCCTACTATCAGTGAAAGTCTAAATTCTGTAAGTAATGCACTTTATTATGATATGAGGTCATGCTTGTCCTTTTGTAATGGAGAAAATCTCAGTGTACTTCTCGACAAATCTAATTTATGCAAATCCCATATTCATTGGACTAGTAAAGATTTGTTTGCAATAGAATGTCAAACAAGCAGCAGGAAATAAAAGCATTGTGAAAACACAAAATACATATGTTAAATGCTATGTTACTCAGGTACTTCTAATCTGAAGCCATACCCGTATCCGACACTTACCCGTACCCGAACACATACTCCTTGGGCACTCCTTGTATAAATGCATGCATTTATTCGGGCATGTACTCAATTATACAATACATGTTTTAATTTAAAACACTTGTCACACATTTTTTGGACATATATCCTATACACTTCACACCCACTTCTTGAAACTCATTGAACATAAGTCAGGTTCTAAGTTATGATTTTGAACGGTCGTTTCAATGTGTAATACAGAAACTAGTGATTTTTCAATTTATAATCCACATAATAAAAGAAACTTAAAATTGTTATAGGACTTTTAGTTCTCATCCTTGTTCTAGTATAATTATTAATTCCATTATACAATTTATGTGTATATAAATATTTCTATAGTCGTGATCCTGCACCCTACCTTTTACAAATTTGCCATGTCCCATACCTGAATCGTATCCGTACCCGTACCCATGCAAAATAGGTTAAATGAAAATGCCAGTTGCTTTTTGTGGGGCCCTACAAAAAAGTAGCGAGTGGTATCTAAAAGTGGCAAGTTAAAAAGTTGAGGGAAAAGACATTATATCATTCTGAGTAATGGTGGTTTAAAACTGGAATTTGTTAACTGTAGCTGAGCAAATAAGGTGGAATAAAGGTAGTTCTCTTTCTTGAATTGTCAAACAAAAGTCATCTTAATATGTAGAATATATTTTATTAGTGTAAGAAGTTATGTAGAGTCACACGCAAAGAGTATTTTACTGGCAGCCCAATAAGCTACAAGAAAAGGTTATTAAGGGGTCAATACAGGATTCAGTTATTGAGGTTTATGTTGTTTTGTACACTAGGTTTGGCATGCTGCGACTGTAGATGCAACTTTTGTTGCAAGAAATTAACCTCAAATCCGTTTTGGATATTATTATGATATAAATTATAACCCTCAGCCCCCATCACAGTTTTCAGAGTTCTGGTGGTGGTAGGGTCCTTTGCTGTGGTATCTGACTAAGGTTCGAATGAACTTCCCATTTATTAAGGGATGTTTCTTGCTGTCATGTCCATTGAGTTCTAATGTATTATGCTCAAACAGTTAATCAAATATGTTGCTAGCAGAGACCAAGTTCATTGCTATCTCATGGACATCATATTAATTAAGATATTGAGTTTACACAAGTCATGCAACATTAAGTTGACCCAGGATGCTGCTGGTATGAATATCCATGGGCCTTCGATGCATTATTGATATCATTTGTATTCTCTTTATGGTGAGTGGTCTAATATGGTTTCCTGTTTAGACCAAGAAACAATGATTTTTTCCTTTTTGTATTCCTTTGTATTCATCTATTCTCCACTTAGACTGAAGGCATTCCACATTTGCAGGACTAGAGGCTATGTCATTCATTTCAGGAGGCAAGCCAGTTTCTTCATCACCTCTACAAAAGGTCCTCCCTGTGGGAGGGAATTTTGTCAATGGCTTGGAGCTTCAACGTAATCATTTCAAGGACCAGACAAGAAACATTCCGCATAATTATCAGTCTCACTTTGTGAGTGCCAACTGTTGGAGAGCTCCTGACCAGGAGGCTGCATCCTTGTCTAAGCTCTATGGTCAGCCCGCATCACTATCTGTGGGAAATAAAAAAGTTACTGCGAGTGAAGGCTTTAGTGAGAATGGTCTCTTATCAGACTCCTTCTCGGACACATTCAACAACAAATGTATGTTTTATACCCTTTTCTGCTTCATGCTTTGTTTTTGCTTATATTAACTGTCAGCATATAAAGAAACTTACAAATTTATTTGATGTCGTTGTATTTGATTGATGTTTAATTTCCATTTAATTATAACCAATAAGTTTTCAATTGTTATTATTTTTTCATATTCGTATATAGTCTCTAAATTTTATCTTAATAAGAATTTATCCAATACCTGTGCTATTCTGCACATTTATGATGCAGTGAGGTTATCATCAAATGATGTCTTTGTTGGTCAATCTGTTAATACAACTCAATCCAACTGTCCGGAAGATGACGTTTTTGAATCATTAGAAGAAATTGAAGCTCAAACAATAGGAGATCTCCTACCTGATGATGATGATTTGTTATCTGGAGTTATTCATGATCTCGGAGATGTGTCATCATCCAACAGGATAGATGTTGAAGATGATGTATTTTGCAGTATAGGGGGCATCGAACTAGAATCGGATGATAGTTTCAGTTGCAAAAGAGCTTCTGAGTATGAATATGGATCTGTAAATGGTCAAGAAATGGGATTCAATGATATTCTTGCCAGTCAACTCCCACAAAGTAAATCACTCACCAGAACCCTTCTTGTGAAAAATATTGATGGAAACGTTGGAGATATGGAGCTGAGGGCTCTGTTTGAGGTAATTTTGTTGCTATATTTTGAACTTGTATCATTGGATTGTTTTTATTTCATCCTTTAGTCCATTTTGTTTTTGATCTGATGTATTATATTATATATATTTTTTTCCAGCAATATGGTGACATACAAACACTTTGCACATCCTATAGACGTTGTGGCTTTATTATAGTGTCATACTATGATATCAGAGCTGCACACAGTGCAATAAGTGTTCTTCAAGCCAAGTCAATCAGGGGTCAGAAGCTTGATATACAGTTTTGTGTTTCAAAGGTATCCTTTTTCTTGCAAACTCTTCTAACTGATCGTAATATGGATAAAAATTACAAATATTATTTTATCTTCTTGAATATTTTCTTCCTGAATATTTGAGCTTAGCCTTCCTTTTGAGAATCGCGTGTTGTTGATAGACGATGATATTTATCCTTTATCTTATACAATGTAAGCATTGTCTATATTATTAATTGAGTATTAACTAATAACTATTGATATTTCCTTTACCCACCGCGTTAGGGCAGCGTCTGGAAAAGGGATAAAGTGGACAAATTTACAGAACTTTGTGGGAAGAGGATGAAAATTTTCGCAGCTGTTAGTTCTTACTTCTTATTAGGTGTTAGTAACTCAATGGTCATCCACTGTTGTATGCGTAAACAATACAGTCCACCTGACAGGTGTCCAAATTCTGTTTGTTCTTGAAAAAAAAATTGTTCGAGATCTCTGCATTTGAAACACCGTTGTAAAAGGAAGATGAATAGTATTGTTTGGTCAAAATCTTTTTAAACCCATCTTCAAATGGATTTGGGATTGTTGGGTACACCACTTGTTTCTTTTGGTTATGACCTCAACTTGCAACACTAGTAGGTTGTAAGCACGTCTATGTCAGTCAAACTCCACAAATGCATTAAATGTTGTAAGTGCCATAGCTTCAGCACCAGTTAAAACCAATCAAAGAACCTAATAGATGTTCTATGACTGATATCTCTCACCTTTCACTGCTTTTGGTGTTTTTTGGAGGCAAATATATGTATTAAGAAAAATTGGTTCTGAACTACTTCCTGGTATATAGCATGGCAGGATGTTACATGGAAAACTTTAAGCTAATGGTCAGTTGCTTGCTGGTTCTTCAAGTGAACCTGCTCAGAGGTCATGTTACTGGAAGGAATATGATCGGAGTACTGGCTCTAGGTGTTTGTTTGATGTTTTCAAGGCTATTATATCTGATAATAAATTTTTAAAACCTTAAGAGTCGAAGCCAATTTTCATGTGCCTGTTTTGCATCATGACCTTGATTTCATTTATTTTCTATATTAATTTAAAATGGTAGTTTAGTTTTTTCTTTGACATACGAGGTTGTTTGGTTTGTTGTGGGAACTCTGATCAACCTTTAAGTTGAGCAGTCTTAAAGAACCATATTGGATTTCACTCCCTGAGTTGAAGTATCAGATTGACATTATGATGTTGCAGGCAATAAAGCAACAAGATTCTACACATGCTAGGGTTAAAGGTGTCAAATTCATGTTTTACTTTACTCTACCAGAACAAGATCCGTAGCTGTGGCATTCTACTGCTGAGACCCAAGTGTTCACAGATTTCTTGGACAGTCTGGTTTCCCTTGAACCCTTAACCCTTTGTACTTCATATTACTGCAACCTCCCTTTTTCCATAGGGTTGTGCTTAAACCATCCCTTTTATCCATAGGATTAGGTGTTTCCACTAATAGTATTTTCTTATAATTTAGTATCTTATCATTGTTGTCAAATCTCCCATTAAATTGGAAAGGAGCACCATCCACCAAATTCTTGCTGTCTTCCATCAACCTGAATCTTAAATTCATGGTCTGGGAAATGGACTTTCTATAAGTTGTTTCATGGGAAAGTGTGGGTCACACGGCAGGTCACGTATTAAAGCTTAGGCCCATCTGGAGGATCCTTAAAATTAACACTGTACTTATGTAAGGCGATAGTACTGCTAGTCTACTGAAAAAATGTCTCCTTTTTATCTACAATCTTAAAAAAGGCGAGAAGGTTTCTCTCTCTCAATTCAAAGGTTCATCATTCAAATTGTGTTTCCTTTGTTTTACTATATTCACTATATTGATTGATGAATTAATGTTCTTGTTCTATATGTGCAAACACGCAGTGTGACCTTACAGTCTTCTATCTTCAGGGAAATTTCTTAAATTACTTTTTGTTTTTTTGCTTCTTACTTTCATGTTAACACTTCTTAGAAGGTTAACTATTTTGACACATGGTAATGAAGTTTCAACTTTGTTGTATCGACCATGGACAATCTGTTAGCAGGGCCATCCTTCAGAGAGAGAGAACGAGGGTGTCCTCCTGGTCACCAATCTTGAATCCTCTATTTCATATGATAATCTCCTTCATATATTTGGTGTATATGGGGAAATCAAAGAGGTAAGTTTGTCTAGACCTCCCGTGTGTCCTGGTTAGAGAATGATGATGAATGACTGAATGTGTTACTTTTCTGGTTCACAGATTTGTGAAATTCCACACAAAAAGCATCACAAAATTGTAGAGTTTTATGATGCTCGGGCTGCTAAAGATGCTCTTTCTGCTTTGGACATGCGTGATATTGCAGGCAAGAGAATGAAGGTTGAACAATTGTGCCTAAAAGATGAGAGGTCTGGGTATAATCTTTCAGATCTTGGTTCTTCTTTTCACGTCCCAAAGCAAGTTTCAATTGTATAATGAATTTCAGTGGCATAGATATATGATCTTTGTTGTCTACTAGACTACTTATAGTGTTTTATCAAATTACGATGAAATTCTTGTGAGTAATATGTGCTCATGCATGAACTCATTTAAGTCTAGTAGTGGTACTGTTTGATTCAGTGTATTAGAAAGTCTGCCTATTATCATGTTCTACCCTTTGAGTTGGGGCAGGGCCCCCCCCCCCCCCACCCCCACCTCACAGTCACACAAAATTGGTTCTTATGGGGACAACACAGCTTAGGAGATTCAAAGTAGAGATTTGCAAGACTATGCCAAAACTATATCTCATAATACCCCCACAGCAATGAGTTTCCATGCTATGGAAAAAGTAATCCGAAAGAAGGATATAGGTGGAATAATGTTTTAACTAGGTTTAAATTTTAGATTTCTATTTTTTGGTATTGTACCAACATTAAATGGAACATTGACCTCAGAAAATATTTATTGTTTTGTCCAACAATCTTACTACCTGTCTCTTGCATCTTTTTTTCCCTGTCACCATCATTTTCTTTGTGTCCCCATGTCTCCAGCATTACCTTTTGCTGCTTGCACCATTGTTAGGTCAACATGGAATTGTACTCGTGATCTTGCTTCCCTTCAAAAAGATATGGTATTGGCTGCCCTCTTGTTTGGGTTCAAGACTTCTTTACCAGTTGGATAGTTTACCCAATCTCTAGAGCCCCCATCTAGTAGAGAGACTGCTTATTTTAGTTGTATATGGAGTTGTGTATAATTTAAAACCATGAGGAAGTGCTTCTTGCTTGATCGATGGTGTTCCAAATTTTAACGTTTTGTGAAGGAGATTTATGCTTTACTTTGTTATAAACTAGTTTTCCAGTTGTGATCCAGAAAAGGCTTCTCTTTTTCTGTGCGTATTGTATGTAAGAAAAAGGTGCATAGGAATTTGAGATGACTTTCAGACATAGGTGTTCGAAGTTGATTACTGAAAGAGAGAGGCTGCTTTCATGTTTAGCAACAAAGACAAAAAACATCATATACTCAGCAGTGATGGATCCTAGCATTGCAGAATTTAGTTTTGGGTAATTGTGATCTTAAAAGGTTGAAGTTGAAATTAAATAGTTTCGCTGAATTCAATTTCGCTGAATGCAATATTGTAAAGAACTTCCCTGTTTAATAATTGGATTATGAAAAATGACATCTCATCCAACACATTATAGAATTGCAAGCGAAGCTAGTAGGTATGATATCTAGGATATTTGTAAACATGGTATGTTAATTTGGTTACAACCTCAAGAGAAACAAAGAAATGGGTGGGGAACCTTGGAGTGGTTTAGATGCGTACAGAGCAGGAGGTAGATAATTTAATAGAGTTATATTGTGCAGAAAGGATGAATACTATAAATCCATAGGTCTGAAGCAAGTTTTACTTGAAATGAAATATAAAACAAATTAACTGACTCAAGGAATGCAATGAGAGTACCTAGAGTGTATCATTTTAGAAAAGATGGCAGTGAATATGAGAGTGCCCATAGGATTTATGTACAGGGAATGAAGTAGTAGATCCAATTGTATATTTTACAATACTATGTGAATTTGTAACAGCAAATATATGTTATGAAGTGATATATCATTCAACGGGCAGAAACCATATCATTCAACAGGCAGAAACCAACAAAAGTCCAATTTGTTGGTTGATCTCCCAGAAACCAACAAAACAAGAAATCTGGCGAAGGAACCATCTCAAGAGGTTTCAAGTGATTTCCTTGATAAAAGTCCTTTTCTATAATTGGAGTCAAAACAACGAATGGGAGAGTTTCACCTCATCCTTCCTCTTGGTTTCAAAGTGCGAACCAAACTGAAGAGCAAGAAAACTTTATAGAAATAGTTTTCTTATAGTGTTGTGTCACCCCCCCCCCCCCCCCCCCCCCCACCTTTTTTTTGGGAGGGGGGGTGTGGGGGTAAGGGGAGGCAACCAAACAGTAAGTGACAAAAGATAGAAAAGATGGCCTGAAAAGATTGTAAGTTTATGATGCAGAGAATTTGACAGTTACAGAGTAGATTTAGGCTGGCAACTGAAAATACAATGAAAATTAAACAGCTACAGCAGCAAAGCCTGCACCAAAATCTGGGCCAAGCTACATGTATCCTTTTACTATAAGGCATTGTACCACTCCTTAATCACGACTCCACTGCACATCTCACACCATCTCAAATGATTCTCCCACAGCCTCAATCGGCATCTTATTTTTGTGAATTTAGCATTTTAGACTTCTTACAGATGCAGTCATTTCTTATCTGCTAGTGTTTGCATCGTCTACTTCAGCTTATGGTTCAACTATACATATAATAGATATTGTTTCTTCATTGTTCAATATTATGATCCATAATGCACAAATGGTCATATACATCACTTATAATTTATCCCCTTCAAGTTTGTGGGCGCCAATTGAAGATAACTTAAGTGATTTCATAAATTCTGAGCCCAGTGTCAAATGTTTTATAGATGTACTTTAGTGATTATTTTGTGGAGGTCAACTACAGTTCCAGGCATATCCTTTTTGTATACCTCCTTAATCTTGGAAATTCAAACAAATATGCTGTGCTTTTTCAGTTGTAGTTTAGAAAACAATTCATCTGCTTTTAATTTGTTTCTTTTTAACTTTGTCTCGACCTATATGATTTTATTTTTTCTGCTATATTTATTTGCTGATGAAATTCTTTGCTTGCAGTTTGATGCAACAGTTATCCATGGACATGGAGGAGGAAGATTCAATCGGATGCATACAAGAAAGTAATTCTCAGATGTTGCCTTCAGAGTGCTTTGGTATGGTAACTGAGTTACTTTATCCAAGGCTTTGGTGTTCTGATTATCCATATCTTATTTTTCTTATGGTCAAAGGGCAAGAATCTAACTGCGATATAAGTTTGAGCCGAAACACTTTTCTATTTCTCTCACTTTCTGCCTGTGGTACTGCAGATATGGCTCATTATACTTCTTCAATTAACTAATAATGTATTAGTATTTAGCTTTCTACCTTAACTGACCAAGGTCTAAAATGATACACACACATATATAGGTAGTAATTGTAGGTTGGTCTTTTTTATTTAAATTTTTGTATATATATGCCATGTTTATTTTGAGATTATATTTTGCATGCCAGTTCCTTCTGGACCAGTGACAAATGGAGTAAACAATTCCAGTGGTCTTCATACTGGGGCTATCCACGGGCTGCACACTGCAAGCGCAATGCAGAATAGATCAAATATGTGTTCCAAGTTTCATGCGGACCCTTCTAGTGCCCCTCGTAATTTATCCTCTCCAGTCAGTGTTTCGTTGGAGCAGATGAACCTTTGTTTTCAAAGCATGTCAACCATTCCCCATGATGGGATAACTAGTGGTCTCTCTTTCAACTCCCCAGGCACCATGTCAGCAGTGGCTATGAATGCCAGCTCCGCACTTACTAACGGGATTGACAGTAGAAACGTCAGTAGAGTTTGTTCTGGTGGCAGTATCAGCCATTCTTTTGAGCACAGTGAAGCTAGTAAGTAAAATGAAGTAAACTGCTATCAAGATTTTCTATGACACTTGGAGCAGATTCTCATATATATCATTGTTTTATATATGATTGTTTTATCTTTCTTGCAGCATTCAATGTTGCCACAAATGGAAGTTGCCCTGTTGATAGCCATGGATATATTTGGAATAATTCTAGATATCTTCATCACCCTAGTTCTATGGCGTGGAAAAACCTGTCACCATTCATGGACAGTATTCCTGTCCAATCTCACCAACCACATGTGCTTACCAGAGCACCATCTCACATAGCAGATTCTGTATCACCTTATCAGCATGTTGGTTCAGCTCCAAATGTGGAACCCTTTCTCTGGAACCGTAGACATTCTTTTACTGGGGACGCTACTGTATTCCATCCAAATTCTCTTGGTACTACAGGATACCCTTGTTTCTCTCCATTGGAACTTGCTTCTCATAAGATATTTCATCATGCTGGAGGAAACTGTATTGGCCCTTCTGCTGCCTCTGCACATGTAGCGGTCACCTCACCTCAGCAAAGGAGCCACATGTTTCGTGGAAGGAACAATGTGAATCCGACACCCAACTTCAATGATATTTCTCATGAGCGCATGAGAAGCCGAAGAAACGATTCAAGTGGTAATCAGGCAGATAGCAGAAAGCAATATGAGCTTGACATTGACCGCATTATTCGAGGAGAAGACTCACGAACCACACTAATGATCAAAAACATTCCTAACAAGTAAGAAGATGGGTCCCTTATAATTGGTCATTTTTTATTCCAGCTATTATATTTGTATTCTGGTTTGTCTAAATGTTCCATAACTGGTTTTCAGGTACACTTCCAAGATGCTTCTGGCTACTATTGATGAGCAACACAAAGGAACTTATGATTTTATCTACTTGCCTATAGACTTTAAGGTAAATAAGCTATCCAGGGAACAAAAGCCTTGTTTGTTGTCGGTGGGAAATCTATGTTCCATCAGATTTATTGATTCATTAACTATTTTTCTTCTATTTTCTTCTCAGAACAAATGTAATGTGGGATATGCCTTTATCAACATGACTGATCCACACCATATTATCCCATTTTATCAGGTTATGTTCCTTCATATTCCCCGTTAATTAGGAGTTTTCTTTCAATTTATCAGGACATCCTAAAAAGTGGAATGGACATCCTAGTCTCCTGTCCCTATCGTTTCTACTACACGGACAATTTATGTATATAATTCTAAAATTGTGATGTTGACCAATTTATGTATAGCATTCTAAAATTGTGATGCTGATCGCAAAAATTTGGAATAAAAGGTGTTTTGGTTCTATGTGACCATGCTATATTTTATTCACATGAAATAGCTGTATTAATAAACATGATATTTTGAAGCAGAAAAAACATGCCTCCTTTCTTGTACTCTAAAATTAGCTTCTTAAATATTCCAGTCTTTTCTTTTTCAGGCTTTCAATGGTAAAAAGTGGGAAAAGTTCAACAGTGAAAAAGTAGCATATCTTGCATATGCTCGTATCCAGGGGAAATCAGCTCTTATTGCTCATTTCCAAAACTCGAGTTTGATGAATGAGGATAAACGGTGTCGTCCTATTATTTTCCATTCAGATGGTCCAAATGCGGGAGATCAGGTTCAAATTTTCACTCGTTAAACTTTATTCAACTTAAAGATTTTATGTTTCTTTCAAGTGATAAATGCAAAATTCATGTGCATTCTATCATGTAAATCTTTTAGATCAGGAGAACCATTTAGTGCCGGGTCTTGGTTTGACTAGCTTAAGGTGTTAAAGAACAAGGAGCCTCTGAAAAAAATATTATAGAAACATAACAGCTCTCTTTTTGTCCTGATCCACTTTATGTCTTCTCTAGCAAGATCCTCGCTTTCTTATACTGTTTTCGGGCGTGGATATCAAATCAGCTTGAATAAAGCCTTGCATATATCCATTGCACGGTTGCACCTACTCTTAAAGTGGAGATCTTTTTTATACGCTACCTTTAATGTATTGAAGCGTATTCAATAAAGAGCATCTTCTGAGAAGCTTTTTTCCCTTACTACAATATCCACTGTATCATTCTACTTGAATTGATGCTCCAAGACGACAGCAATCATCTGATAATGTGCATACTTTCTATATCCTGTAGCTTCCTTTTAAGTTATTCATGATTCCATGAAACTATAAAGTTGAAGCACCCAGCCTCCACTTGGAAGCTTGTTGCTGCACACTGGTTGCATTTTGTTCATGTTGGAGGACGGATGGTAAAACTTTACCAATTAATTTCTTACTACAGATATGACATCAACATCATCCAAACTAACAGTTAGAACAAATCTAGCGTTCAGTGATGACTGTTCTCTTCATCTAGTTAGTTGAAGCAGGGGAAGGTATATAATGCATATTTTTAAGCAGCGAATCAATTGTACCTCCTTTGATCCATCTTCGATCCTTGGGTTTCTCAGTAATTAGACTAGTGAAGAAAAACTGCCATGCACTGCACTAGTGATGTCGTGATTTTATGACTGCACCAGTCACCAACTTTTCCCTGAGCTTTATAGGAGAAGCTTCTTTCTTATTCCACCTAAGACTTCCATAATAACCGTCTGAGAGCTAACGTCATGCTGCAAAACCATCAGTAGGGAGAAAAAAAAAAGAATTGAGTGTGCCAAAGAATGCAGTGCAACTTTTAATCTCTCATCATGATTATCATGCAGAAAAAAGGCTCTGCCAACTAGTCATGCCTCATTTGGTATTTTAACAAAACGCCTGGCTTCGATGTCCTCAATGTAATTAAAAACACATTACATAAGCTGCAGTTACCATGCTGACCAGTTTCAGAGGGAAATGTCTTGCTAATTTGTTATCTTTTGCAGGAACCTTTCCCTGTGGGTGTCAATATCCGATCAAGGCGATCCAGGACAAGCACTGAAATTCACCAGGGGAGTCCATCAGACTCTTCAGGGGATGATGAATCCTCGAACCCAGGCTCTTCATCGGGTTCTGCTTAGTCTTTTCTATGCAGAGACCGGTATGTATGTCAACAGGTTCAACTGAAGATTCTCTTCTAATTTTCCTTTGGCTGTGTATAAGCTGTAATTTGGGTGGGAGGGAGAGGTTTTTGAGATTTTGGGTGAACTGTATGAGATGCAAATATGTACAGGAGTTCGGAGGAGGAAGAGCTGATTGACAAAGGCTAAGGGGAAGAGCTGATTGACAGAGGCTTATCTTTTCTTTTTGTTCTCAGGTTTTCGCCTGTTTTTCGTTCTTGTGCAGCGGCCCCAGGTAGGGGAGGCCTCCTATGTTGTTTTCTTCTTCTTCATTTTTTTTTAAAATTAATTTGTCTTTTCTGGCTCCACAAATCCCATGCGGGGAGTTGCTAATTTTTCTTTTTTAGAGTTAAGAGGGAGTGTTTGAGAATTATGTTCCGATGTTTGTATAGAAGTGTTGTGCCTGTCTTATACAGAGTTGTTTTATATATAATGAAGTTTTGTTGTATGTTTTGTAACTTAACATGGAGATTTATGTTTTGTTATTAGCTTTATAGCTGTGATATTTTCTTGTATATAATAATTGCCATATTTATCGCTTAGAAATACTCGTGTGCAAGATATCTCGTTTGTCAGTTTCAAATATGGATGATGTTGTCCGAGATTTTGAGTCTGTTCATGTCAGGGTTCCAGGTTGAGGACTTTGTACCTTTAAATCTCTGAATAAGGAAGTGGGTCGTAATCTTGAAAGGCCAACTCATCGTTTGCTATTTTTAGATTATACAATCGAGTTCCGAGATATTTCTGTTCCTCTCCAAGTGGTTCTGCCTTCTTCCCTTCTTCTTTCTCATGGAATGTAGCAATCTCACCCCTTTACACTGAACTAACAAAAGAAGTGGGGCTCCATTTCTTTGTTTATATCTAATGCCCTGAGAGTGGAATGTTTTCATCTGATACACATGGAAGTTACAAAGCTAATACAATGAACTTTTACCAGGAGAAAGTATTCAATGGGGACGGTTCATGACATTAAATGTGCATCCCATGGATATTGACCTATAGATTAGTACATGATGACAAAGTTCAATGCTTTAAAGGATGAAAGTGGTCCAAAACTAACAAAGTTATAGGGTGTGTTTGGCAACTTCACACTAATCCGATTAAGGCGTTAACCAGGTTACGATTAAACCAAGGTGAAAGTGGTCCAAAAATAACAAAGGTAAAGACCATTGTTTTGAACGAATAAAACAACTAGTCCAATCTTGTATAATTTTGTGCCAAACACATTTTAAATCCTTATCTAAGTTAGTGGGTAAGTTGCCAAACAAGTCCGTAGTTTTCTAGATAAATCACGAAATGCCTTTAGTTTATTATGTCTCGTCTCTTATAAATGAGAGGTGAACTCCCTCTGAACAAGTTCACTACTTACTTGAACCTATGATTAGGGGTGAGCATAGGCCTGAGCTATGAACTAGCACCAATTTTGGGTCCGGACCGGTTCAGACCTAGGCTTGGGTGAGCCTCGACAGGCCAAGCCTAGGACATTATCCTCGGATCTAGGGCTAGACCCAGCTAGCCCACGACCCGCATAGGGTCAGGCCAGGTCTGATACGACCGATGGCTATTCGGGCCGCTGGTCGGTCATGCTTTCACTTTTTTCCCTTTTCAAATTTTTTGCTAGATTAGTATGTATAGTGTAAAGAGAAAAACTTGTGCTTTATCTTTCTGAAAATTCTAGACCCTATAAGTAATTATGAAATTATCTCAAAGGACAAAAGATTCATAGTAATTTGAGTGTTTTTAGTAAATCAACATGATTAAAAATATTCATCAAAATACTAAATAGATCTTATAAAATCTCTATTATTGCTAAAATTACAATACGAACACCTAAAAGTTGATATTTTCATTTTTAATTGAATTGCTATTAAAATTATATCAAAATGTAACTATTACCTAAGGCGGGCTAAACCTAACATGGGCCCAAGTCTAGCGGGGGCCAGACTACTTTGTCTGCGGCTTAAAGCGGAACCCACCCAACACAAGGACTGGGTATATCACACACTCAGTTGGGCCCACCATGGTTCAAGCCGGGTCTTGACCCAAGGCGGGCCAGGCTGGTTCAGCCTGCGGTTCAAACCAACCAACCCCCCACCCCACCCACACACACTGTGATACATCACAAGCGACCATGGATATACTGGCAATCTGACAGCAATACATCGTACTGTTCTGTGAGTTTTTCCTATTCTTTTCATTTCTAGAAAGAGGAATAATAATAAATCCCATCATCAGATCTAAAGGAAAGCTTAGAATTTACTTACTTCAACCAGCATTACTTATCCAGCATGATTAGCTCATGGCACACCAGTTCGACCAGCAGCAATTCTCGAATCAAGCAAATTCCATACAAGAGGATTTGCCCTTGTATACAAGACAAACTGAGATGAATAAGACGGAAGAAGAAGAAGAAGAAGAAGAAGAAAGATAGCAAGGGAAGTCAAGTGGAATGCAAACTGTCCATAGTATGCAAAATTATGGCGATACATGGTGAAAGTATGTCACGTCCAGAAAAGTAAAAGGCATCAACATTTTGCATAGTCTCAAATGTCACCACCATTTCTATCCCTTTAAGCACAATGTTTTGCAAGCAAACTGCAATTCGAAAAGACACGCGAGATCCATGCTTGCAGCCTCCATGAAACAACAAAAAAGCAAGAACCTCCAGCCTCCTTGCTCTTGCCATGCATCTCGCTTCTGTAGCTCTTCCCATCAAACCGATCCACCTTTGGCAGCCTACAGAGGTCCATGTAAATGAGTAATTCAAATATATACACATAAATGAATACATATATTGGTACACACATACAACATACATACATAGATACCAACCAGTAGATGGTAAGAGTCACTTTGGGTAAAGAATGTCATAATGGCCAGGACGGTACAACAAGGTAACAAAGGGCTTTGGTGGGGGACTGTTCTCTGTTGTTTCCGCAGTGGAGGCATCAGCACCTTGTTCTGATGCAAGAGGATTTGGGCGCGCCACAGAGGGGATGAAGTCATGATGATTGACAGTCAGAACTCCTGCTTCGCAGGAGCTGCGGTCGAGGTACACCACCCTTATTGGCACACCTAGGGCATCCGACAATGCGGTGATGTGCACATGGTCACTCTCTTCACCCATGGGCTCAACCGAAGCCTTGCAGAACTTATATAAACCAAGATAACAAGGATTAGAACGGCAATGTCATAAAGGAAATGAGAGGGATCAGAAATTCAAGTAGCATAAATGTGAGCCTTAAGAAACTCTTGTATCAACCCATAATTGAATAGAATTAAAAAAACTCGAATTGAAAAGGAACCGTCGAGTAAATAAGTCATAGTTGAGTAACAAGGTTAAGAATTGGAGGAAAGAACAAAGAAAATGGAGAAAAGATATGTAAAGCCCCATGCATTAAATGAATGAAATGGAATGTCAGCCAATGTCTAGCAATATACCAAGTACCAACCATTAGAATAATAAAATTGTAATGAGACTGCAACATGAAGCAACAAATCAAAATCAGTAATCTTAAGAATAATAAAACATATCTAAGAAGAAACCGTGTACATTAAAAGAGTAGCATGGAGAATGAGCTTTGTGAGAGAGAGAGAGAGAGAGGCATCGAGTATGAGTCAAAAAAAGAGATCACAAGGGAGCAAGTGAGCAACCGTCTCAACATTAAAAAGTAATTTGATTATGCCCTATGTGCTACACAGGTGACACATAATGTGTATGTGTTACAACATTTTTATCCAATAGTATATGTAATTATGTCCCCTTCTCTGTCTGGTCCCCGTCCGTCTCTTGCTGCTCCACTCAACCCTTGCATCGTAGCCCCTCTTTCCTTCCCTTTTCACTATCTCCCCTCACTCCACTCACCTGAACAGCAGATAGGGAGGGAACACCACCATGGTACTTTCCACTCTATTTTCCCTTTACGTTCTTCTTAGCTTTTTAATTTTCAATGCACTCTTGCATATTGTATCTGTTATATTGTCTCCTTCAAAATTTTAAAAAAATTCATAATTGTTGGGCTCTGATTTGTGAATAAGAAAACAAAGACTTCTTATGCTTTCCCTTTGCTATATTTCAAACCTGTTTAAATGATATATTTATGCAAATGTATGCATTGCATGTGTATATATAATTGTAATCGTATATTCTACTAACTTCAATTTTTTATAATTAAATACCCATCCAGTTTTAGCAGCTGCTAACCCCTTTAGAGTTTACCTTCCCTTACCCAGTACGCTCTTCTTTTAGCTATTTGAAACCGAGCTTGATAAATACCGAGTTCATGAAAATCTCAAAAATCAAAAGTCTCATCCTACATAAGAGGTAGAGTATTGAAGACAAGTGTGGAGGAATATATGTTAGTCATGGTGCTGACGTGGCTCAGCTGAACCGGAGAAACCTCTCATGCAATTATACTATTGCCTATGAAAACTATATAATGTCTAGTAAGTGTGCCACCCTGCTAAAACATGTCCTTGTGTAGAAAATGTGAAGCATAATAGACTTGAGTTAATGTCTACCAAGAGAAATTGCTAATCCAGCATTCAATAGGATAATGAGAGAGTGGAGGAGAAGTCCTCAAGCCACGGGTCTACATGCTTCAGTAGCAATTTATACCAGTCTGCCACAGTCCACACTACAAAGAACATGTAACTTCTCAACTCTTCAGAAGTTGATGAGCCCTCTTATCTTTAAATTCACAAGTTGCATCAACTTTTAAAGTAACATGAAACTTATAGTCGTAGCATTGCTGTACACTTAACATAGTAGCAGCAGAATACTATAGAAAGTTCCCATGTTTATGAAATTATTTATATCATTAAGTCTATCATTAAGTCTTCAAATAAGGCCAACAATCAATAGCAAAAGAAGAATCCATCAGCAGCAGCACAAAAGCTCTGTCAAAATGGGATCAGCTATGGAACAGATGGGTCCACAAAATATTTTTACAAGACTGAGAGAAACTACTAACTGACCCAAACTCTCTAAATTGTTGCTCTAGCCAATGAAACTAGGCATAAAGGAGGAGTTTGACATAAACAATAGATGTGGAAGTTGGCACCAGAAGGTATAATTATACTAATAACAGTTCCATATCATGTAAAAGGAGGGATAATGTAGATATTGAGAAAAATATTGCTATTACCATAATAATGTATTTTAAGAGCACAGAAGACGAAGGAAAAATAATAATTTCTAAATCAAAAGGAGAAAAACAAAACAAACCTGGTCCACAGTTGAATTTGTTAATCCAACAATAAATGGTTCAAAGAAATCAGACCGTCTGCGAATTTCACCAGAAGTAACAAATCTGAAGAACATGACAACTAGCCACAAAACCATATTAGCAGAAAACTTGCAGAGGCGTGAATAAAAATAAATAAAGTCAAAAGTTAGCTCACCATAGTCTGAAACACTCTGGTCGCGGCTCCTTTGCAGAAGCTCTTCATGGCTGAAATACTCGAGCAATTAATTCGTGTCAGACACAATCTTCCAGTAACTAAAAAGACTAATGATGATGGAAACTTTAAGAATTATGATGATAAAACTAAAGTCAGCGAAAATATAATACCTAATGGAAGTTTCCGTCCCTTGCAAAACACTTTCAAGCTGCTCGAAGAATATCTGAAAATAATATGAAATTAACAAATATGTCATGTAATTTCAAAAAATTAGGATCATAATCAATCAAGGTAAGCAAGGACAAAATATTTTATCAATTACTTGGAGAAAGACAAGGATAAAAACTTTACAAGTGCTAATAACAAAATTTAAACTTGAAAGGTTTGAAAATTTGAAGTACTTGGTGTTGGAATTATTCGGATAATGAAGCAATTCCCAGTGGAACAGGAAAACCTAAGTTCATCAAATAAACAGATTGGGTGCAACTATGCCATATGCATCAATAAAAAACTAGTGATGTCGGTGTTTGATGCCATGACAAAGGTGTTGTTACATGATTATCAAGATATTTGGAATACAAATATTAGTCTAGAAGCACCATAAAGCTTTTAATCTGTTCTGAAACGCAGAACGTTTTGAGCACAAAGAACAGTACATGAGGAAGGCTTTTAACTAATGCTAGCAGTGACTTCAAGGTTACACGTCTGTGCGAGGCAATCTGAGATACTAAGCCAAGTGTATAAACTTGAGTCAACCACATTCATCTCATATATTGAATTCAATTGAATAGATGGATTGATCGTCTAGTACATCCATCTCATGGACTGCATTCAATTGAATAGATGGACATTGGACAATCATCAAGTACATACATTCCATGGACTGAACTCAATTGTATAGATGGACTGAATTCAATTGAATTACATTGAATACAAGGATTGATTCTTAGTCCTTTGATGGAATGTTTGACTTCAGTAGAATCTGAATTGCTCCAATAACAAGAGTGTCTTTTATGTTTTTCTTTTATTGACAGCTTAGAGTTTATGTTTTTGTGATTGTGTCTACAATATATTTTGGTATGTTTATAACCATATGCCTCAATGGTATTATATTGTTAATGATCTCTTTCTTTGCATAGATGTTGTAGGCTAAATGCCATTTGTAAAGGCTAAAAGTCCAATTTAGTCCCTGTACTATGGGTTCATTCTCAAAATCGGTCCCCTCTTCTTCTTTTTTCCTCAATTTAGTCCTCGTACCCCTTGTTAGATGCTAAATTTAGTCCTATTTTAACTTTCTGTTAAAAGGTCCGTTAAATACAAACTAAAAGGAATATCCTACCCCTAAACCTATAGCTTTCTTTTATTGTTAATTCTTTACGGTTCCTTAATAAATTTCGTTCCTCACAAAAAAAATTATGTTCCTTTAGAAAAAAGACTTCTAATCCTTTACAGAAAAAAAAATTCCGCTCCTCATTAAATAAAATAATAATAGTAAACCTTCAACTCCGCAAATGACCTATACAAAAAACCTTCAAATATCTTCAATTACTTACTCCCCAACTCTTGTTGCCAAATGCAACCTTAAAGGTGTTTTCAACGACAACAGCAATTGAATGCACATTCATTGTATTTGATGGGGGCAACCATTGCTTTGTTTGTGATCATGAGTTACAGGAAACAAATATTTGTACGAATTATTTGTTCCAAACACAATGATACATACTGAGAACTTTAAATGGGCTAAAATTCTCCAGTTTCAGTGAGAATTTCTTCTCTTACCACAGCATAACCAAGTGATTGTTATAACATCTCAACTTTGACATACTATATAAACAACATTTTTACGATGTTATAAGAATATTAAAAGAAGAAACTGAGAGATTGCAGAAGTTGATTCATTCCTCCTCCCAACATAAAAGATTGCATAGAAGACCTCTACATTGGTCAGCTAGAAAACTTTATAGATATCACTGCAGTAGATATACTTAATTTCCTTGAATTGCGATGGATTATGGTCTTTAATGATCCAAATACATTAAATAAAACCTTTTACCATACTCTATGACGTAGGCCTATATCTTCCATGGACCCGAGATTTATCAAAATTTATTTTGCTTATAGTTTAGTAGATTATCATGTGAAATGAATTCTATTATTAGAACTGGCTCTAGCTTTCAAAGAAACTCGATCATGCTATATTTTAACAAACAATTGGATTAAAAAGTAATACAACTAGTTAGATAGTTGCATCAATGATGCTTAGCACAGTGCCTGACATAAATATGTGATGGTTTTGCTTCAGGTTTCTAGTTATTACAGAGATTTTGAAGAATTATTATGCCCTATATCATTGGAACTCAGAAATTACTACTACAACATAAAACAAGAACAAAGTTAGGTTGGATCATAGATTTCACGACCTACTATGCTATACATACTTAAGTAGACATCTCAAAGGATCGGAATTTATTTCCCTACAGCAACGTAATTCTTTCCAAGCAACACTTAAAGACCAGAATAATAAAAGAAACAATAGGTTTAGGGGTAGAATAGTCATTTTAATTTGCAATTAACAGATCTTTTAAAAAAATAAAATAGGATTAATTTCACATCTATGTTGAGAGAGAAAAAGAAGTGAAGGGACCAATTTGAGAATGAAGCCCCAGCATGGGGACTAATTGGACTTTTAGACTTTGTAAAATAGTTCTAAGCATTCTTTTACAAATTTGGTCCCTCGCTCCACTCCGATGATCACCTTTTCAAGTGCCTTTCAAGCCTTAGTTTGCTCAAGCAGTGGCCTCTTTTCTTGAGCAATATAGGACCCTATTATGTTGCTTTCTGGCTCACCTTTAACACTGAATGATAGGAAGTGGTGATGTTCACCAAAAGCATACTCATAATTTAAAGCTGATTTTACATGGTTCTTAGCATCATCTCCATAACAATATCACGAACGCAGTTACAGAGTGCTTGGGATTGGACTCCTACAATAGTGCAGAAGAATACAATACAAGTTATGCACATCTGGAACAGCTACAATCATGTGCAGTTAAACATTTAAGCTCCGCATATCTTGTAGCATCCAACAGAAGTCTATATATAGGAATTCCC